>JADLZN010001642.1:0-222101 GCA_018155175.1 Sinocyclocheilus anophthalmus
AGTAAATAATTCACAAATCTGTACATAAATCTTCTGTTCCAGATTCATACACATTATTATTATTTATTGTTAACTCTTACTATTTAAATGTTTTTTCTGTTCCCATGTCGTCAGATATGTATGTACGCTATGCAGTATGTACAAGGAGGACTTAAAACACATTCTGTCTAGTCTCGCCGCCACAATTGGCCGCGAATAAAACTAATTCTGATTCTGAGATATTTTCAAATATTATGTAACTCATGACTGATGCCTGTTTGTCATGCATACACCAACCAATCATATATTGCACAAGACTATTCTACACAATGTAGAGCGGCAATTTGAATAATTGAATTTCTAGTTATGAAAATGAGTTGAAATCTACACAATTACCATCAGTTTATAGTTTTAAGGGGAAATGGAGAAAAAAAGATTACAAGTAGACTTTAGTATTTTTACAGCCCGAATGAACAGACTAATTTGGTATTTAACTTCATATATAACTGGAGTTCAGTGATGATATCAGTATATAAATTACATCATCAATATATAATTCAAATATAATACAACTCTTACAGTGTTCTGGAAGACTAAATGCATAGTTAGGCTACTCAGGCGTCTTGCCACTAAACTTGTTTTTCATTCTTCACTTGCTGATAATTTCGCTTCCAGCCAGCTGAATGAGACTTGCTTCATTTAGTTACTTTGAGGTTCATGTGAATAGATTACATTTCTGATGTGAATTTTCTAATTAAAGGGTTAGTTCACCCAAAACGTGAAATTAGACCCATAAATACTTTCAGACGAATCCCGTCGGCGTCATATAAGGGGTCATATGATGCTGCTAAAAAGAAAATTATTTGGTGTATTTGGTGTAATGTTTGGTGTAATGTGTTTATGCGGTTTAAAGAAAAAAACACATTATTTTCCACATACCGTTCATTATTGTTTCTCTCTATGCCCCGCCTTTCTGAAACGTCGATTTTTACAAAGCTCATCGGTCTGCAAAAGCGAGGTGTGCTCTGATTGGCCACCTATCCAGTGTGTTGTGATTGGCCGAATTCCTCAAGCGTGTGACGGAAATGTTTTGCCCCTTACCATACTGTGATGCCCTGCCCTGGCCGGAGCGACGAGACATAACATTAAAACCCATTATAAACGAGGCAGGTTGCTCCAGGGGGGCCCTAATTACGAAGTATAATGACTTAATCTGTCTTTTTACGCGTTGTGTGGCATCGCGCCGCCGTAAACAAAAAACCATGTTGCATTTCCGTGGATCGGAAACGACAACCCAACAAGCGCTACTCTTACACTGCCTCCAAACCGGTTTGAATATCAGTGGCAAATTCTTCTAAAGATAAAAACGCTACTTACCATCCGTTGTGTGTTTCTTGGTTTGTCTGTTGTTTTTTTTTTTTTTTTTTGCGTGCGTGATTGTGGTGTCCGACCCCCCCCTTTTCTGTCCCCCCCCCCCCCCTTTTTTTCCCCCCCTGCCTTGCCCCCCCTCCCCGAACAGCCGGAGTGAATAGTCTACTCTACCAGGATCAGGAAACAGTCCTTGTCCTCCATAAAATGCGTTGCACACATATGAATATTTGGTTTGAACTGTTCTGGAACAGTGTTTTAAATATCACTGATTTGTAGTCGTGTCCTCTTTCGGAAGACCAAACAAAGTCAAGGCAAGGTCACCTTATTTTATAGCGCTTTTTACAATACAGATTGTGACAAAGCAACTGAACAGCTTTAATTAGGAAAATAGTGTCAATAATGGAAAATGACAATAGTAAACACAAATTTTCATCAGACAGTTCATCATTGAATTCAGTGAATTCAACATCCAGCTCAGTTTAAATAATATTTTTGCAATCATATCAACGGTATCGCTGGAAATGAAGTATCCCCAACTAAGCAAGCCAGAGGCGCACGCGGCAAGGAACCGCAATAACTCCATCGCTTGTCACAGAATGGCAGAGAAACACCTTGGGCGAGAAACCAGCGCTCAGTCGGCGGGGCCAGTTTCCTACTGACCGACGAAACCACAACACCCTACCAGCATGAACGGAAAAATCTGAATATAATGACGTAATCAAACAGATGTTGAACACTATTAACAGCAATTATTATTATGCAATCAAACTTATAGCAAAATTTTTTAGTTCTGTATGTTGTTTCAGGGTTGCATCATCTGAGGTCCTCTGAGGGATTGCATCATCTCTTCTCAGGTGATCTGGATACAGACTGAAGCTTGTGTAAATCATCCCATGGCAAAAACAGAGAAACAAAAAGAGAAATAGTTAGCGTAGCTGCTGTTCCAACCAAGCAAAAATGATTTGTTTAAACCAAACTAACGAATAATAATGTGCATATGATTAGATATAACTGCAGTAAAAGAATATGACTGCAGTAAAAGATTATGAGATGCATTATTTGAATGCTTGCCAAAGAGATGTGTCTTTAATCTAGATATAAACAGAGAGAGTGTGTCTGCAACCCCAACCCCCCCCCCAAACAAAAAAAGAAAAAGGTATCAGGAAGCTATTCCAGAGTTTGGGAGCAAATGCGAAAAAGATCTACCTCCTTTAGTAGACTTTGCTATCCTAGGTACTACCAAAAAGTCCAGAGTTTTGCGACCTTAGGGAGCGTGATTGATTGTAGCGTGGTAGAAGACTAGTTAGGTAAGCAGGAGCTAACCCATTAAGGGCCTTAAAGGCAAGTAATAATATTTTGTAACTGATACGAAAATTAATAGGTAGCCAGTGCAGAGAATGAAAAATGTAGGTAATATGATCATATTTTCTTGACCACGTAAGGACTCTAGCCGCTGCATTTTGAACCACCTGTAGCTTGTTTATTGAAGACACAGGACAACCAGCTAGCAGTGCATTAAAATAGTCCAGTCTAGAGGTCATGAATGCATGAACTAGCTTTTCTGCATCAGAAACAGGAAACATGTTTTGTAGCTTGGCAATGTTTATAAGATGAAAGAATGCTGTTTTTGTAACATGAGAAATATGATTTCCAAAAGACAAGTTGCTATCTAATATAACACCCAGATTTTGACTGTAGAGGAAGTAACCGTGCATCCGTCTAGTTGCAAATGGTAATCCACGAGATTCGGCGTACTGTCTTTTGATCCAATAAGTAATATCTCAGTCTTATCCGAATTCAATAGGATACAATTATTGGTCATCCAATCTTTTACATTTTTACACACTCCGTTAGCTTAGATAATTTTAGAAGTTTCATCTGGTCTTGTTGAGATATCTAGTTGAGTATCATCGGCATAACAGTGGAAACTAATCCGTATTTCCTAATAATATTACCAAGTGGCAAAATGTATATCGAAAATAGCAGATGACCTAGGACAGATCCTTGTTGCACTCCATATTTTAAGGGTTGATAATGAGTGACTCCCCTTTAATGAACAATGTGTAGCGAATCGGACAGCGTAGTGATACTGAACCATATTAAAGCATGCCCTTGAGCATACCTGTAATATGTTTGTAATCTATCTATGAGTATGGTCATGATCTATAGATCGAATGCAGCACTAAGATCAAGTTAAACTAGCAATGAGATACAGCCTTGGTTTGATGCAAGAAGCAAGTAATTTGTAATTTTTACAAGTGCAGTTTCTGTGCTATGGTGTGGCCTGAAACCTGACTGAAATTCTTCCTAGAGATCATTTTTTTGCAGGAAGGAGCACAATTGCGCAGACAACTTTTTCTAAAATTGTATACATAATAGGAAGATTTGAAATGGGTCTGTAATATGCCAGTTCATTAGTATCTAGTTGTGGTTTCTTAATAAGAGTATTAATGACCGCCAGCTTGAATGGTTTTGAGACGTGACCTAAAGACAACGACGAGGTAATAATATTAAGAAGCGGTTCTGCTGCTACAGGTAACAACTCTTTCAGTAAATTAGTGGGTACAGGATCTAACAGGCATGTTGTTGTTTAGATGCAGTGATAAGTTAGTTAGACTCTTCCTGTCCTATCTTTTTTTTTTTTTTTTTTTTTTTTTAGCTTTGTAAGCACGACCCAGTTTATCTTTTGGTGCAATGAATGAAGCTAAAGTATTATACGCTGTAAAATCTACATTTGTTATTGTATTTCTGATGATATCTATTTATCAGTGAAGAAAATCATAAAGTCATTACTATTAAACTGTAAGTGAATATTTAGATCGGGTGGAGTCTGGTTATTTGTTAATAGCCACTGTGCTAAATAAAAACCTAAGATTGTTTTGGTTATTTTCTATGAGTATGTGGATATGCTCGGCCCTGGCAGCTTTTAGAGCCTGTCTATAGCTGGACTATACTGTTTTTCCACGCAATTCTAAAAAATTCCCCCCCCCCGCCCCCCCCGTTAGATTTTCTCCATTTGAGCTCAAGACTACGAGTTTTTTTCTTGGGAGAATGGGTATTACTGTTGTACCATGGCGAAGTACATTTTTCCCTTTTTCAATTTGATGGGGGCAACAACTTCTAATATATTAGAGAAGGTAGTGCCCATGTTGCTAGTAATTTCGTCTAGTTCATGTGTATTTATAGGTACACAGAGCAGTTGAGACAAATCAGGCAGGTTATTTGTGACTGTCTTTCGGTGACTGCGAACAAGAGTTAACGCCGGACCAAATATAGTTAGTATTAGTAATACGCAGCATGCACGATACCAGGAAATGGTCAATAACATCATCACTTTGAGGTACGATATCTATATCAATAAGATCAATTCCATGCGATATAATTAAATCTATCGTATGATTAAAACGATGAGTGGGCCGGTGACGTTTTGCTTGACTCCAAAAGAGTTTATTAGGTCAGTAAACGCAAGTCCTAATGCATCATTTGTATTATCAACGTGAATATTAAAATCTCCGACAATTAGCGCTTTATCAACAGTAACCAATAGGTCGGAGAGGAAATCTGCAAATTCTTTTAGAAAATCTGTATACAGCCCTGGTGGTCTATACACAGTAGCCAGAGCAAGAGATACGAGGGGCGGTGGTGGATAGATTTCTTTTGCATATCTGACAGTGTAACATTAAGCATAAGTATTTCGTATGAGTTAAACCTGTATCCTGTCTTCCGAGTAACATTGAGAATATCACTATATATGGTTGCAACACCGCCACCACGACCAGTCTGACGGGGCTCATGCTTATAACAGTAGCTTGGTGGAGTAGACTCATTTAGACCAATATAATCATTAGGTTTTAGCCAGGTTTCAGTCAAGCAGAGTACATCAAAACTATTATCTTGAATAATTTCATTTACAATAACTGCTTTCGGTGCGAGTGATCTAATGTTTAGGAGCACAAACTTTAAAAAATAGTTTTTGTTCATTTAATTAGCATTTTTCTTGTTCAATCACGATCAGATTTTTTCTAGATCCAGCATTAAATTTATATTTTGACCTCACTATTCGGGGAACAGACACAGTCTTTATAGATTGGAAAGCACAAGTACTTCTATCATTTAAGCGGGTAGAACACAAGCATCATGGCCCGTTATTGAGATTATGACTTAATAGTCACATGGAGAGCAGCGTCCTTGAGATGTTGTCCGACATGAGCTCCGCTCCGACTTTGCTGGGGTGCAGGCCATCAGCGCGAAAAAAAAGCCTAAGACGCTCCCAGAAAAGATTCCAATTAATAACAAAGAGCAGTTTCTGTTCTTTACAACATGACAATAACCATTAATTTAAAGCAAAAACCCTACTGAACCTTTCGTGTCCTCGTCGATAAGTGGGAAGCGGTCCTGACACGATGATAGTCGTTGCGGGCGATGTGCGGCGCACCATCTCAATCAGGCTCCTGAAGTCCCTCTTCAGCGTCTCCGTCTGCCGCAGCCTTGCCGCTGTCGGTTAGCCCCGACGTGAAGCACGAACCGCCGCAGGGGCTCTCGCTCACCCTTCAGACGATCGGGGTATCTGCGCAGAAACATCAGAACACGAGCCACCCCCCCCCCCCCACGGAAACCACCAAATGAGTGTGCACCTTACCTTCAGCTAACGGCGGATTCGCCGAAGGAGCATCCGGCGGGCTTGCGGAAACCACATGCGACGACCCCAGGCTGGACTCCGCTTCATCAACGGTGAAAGCCAATCCGGCGATCCAAAGCGCAAAGTTGAAGTATTTCCTCAGCAACCAACACGGATCAGCTCCAGGCATGACAAAGCGAACAATATCGTCCTCTTTTCCAGAAGACCAAACACAAGTAGTTTTGCCCTGTCATAACGAAAAACACAGCTCCTTCACGACATGGCGGCGGTAACAATAATACTACAGCGAGAATAAACGTTACACCTTCTTTCTTTGCGTGAACAATTGGGAGGCGTTATGCAAATCTTCCCACACAGTGAGTAGATATGTTGGGGCGCTGTTTTTTTTTTTTTTTTTTTTCTTTTTTAGCAACGAGCTGTTTAGCCGTAGGGTGGTTGAACTCTTAATTTTATAAAGAATATATCTTTGGATTTGAAACTTTAGTCTATGCAACTTTACAGATCTTCTTCATGCACCAAAAGCTTGCAACACTCCAAAGAGAAAGGAAAAAATGAAATCGCATCATATGACACCTTTAAAACTATTTTGATCTTCTCAAGCGGTTTCATGGCACTCACAGGTGTTGCATGCTTCAGTCCAAAACCAGTTAAATAAAAATCGCCCTTCCATAAAAAAAAAAAGTCTCACACGGCTCCGGGAGGTGAATAAAGGCCTCCTGCAGCGAATCGATGCCATTTTGTAATAAAAATATCCATATTCAAAATGTAATATTCACTTTAATGTAGCTTGCGCTCACTTTTGTAAAGGGAAGCAGTTCCGGGCGGAAGTGCTTTTATCATTTTTTCCCCCTATGGGCAGGATTTCCCCGTCCAATTTAATCAATATTGACTACAGATATTGTCATATTATTAATATCAATAATATGATATTATGTATTGCATTGTTACTTTAAATAGAGACATTATATGCATATATATAACTATATGTATATATATTTATATATACACACACACACACACAAATCAAGTGGAAGAGAAAGACTACTAAGCAGAAAAAAATATTTTCTATTTAGTTGAAACTGAAATGATAAGTGTTATGTTAGAGCCCCACCCCCTCCCCCCCCAAAAACCAGTAATGTCTAGTATATCATCAGCAGAGTTAGAAGAGACACACATTGAGGGGGCGGTCATGTATTGGAAACCTCAAGCAAAATGTTCTTGTGTTTGCTTTTAACTTTGAAGTTAGGGCTGGACAATAATTCAATACCAATATGTATCGCGATATAATTTTTTTCAGTAACGGTGATATGATTTTTAAACACATTTCCGATATTTCGATCTAAGTACAGTGTTTCCCATACCATTAGTTTTTTTTAGTTCTAGGCGTTTGACTTCGTTGAATAAACATGAGCTCTGCACGTTTCAAAATCATAACACGGTGCGGGTGTTTTATATGAATGTATCTGAAGGGAATCGACTGTCTTCAGAATAGTTTCGATGACATTTTCATTTGATCTGATAAAGTAGCGTTCATGAGCGGAGCTGCTTTGATTACAGCAGACATTACCAATTTTTTGTTTTCTGCAGCGACTCGGAGCACTTTTCATATCCTTTTTTCTGCCTGAAGCACATTTGTTTCAATCTATAACAATAATCAGTCTACACTACCAGTCAAAAAATTTTGAACAGTAAGATTTTTATTTTTTTTAAGAATTCTCTTCTGATCACCAAGCATGCATTTATTTGATCCAAAGTACAGCAAAAACAGTAAAATGGTGAAATATTTTTACTATTTAAATTGCCTTTCTATTAAATAGATTTTTTTCAGGATTCTTTGATGATAGAAAGATCCAAAGATCAGCATTATAGAAATAAAAAGGTTTGTAACATTATACACTATTCCATTAGTATAATTTTTATTATTTTTTGGGAAAGAAATTATAGAAATTAATCACTTCTATTTAGCATGGATGCATTAAATTGATCAAAATTGACATTTCTAATGTTACAAAAGATTTTATTTCAAATAAATAGTGTTCATAAATTTGATATCGGAATTATATGTATCGCCAACCGGAAATTAAGAAATATATCGCTGATATCAATTTGGCCATATCTGGCCAGCCCTACTTTGAATACAAACGTATATGCTTTTACTTCTGTAGGCTATTTGATAGTCAGCTCCCGATGCCGATGTCATTCACTGTATAGCGCACATTCAAAGCACGCTCTCGTTTTTTTAAACTCGTAATAAAGCAGTGAATGATCTTTTCAGAAATGACGCTGATTGACAGAACAAGTTTATATTTAGAATACATTGCAATCAAATCACTCCAAAACAGATGACGACAACTCACACACCTGCATTAGAAGCTGTACTTCTTTTTGTGCCTATTTAGCCATTTGCATCGCACAGTTCGCAGCACCTGAAGGATGCGTTCGTTACGCAGACATTCAGAAGGCGGGACCCGCTTCGAAACTGCAACATTAATTGGTTTAATTGCAGATGAGTGACAAT
The DNA here is from genome assembly GCA_018155175.1 of Sinocyclocheilus anophthalmus. NCBI lineage: Eukaryota > Metazoa > Chordata > Actinopteri > Cypriniformes > Cyprinidae > Sinocyclocheilus > Sinocyclocheilus anophthalmus. The sequence goes on from JADLZN010001642.1 coordinate 8,508, forward strand.
TCAACTATATCGAATGAACAATGAGGCTAGTATTTGCTGCCTGTCTTTACTGGTGGACTAGCGTATAGGGGATGCTACGGTTATGGATGCCCCTCCTCAAAGCCCGAGGCCCTAGGCGCCCCCTAGGCAATCGCCTGCTCTGCCTATAGCTGGCGCCGGCCCTGGGTCATATATATCTTATATTTTAGATAATAGCTAATTATAGAATAAACAAAACATTTTTATTTGAAAAAGATGAGCATACAGAAGCATTTTTAGCAATGCTGTGTAGTTGGTGTACTTGTAATAATACATCCGTGCATTTACATATTCTGTTGTGTTGCTGAATTGCAACTGATATGAATTACTTTGACATGAATGCAAATAAGCCTACATTATATTTCTGATGTGGTGTTAATAGTATCTGCGTCAGGTGGGTGCTATGAATTTGACAGAACAAGTACAAAATGAGTTTGTCATAGTCCTCAAATAATATTTTTGTTAAAGGTTTATTAACTGACCACTATTAGTTGCAACAGTTAGTTGTAAACCTATACGCCATTTATCCCCTTCAGTGCTGCTACACTAAACCAGTTAAAAACTGCAGATTTAAAAACTGAAAATTAAAGATGTAAGGCTTTCTTTTATTGTTTAAGCACTGATCTGTTAAAGATCCTGAATGAAAGCTCACTATTAAAAAAGCATTAATATGATGAACGTCAATCTAAGTGTATTTACGGTGTTTCCTCTTTTAGATATCATCAATTAGGGGGAATGTATTTTTCTTTTCACAGATGAACTTTTTCTGAATTTTGCAAGAATTATCAAACCATTCATTCAAAAAACCCTCCCAATATCCCAGACTAGCACAGTTTTCTCCTGAAGGATCGTCTTCTTTCCAGTTATCCGGTTCACTCGGCCAAGATACCCTCATGTGCCAAAACCTGTAGAAGCAGAAACAGGGAGTTTAAGTCAAGTTAAAACGCAAAATGCATTAAACCTAAGATTTCAAGAAAAGACAACAGACTTCAGTCTTTTGTATTCATAGGTAAACAGGCAGGAAAATATCTGCAATGCAACATACTGCAATACACAATAGATTCAGAAAACCAAAGCCCAGCTCTCATTCACATATATATATTCTTACTGTACTCCAGTTTCACTGAGAGTTTGGCTATTCATCCAAACCCAGTGTCCCTCCGTTTCAAGATCATTGAGACCAATCCAGTGTGTCTCTTTAATTGTAGAGACCAGGAAATCCTGATGGAGAGCATTTACTTTATTGCTGTTCTTTAGGGAAAAAAAGTGTTTTTTAATCTTTCACTGTATGTAAAGTACTTTTTTCTACCTCACCTGTATTTCTTTGTTGCTTATGGAGACGAGACGAGCTTTTGATGCTACACATAAATCACGGCTCTCAAACCATGTCTGCTTTTTAGAGGAGAAGAAATAACACTTTCCACGATGTGCTGTCCAGCCATCCTCACAGGGCTGACAAGACGTTGATACAAATCCTGGAAATTATGTTTAAAACCATAATTGATAATCTCTCTAGCGATATTTACTGAAAAACTATGGTTATTGACTACAAGTAACAGAGCAGAAAAATAAAATAAAACACAGAATAGGACCAAAGAAAGCAGTAAGTTAATTGTCTTGAAAGGATTGATCCACTCACCAGTGCATAAAGAGAGGCAGTTTTTGGCGGCGTTGTACTTGTGCAAGAGCTTTTCATCATCAGCTGATACAGAACACACTGCTTAAATGAACCAATAAAAACAAGCAAATTAAAGTTAAAATCAATGGTTGGTTTAGTACAGTGTAGACCAATTCCCGGGGCCTAGAGAGCCGCAGTCCTGCAGATTTCAGCTCCAACCCTAATCAGACACATCTGAATAAGCTAATCAATGTCTTCAGGATTACAAAGGCTATAGGCAGGTGAGGTTTTTTTTTCAGGGTTGGAGCTGAACTCTGCAGACGTGCGGCTCTTCTATTACCGCACTTGCCCTACCCCCTGTTGTAGTGTACCACAAGCCAATATGACGGGAAAACTTTATATCTCATACTTTTTGCTTGTTACTCATTAGTGCTACTTTTAACGTCTCAGTGCTAATTTTCACAATCTTTAAATTTTATATATACAGTGCTCTCCACTATATTGGCACCTTCGGTAAAAATTTGAGCAAGATGGCTGTGCAAATAAATCTGCTATTTTATCCCTTTGGATTTGAAAAATTCCCAACTGTCTAACTTTTCATTAAGCTAAACCCTTGTAAAAGTGAGGGGAAAATATCATGCTTCTTCCTAGGTTCACGTTTGGCTCCCCCGATTATGTGTGCACACCCATATGCAACAACTTTTTAACCAATATAAAATCTCTAGTCTTTCTCTTAAAAATGCCTAATGATTTTGGAGAACATCTGATAAGAGATCAGAGACCATTCCTTCATCCAGATCACTCCAGAACATTTAGATTCCCAGCTCCATGATGGTGTTTCTTCTCTTCAGTTCACCACACTCATTTTTTATAGGGTTCAGGTCAAAGATGGCCATGGAAGAAGCTTCATTTTGTGCTGTGACACATTTTTTGTGTTGATTTTGATTTTTGTTTTTGGAGCAGTCCTGATTGATGATCCAACCCAAATTTCTAACATCGACGTCAGGTTTAGATTTGTTCTGTGGTAGTTGAAAGAACCATGATGTCATGCATCTGAACAATAGTATCTCTGGGCAGAAAACTACTAAAAAAGTTTGTACTAAACCCCTCTGGTGGGTTTGCTGCCAAAAAGCTCATTTTTTAGATTCATCTGACCATAGACAGATCTGTTGAAGTTCCAGTCGTGTCTAACAAGGCTCAAATAAGCCACCTTTGCTCATAGTTACCTAGGGTGTCAATATTAGTGGAGGGCACTCACTGTATATATAATTATCATTACAAATGCTATTTTATTTTCCCAACTAGTTCTATAATGAATATGTGCTTACACTTCTCTGGATCTGACTGTAGATTGGAAACATTGTGCTGCTGGTCAGATGGAGCGTCACACAAGGTAAATGTACCAGCATCTAATTGACACACATACAATAAATGCATAGTTTACACAAGCACAATTTACTCACTGTGTTATTATGTGGATGCACATATCATGTAAATGATTGTTGGGCATTTTTGATTGTCACATTCTGGATATTTGAGGGTTGTGCAAAAAAAAAAAACCCACTTGGTTAGTTTTAATGAGTCTGCCAAAAGAACTCTGCAAACAGTCTCAAACTACTTCTTGTGTCTTTAAGTTTGTGAGTGGTTGATGACAATGTGTATTTAAATAGGCTACATATCCTCAACAGTGATATATTAATAGTCTTCGAGTATTAAAAAACAGCAACAAACATTGAAGTATTTAGAAAAAAATATTTTTCTTAATATTGGTTAAAACCTGTGTTTGTTGACTGTTTAAAACCCCTTAAGTGTCACCGGCCCACCGGTGGGCCCACAGCCATTACATAATTTATTGCCTTTTTACTCTATCAAATATTTTAGTAATCACCCTAAATTAGATATCATTTGAAAGCTTAAAAACTCAAAATTTATCCTATGAAAACCATTTTGAAATCAGACATTGCGTTGGCATTGAAATGCTACTTTAAAATATTTTGCCCATCTCCTCCCCTATGGGCGGTGTCATGTGTCATATTACAAAATGTATAACGGTATTTTACAATCAAACCTTTTTATAATCTTGACAAAAAAAAACATATCATTGGAAAGGTCTGAGTCTCAGGATTATTTTGAGATAGAAGCAATATTAACAGAGAAATCTAGACATTTGTGACAGAAAAATGCATTAAAAAAATTCCGTGGAGTTTGGGTTTCACCCGGTGGCTGTTTGTGGTATCACCTCCTAGAGCTGTAACAAAGTAGTTTCGCTTTCACAACGAAACACACAGCACCGTCATGACATGGCGGCAACAACAATACTACAACGAGAATAAAAGTTACGCCTTCTTTCTTTGACTGAACATTTGGCAAGGGTCGGAGGACAGGGGTGAAATAAAAAGTAGTTATGCAAATCTTCCTACATCGTGAGGTAGACATGTGGGGGCGTGTTTAAACGAGTGGCGTATTATAGGACGGTCTGTGGCAGAGTCTTAACTTTTATAAATAATATCTTTTTGGTTTTGAGACTTTAGTCTTTGCAACTTTAGGCATCTTATCTATGCACGAACACTTGTAACACTCCAAAGAGAAAGGAAAACTTGAAATCGCATCATATGACCCCTTATAAAAAATAAATGACACATGCGTTGTAAGCTTCCTATTCTCTGTTTATATTTAAATGCGACATTGATCCACGTGTTACAATATTAATATAAGTCCTGGTGTCCCCCATATAAATGTCTTTGACGTTTCATCTGAAATACTCCACAGCTCCCTTTATTATATCATTGAAAATTGCTATTTTGAGGTGGAACAAACACACTGTTTTTTCGGAGCCTAATCTTTTTAAATGCAAATGAGCTGCTGCTCCCCGCCCCCTTTTCCAGAATAGACCTTTTTTGGTTCTGATTATCATTTATATTATTGCCTGAAATCATGGGTTTTAAGCCATATTATTTTAAACTCTATATACGTTTTTCTGAGTGCAACCATCTAGATCACCGGAACAGAAAGCGGTGAGTACTAAACGAAGTTCTGTTTCACACACAAGTTTACGTTAAAAACTCACACGAGTCACAGAAACAGTCGGTTATGTCCGTGAAGGTAAGCAACTGGGAATAAATCGCATGTTTATTTTAGGTCTGTGTGGCAAAAGCAATATACAATAAATAAATCAATAAATCCACTGCTGTCTTGTCTCCTTTGAGGCTGGGACTTGGGCTCTAAACAGTGTTCTGTGCTCGTCTGTGCAGTCAAAGACAGAACAGTTAGCATGTTTTGCTCACACTTCATCATCATGGCAGTAGAACTGGTACACCGTTGTCGCTTGCAAAATCAAATGACGGCGCCGTGGGTGGAAACTTGCAGATTAATGGGCGGTAATATTATAATGAGATCCCTTTGCAACATCACTAGTGGAGCGAAATCAGACGCGCTTGTTTTTTTCAGACGCTTGCAGAAAAAGGCTTGCCTAAACAAAGTTACTGAGTTAATCTTTTTCACATTTCCTTGATTGGTAGATGCACCTGGGACCTGATTATAGCACTTAAAACCTGGAAAAGTCAGATTTTCATGATATGTCACCTTTCAGCTCCATTAGATGAGGCATGTTCGGAACATTCTCTTGACCTTTACTGTTGTCAAGAACAATTTTTTAGCGGAAGGACAGCTTTTAATGAACTTGCTTCAAAAAGTAACATTTCAATACATACATTTTTGGTTTTAATATTTTAGCAATAAGGTTTTCCAGGCCGTGCTTCAAAGGACTTAGTAATGATGTGTATATTTTTAATGTCCCGATTGAGCGACATCTATTTCAGATGCTCAAAGATCACGCAAATATGGCGTTTTACTAGCATTACCGTTTCCATAGGAGTAAAATGTTATGTATGTTTAATTAATTATTAATTTAACCGACGTTTAAATCATTAACTGCTAAAAAATGAATGCTGTTAACGAAATCATTGAATAAGAAACACTATAACAAGTTGCAACTGCGTCCAAACAGGCTTTGATGCTTAAATTCAGTGTCTGGCTGTCATGATAGCAAGGGCCATGGATGCTGCGTGTATGTGTATGACCCAGGGGGAAAAGAAATCGCTCTTTCATCGACCGTTTGACCATTTTCCTCAGCTCCTCATGCACTTGGGAAAGAAAGAATCTGGGGCAGAGCATGGTAACTCTACCGGAAGACATTTGCTTTGGGAGGAACAAGAGGTTTGCAAAGATTCACCCGGCAAAACTCCCCTCATGACACCTCCTTGCTCTCCCTCAACGCACATCACCGAGGCCTCATACCTGGAAGTAGAAGGACCCGAATGGCAAGCAGAAAAGAATGTGAGCCACGAACACAGCATGCCTATGGATATGTCCTCACACGAAGGACATGAACCATCTACAAGGGAATTTGCTTTCAAAGACTGCCGATGAAGCACCCATATCTGTGTATGAAGGAGGAAGAGACTGCTGCTTGAGCCATAGATCCAACGACAAGGAGTACGAAAGGTGAATGAAGTGCCACTTCTCAGAGAGACATAGCATCGTCTATGAAGAAGAGTGAGCAAATGCAATGATGGCCTATTTATACCCGTATATCAGGGGCATGCTATGCACCAATAAAACCTTTATTGTCTTTATGTCAGATTTATTGAAACACATATGTTCAATCAATGACAGCTTTAACTTGTCATTGCTGGCAGATGACCATGGTATAAGTGGGATACCACATATCGGGCAGTTCTTTACCTCCACGTCATGAATTACTGTAAAATCATTTAATGCACACCCAACCATGGATTATCCCTTACTTACTAACCAATAAAGATTATTGGATAACACATTGGTGCATCCCTACGTATTATGTGTGTGTATTTATACTTACACAGGATCCCCAGAACACAGAGACCCACAAGAGCAAAAACAAGAGAGATGCTGAGGATAATCAGAAGAACTTTTGTCCACTTAGGAGAAGTGACTTGCTTTTGAATGGAATTTCCTGTGGTTAGAAATAAAGAGGGATAGAGGATTTAGTTTATAGCTATGATGATTTACAAAGTTAATAATTTAGTGTCCTTGATGTCGTTTAAAAGATTACATGTTTGTCATACTTTTTTTTTTCTGTTGTTATTGAACATTTGTTCGAATGCGTGAAAAAATATATAGCCTACTCACACACACACACACTCAATAAATGTTATTTTAAATGTGATATTAGCATCTGTAAATTATAGTGTTGGATGAATGAATGAAACATTTTACACAGGTCCTTCTGCTGTGGCAACCATTCTAACATGATCTTGATATCTGTTCTCTTCTCAGAAGTTGTTCAGTATTTTACCTCTGATCCACATTAATGAGCAGAATAAATTCTTAAACATGCCAGCATTATCTTACCTCTGTACTTAGTACATCTGTGATCTGAAGTTGTTGTTGAAGGCATGTCATCGTTATAATAGACTGGATCCATTTTGTAAACCTGAAAAGACGTGTCTGAGACGGTAGGTTGAGTGACTGCCAGAAACACGGAAGCCGCAGAAACATTAATACAGAAATGACTGACATTTGTATAGACAGGAAGTACAAGAAGCAATGAAAGTACACTGATTTTAATAATTTTTAAAGGTAATTTGTTGCATTTGTTGTTGTTGAACTATCAGCTCAGTCATATTGAAGAGATTGCAGTATATTCAAAAAAAGTGTTTAATGTTCAGTTATGTTGTAAATTTAAAAGAATTTCTGAAGGTTGTGTTAAAGTTTTTATGTGAATCATTGACAGCAATGGTCCTAAAACTAATTGATCTATTAGAGTTCAAATTTACTTCTAGCATACCACAGGTTTGCTCATGTAAATACAATGTACAAGTAAGAAGTTAATGACATTAGCACAAATATAATGCCATTCAATAAAGCAACAAACACTATAGTCATATAGCCATCTGACAGCCTAGGCGCAAGTTCCACTCTTCCACACAATGGTAACCACAAAAACATGAACAAACTCTTTATACTCTCAATATCAATACAATGGTAAACACAAAAACATGAACAAACTCTTTTAAATTTCCAAAATAACATCAAACACAAACAGGTGTCTGTGTTCACTAAAAATTTATTAAATATCACTTAATTTCCACATCTACTTTCACTGTTTAGTTTCAGTAAAAATGAGACATGAAGTCCCAACACAAATATGTGAAGTAAATTGAGATATTTCAGTGGATTTAACTAAATGAAATTAAGCTGTGACAAATTGTTCAGCAATTGGTAGCTTTAGCTCATTAAGTAAACTGAATATACATACAAAGAAGGAAAGAAATGGAGGAAGTAGAAAACAAGTCCCTCTTGATGGTTGGTTTTCATAAATTATCTTTTTATTCTGTGAGGCAGAAATACAGCTTTTTTAAAATGAAACATTTAGCTCCAAAGAACAAGCAAAATGTGATTCTTCTTATAAGAAAAACTTTAGTCCTCTTAAGAGGAGGAAACAGATTAGCTGTTATTAGAGATCAAATAAACATAAATAAACACTGTTTATATTGATATGTATGTAAAGGATAATCCACGGCTAGCTGTGCATTAAACTATTTTAATGCATGACTTGGAGAAAATCATTTAATGCACAGCTAGTCGTGGATTATCCCACTTTAAACCATAGTCATTTTCCAACATTGAAAAGTTAAAGCTGTTAATGATATTTGCAGCGAATATTTGACTGGAAGGGTAAATCAGACACGAGATGAAGTGGTGCAGTATTACATTTATTTGCAGAGGCGTAGCAATAGGGAAGGCAAGGCAGGCAGTTGTCTGGGACCCCGAATTCTGAGGAGGCCCCCGAGAGCTGATTGTTTAAACAATCAGAAATGTTCATATTAACAGAGTGTCTTCTTAAAGTGCAAGTAGCCCACCTTGTTGGCAGAGGCTATTTACATGAACTCCGCCCACCAATGTCTGGTTGGGATAGACAAAATTACAAAAGACACATACTATACAATATAAACATTGGCGTAAGACGTAAGGCGCGCACCGGTAACTTTTAACGCGATCAACCCAAGTTTGAATCCGCCTCATTCTTCTTCCTTTTCCCATCACATATCAGATCGGAAAGACATTTATTATTTCAATAAAAATGAAGAAAATACTTGAAAAGTGGAAATAAAATGCCTCACAGGTATTTAATAACAAAGGGTTTATAGGTAGGGTTAGGGGTAGGTGTAGGGAGGGCAACCATTTTATTAATAATTAAAATTGTAATTTACACTCAATACGTTATTATTGCATTCTGTTTTATATTGTACTACAATACTGAGGTGCAGATATCTGCCACTATTTGTGCTAAGCAAATAATATCTAACTAGGTCTACTATTTACATTTTGGCTAGCTATTGCGAAGAAAATACTGCTATTTTTAAATCATGTATGTTCATCAAATGTTATTTGCACTTAGTGTAAAAAGCATATCATTATGAAAATATGCTATTTTACATACTGTAAATAGCTGCTGCCATAATAAAATAAAGATTAATTTAAGATGCTAAGTCTAACCATATATTTCTACCATATATATGGTTATAAATATGAAGATTTTTTGAAGAAAAGAAGATTGTACGGTATCTTGAATATTGTAATTGAATTGTATCTTCTATTATAAGATGAAGATTTTGTTTTAAAAAAAATGTAAAAAAAATAAGAAATGAAGCTGTAATGTTAATTTGTTGAAAAATAAGCACTTTAAACTTGTAAAAAATTATTTATGTTCTGTTAGATGTGTTATGACTACTGTTTGTATGTTGTATTGTATGTGGACTGCGCACAGAATGCTCAGATCTTTCCTCTCACGCTCTGGATTTCCTCATGGCTCTTCAACCGCTGTGAGTTCCTGGCATCAGAGACCATTTTTCAACTGGTGTTTTTATAATAGGGACTGGCAGACCATCGACCTACGATTAATTTATGGTTCAAATACCATGTTGTGATTGATGTTTCTGGGGAGAGAGAGGACATGAAAAGAAAGAGTGAAAAGCCTTTTGACACCACTGCTCTGTTATTGATGTACCTCTAGGTACTTCCTATGTCCCCATAATTCAAATGGCTTAAAAAAACATACTAAATTGTGTGTGTGTGTGTGTGTGTGTGCTATTAAGTTTTCAGTGAGGGGTAGGTTTACGGTTTGATGTCGTGGATAGAAAATGCAGTTTGTACAGTATAAAAACCATTATGCTTATGGAAAGTGCCCCTAAACACTGCATACCAAATGTGTGGTGTGTGCATCAATAGAAGCAACACATTAATAGTGAATGGTAATTAAACTTAAACAGTTTTAATGCATACCTGCCAGCCGATCAGAATCGAGTATTCAGACAAACCATGCTATATGAAACAATATAACATTGATATTTTGGTCAATATTTAACAGGTGGTAATTGAAAATAACAGGCAGGTGTATTGGAGCAGAGTTAGATCTGAAGTTTGCTGTGTAGTATAGCCCTTCAGGAACATAGTGGCAGAAAGCAAAATTTGGTAGAAACCACAAATAGAAACAATCAGGAAGTTACAAAGCCTCAAACTCAGAAAGACTTTACACCACAAGTTTTGCCGTTCTTCACAATAAATTGATGGTTGATACTGAAACCTTATTTGGATAAATGTTGATGGGTGAATATATGATATAACTGACATGCCTTGTATCCATTTATTGTCACCTTATATGAAAATCTTCAGTAAAGGATTTTTCTTCTTAATGGATCTTGAATTGTGAACTTGCTTGGTGTGCCGATTACCTATTGTTTTCATTCTTTTCATGAAATAATCTTGATGAATGTGTTGAACTGAATCGACTGTATCAGCCCAAGCAGTTCTTAAATCAAGAGATCACTGACACACTGAACTGAAAACCATTTAATTCAGCTTTAACAAGTCAAATTAACTCATGGTAGCATTATTATTTATATTAGTTCCAGAATGAAAATGGCACAGTAAAAGGTTGTGTTCTTTGTTACTTAAGTTTATGACCTTCATTTCATACAGAAATCTGGTTAATTTAGGATGTGCAATGTTTGACAGCTGCTGCAATAGTGACATCTAGTGGAGAATGGTGAAAAAAACAATGACGAAGAAAAGCATTGCAGCTTAAACACTACTGTCATAACATTAACATTTAATTGATGCAATTATGGCACATACACAAAATAGTTATGATCTTTTTCCTTATGTTTTACTTTAAGCTAATATTTATTCTGCTCAGAATATATCTGTAACTGCATGGCTGTCCTCTACTGATAGGGATTGACTGACCATAGTAGTTTGATGAGGTAACTAAACTCACTTCATTAATGATGCATCTCATATTTCTAAGTAAAAAGGAATACAAGATGAGTTATTAATAAAAAAAAACAGCTTTTGTGTGAGCAACTATAATTTGAATGCTCTAACAACATTTAAAGGCACAATATGTAAGATTTTTTTTATAAACCTCTCCAAAAACCACTAGAACGGTGTGAAATATTTTGCTGCCTTGTGTACTTACCTTATCCCAAATGTTTCGACCGATGTTTAAACCGAAGAATAAGCAATTTTAACTAGTGACACGGAGCGTGTCTATAGTGTCATTGTGTCGCCTGCCAATGACGTCATTCAACCTCGATTTCCGGTTTTGTTTTGTAGAAAACATGGAAACACCAAAGACGCTTTAATATGTTGTGCGTTTTATTAGACAGGTGACGACCGCACAGAGTAGCATTATAACAGAACTTTCAAATGTATCTAGTATGATAAAACAGCGCTGCTTTACCCCACATACGCACGACCGGAAGGAGCGGAAGCAGTCGACTGTAGCATAATAAAAGCTCCGCTGCTTTCGAGCCGTTTCGCTTCGACGGCTTTCAGCCTCACCCTGCTTCATTCTACTACATTACCAAATCATTAGCTCATCCATGAACATGATTTCTGCCCAAGTCCCCGTCGGATTGCATCAGCTGTGGGGATGAAGACGACAACTCCCATGATTCCACACTCAGTCACAGGCGTCATCAAACTACACCTTTGACTCTTTGTTTATTCTGAATATGCACCCTCTAGCTGCGAAAATTACATATTGTGCCTTTAAAGCAAAGAAAAACATGCAAAGAAAATGTTCCTGAGTCAGCTGTTGTCATCAGTTAAGGAGTATGGATTTTCTTTTCACAGATAAACAATTTGCTTCTTGCAAGAATTATCAAACCAAGCAAGAATTGCCATCACTATCTTCCAGACTAACACAGTTCTCTCCAGACGTATCCTCATATCTCCAGTTATCAGATTGACTTTTCTCAGATTTCCTCTTATAGTCCAGAATAGTAGAAACGAGTCTGAGCTACTGCACATGCAATAATATTTGTGTAAAACAATTATTATAAAGTTGTACTGTTCCTGTTTGTACTAGTAAATTCTCTGGAAAATGCAAATCTAGTCTAATTGGCCATAGGTTCAATAGCCTATGTTTCAAAATTTTGTCCTTTAGAAATTGAGATACTTGTCATCACAGCGATTAAGAGTAGAGCTATGACAGATAGTTACTGTACTCCAGTGTCTTTGAGAGTTTGATTATTCACCCAAACCCAGTTTTCCTCAGTTTCCAGAGCATTGGGACCAATCCAGTGTGTCTATTTAATTTTAGAGACCATAAAATCCTAGAGAAAAAGCAAAGAAGCCATAATGTTGTGCACTCAGAAATAAAGATGTTGATGCAACTAACAGTTTAGTCAAAGACTAATATTGTTGATCATTAACATGTATTTTTTCAATATTTCTCAGACTGACCTATTGTACTTTGCTAGTTATGGTGAGCAGGTCAGCTTGTTTTGAAACACAGATATCTCAGCTTTTTGACCAGCATGAATCTGAAACGGACAAAACACACCATCATAAAAGGACAGCCACAGAGAAAATGAAAAAAAGGAAGCAACAATTTACAGAAAGTTTGAACAGTTGTGCTGATTAGTGTTTGAATCTTCTACAACATTTGTACATTACATATTTGCATTGGTAATAGTTGTTATGGAAAATGATGAAATGCTTTGGGATGCTTGCATTCGTTTAACAGAAGATATGTACTGACACTGAGTGTTTGTTGAAAATAAGGTCATCACATAAAAAAAGTGAAATGTGGCAAGATGTAATAAAGTGATTAATATTTAAGATTCAGCGAAACAACAAATACATTTTGTGTGGTCTTGCATGGATGACAAGCCAAATGATTGATTAAGAATTAGCCTGGTTCAGAAATTAGAACAAACTTAGAAAAAAATAGAAGAGCCTGAAATCAACATTGATAGGTAGCAGGCAAACAGCCTTTTGAGTATAATTAAATATAATGTTCTCATTGCTTTACAACCAACTATAAGGTGTGACCAGCTATAAAAGCTTTTGAGCGAATGTAGATTTAGCATTTTCTGCCATACAATGGTCCCTATTTTAACGATCTAAGCGCATGGTCTAAAGCGCACGGCGCAGGTGCACTTAGGGCGTGTCCGAATCCACTTTTGCTAGTTTAACGAAGGGAAAAACGGTCGGCGTGCCAGGCGCATGGTCTAAAAGGGTTGTCCCTATTCTCTTAATGAGTAATGGGTGTGTTTTGGGCATACCGTGCTATAAACCAATCAGAGTCTCATGTCCCATTCCTTTTAAAAGCCAGGTGCGCTCATGCCATGGCGGATTTGCTATTTACACGGCGGAATTTGCAAGAGCAAAGATGTGAACTCGTCTCCAGAGAGGAAACGGATCTGCTCGTGCGCGAGCAAATAGGCTAATTCTGATACATGCAATGACTATCCATTATGACACAGGCTATAGGCATTTTTATATACATGTAGCCTACACAATAATAATCTTTTACATTATAATCCTTTACTTTTTAATATAATATGTGACATGTTGGTGCGCGGCAAGAAATGTTGTGAGTGGTTGTCAAGGCAGCCAATTTGAATTTAGCAGCCCTGTGTTTTTTTAGCCCTGTGTGTAATAAGCATAGTGTAAGTGCGTTGTGGACCCACCTATAGGCGCATATTACTAACGCGCTCTTTAAATAACAAAAAAATACTGTGCCACCAGCAGGCACCGGACGTCTATATAACGTCCGGTTGACATTGTACATGACGTCAAACAGACGTTGCATTTTGGTTGAAAATGAAAATTGGGTTGACGTCAATTTCACGTTGACTTAACATTGGATTTTGGTTAAGCAACCTAAAAACAGCAAATATCAACGTCAGCTGACAATGGTATTGGACATCAAATTAACATTGACATTAGACGTTGAATTTACATTGAACTTTGGTCACCCGACGTCGCAACCGAACTTTAACCAAATATCAATGTCTTATGACGTTGTGTGCCTGATGGGAAGCACACATTGACTTTAGACCAGGTTTTAGTTGGTCAATGGCGCAGTCTATTTCAGTTGCCTCAAAATAGCAACGTGCCAAAAATGCACTTGAACACATCTGGCTTTCAGACCAGCACGCCCATGAGCGCACAAATGGGCGCCAAATGCATTTGTTTTAAACAACGTGGTGCTCGACGTGAAAATGATAACTGCGTCGGGCTGAAAATAGCAAAACTATGCTTAGATCTCTGCCACAATTCTGTGCGCGAAAGATCATATTTTGAGCGCACAAAAGTGTATTTTGCACGCGCGCAAGCTGAGTTTTGTGGAGAAAATGTTTGTATCGCAAAGAAGAAAGTATTTCGAGCGCACGAAAATCAGTTTCAATGTATTTACTTAATATTCAGTATACGTGCCTGTATTAAGTAAGGGTCTTTTTTTAGGATTCACTTTGAATTGTGAAAGTGATTTCACCCCTAATTCTTCACCTTAATTCCTAATTCTTTTGCAGTTGACATGCATCTTTTCTTCTCCACATGTTTTTGAATGACCTTGCTGACCCACTGAGCATTTTGTTGTCCAATGGTTATTTATTTACTTTGCAATTTCTAGTATTGTATTATTTTTTAATATTTCTCATGGGCATTTAATATTTTTTGACTTTCAGTCCGAGTTAAATCTCGTTTTTGGTTTATTTTATCTGTAAATAAAATCTGCTTAATAATTATGCACACATATAAGACATTTTTCACTTCCAGCCTTCATGAATAATTATATCAATTATAAATGATTAAATACAAGATTAATAGGAGTTATTTAGATTGATGTCGTTTGGAATTGGTCAATTCTGCTGCTCTCAAGGTAATGCAAGGAATGTTGTGATTGGTTTTCAAGGCAGCCAATCAGAATTTAGCATCCTCGTCTCTGATTGGCTGGAATTATTGTAACGCTGGGTTGTGTTGAGCAAGGGAGCTGTTGGCATTTAGAGAGCACTGAGGGCTGGCATCAGGTGAGCAAGCTAGTGAAGCGTTGCACAAGCGAAAGAGAAGGTCTGCACAAATCCAAAAGCTTATTTTAAATGCTAAATTGATTTTCGTGCGCTCGAAATACTTTAATACCATAAAACGCAGTACGCGCGCGTGCAAAACGCACTTTTGTGCGCTCAAAATATGATATTTCGCGCGCAGACAGAATTGTGGCAGCGAAGAGTTAATATGGCGTCAAAAGTTGGACAAAACAGCACAAGCGCATGAACACAGCGCGCAAGCAAATTACAGTACTGTCTGGCGTCAAAAGTGGACAAAACAGCGCAAAGGACAATGAACACAGCGCGCAAGCGAATTACAGTACTGTGCACACAGTGACAAAGCTTGCACGTAAAATGTAAACCTAAAGAAATGGAAAATTCCAAACTCGAGCACAAAAAATATGATTGTGTACACAGATCAGCACGCTGCAAGGACAAATAACAAAACTGTGAGCAGAATCCGCACGCGCGCGCGCAGGTCTAAACACGCACGAGTAATTTCTGCACGCACGCAGAGCTAAACACGCGCGAGCTGAACCCATCACGCACAGGAAGTTTTGACAGTCAGGGGGCGGGGCCCAACGCATGCTTGTTGTGTTAACAAATGCTATTGGCTGCTGGCCAAATCCTGCATTGATTGGCTGCTCGTCGTCTGACTGGCTGTTGATTGGCTGTTGTTGGCCTTCTCCTGACGAGACAGAAAGCCGGGGAGAATTGGAATTGGATGATGGCAGAGAGTAAAGAGGTAAGTTCTCTTTCTAAATTCATACTTAAATCTTAGTATCTGTAAGGGTTTTATAATATAAGTTATAAAGGGTGTAACTGTGCACGTAATCGTACCAAAAATCGTAATTTTAACGAATCGATATCGATTCTTAAATCCCAAGAAGTCGATGGTTTTAGACAGATCGCTGTATATGCGCCTCGAGGCAGTAAAGTTACTTTGACGTTTGACATTCATTAGACATTCAAGTTTTTTGCCAATTAAACTCTTTGCAGCTTTATGTTTTGAGCCCAAACTAACTCAAATAGACATAAATATATGCCCTTTATGTTGCACAAGGCTTCATTTCTAGGAATTAAAAAAAAAACATTTAAATTAATTAAACCATTTAACTACGTGACAATATAATATAAAACCAATACTAAAATGTTCAAAAAACATCCCTGTTATTGCACAAAGCTCCGTTTTTGGAATTACAATATTATGTTTTTTATAATAATTTTACAAACTTTAATGTGTGCAATAATATAAATCCATTAAACGACAACACCATTTGATCAAGTAGCAAACCAACTGTAAAATATTCAGAAATATTATTCCCTATAATGCAAAGTCAACTAATGAAAGGCATAATCTGAAGAACAGATGTGCTTATGGGAATAAATTCTGATATTGAAGGTAGGTTAGTTAAATTGTTTAATTAATTTAAATGTTTTTTTTTTAATTCCTAGAAATGAAGCCTCGTGCAACATAAAGGGCATATATTTATCTCTATCTGAGTTAGTTTGGGCTCAAAACAAAAAAGCCACAAAGAGTTTAATTGGCAAAAAAAAAACAGAATGTCTAATGAATGTCAAACGTCAAACCAACTTTACCGCCGTAAATGAGGCGCATATACAGCGATCTGTCTAAAACCATCGACTTCTTGGGATTTAAGAATCGATATCGATTCGTTAAAATTACGATTTTTGGTACGATTACGTGCACAGTTACACCCTTTATAACTTATATTATAAAACCCTTACAGATACTAAGATTTAAGTATGAATTTAGAAAGAGAACTTACCTCTTTACTCTCTGCCATCATCCAATTCCAATTCTCCCCGGCTTTCTGTCTCGTCAGAAGGCCAACAACAGCCAATCAACAGCCAGTCAGACGACGAGCAGCCAATCAAAACAGGATTTGGCCAGCAGCCAATAGCATTTGTTAACACAACAAGCATACGTTGGGCCCCGCCCCCTGACTGTCAAAACTTCCTGTGCGTGATGGGTTCAGCTCGCACGTGTTTAGCTCTGCGCGCGTGCAGAAATTACTCAACAAGCATACCCACTTCTCTGGGTGTGTGTTTAGATCTGCGCTCGCGTGCGGGTTCTGCTCACAGTTTTGTTATTTGTCCTTGCAGCATACTGATGCGTGTACACAATCATATTTTTTGTGCTCCAGTTTGGAATTTGCCATTTCTTTAGGTTTACATTTTACGTGCAAGCTTTGTCACTGTGTGCACAGTACTGTAATTCGCTTGCGCGCTGTGTTCATGCGCTTGCGCTGTTTTGTCCAACTTTTGACGCCATATGTAATCACATATACAAAAAAACACTTGTGTCGCGCCTGACGCCGCATTGTGACAGATGATAGAGCCCAATGTCAGCTGCATAACAGAGATGAATTGAATTTGTGTGTTTGAGTACTTTTTGACATGCCCCCCGCACTTTTAGAAAAAGGTTATTCTGTCCCCGCACTTTGTTTGACCCACCGCCGATATTTCAGCCTGTGTTCTCTGATTTGTTTATTTAGATTTGAGTGAATTAACATTCAGCCAATCACAAGGTGAATCATCTCTTTGGCGCGTCTGTCATGAGCTTCAAATCTCATGTTGCTCTCGCAATTTCACTTTGCCCTTTGCGCGGTTTTGGGGGTAAAATGCACCCCAGAAAAAAAGCAAATGATTGCGTCCTTTTTCAAACACTGTAAGTATGTGTTATGTCACGATGACACAAATCACGCGATCGAATTTCTACGTTATGGTTTGATCTAACGGGGCATCTACACCTGGATGCGAGTGATGCGACTAAATAACCCGTTAAGAACGATGCATATGACCTCGCGCTGGATCCAGTGTGTGTTATATCATCTCCTACTTGTAAGTCGCTTCGGATAAAATTGTCTGCTAAATGAGTAAATGTAAATATGGACAGCGTAACTGATTATTGGGTTCTTTTGTTCTAACTTTACATTCGGCTCTCATTGACAGAGAGCGAGAGGAGGACAGTGCCGACTCCAGATCTAACAGGTGTAGAACTGCTGAAAGAAGAGAATGATGTATAGGCAGTGATTTTTTTTTAAATGGGACTACTTGCCATGTTTAAGGAATTAAACATAATACTGTATATATAGATATATATATATATATAGATATATACTGTATATATATATATATTATCTATTTATATATATATGCTATGTGTATATAGATATATATTTTCATTTTATGTTCAAATTGTTAAATAAAATTTGTTATATAGTTAAAGGCAGTGTGTTCCAATAGTTTTTAAAGTAAAAACTGTTAAGAATTAGGAAAAGTTATTGTTTCACCGTGGAGGGTAAACTGAAAATATTGTGCATAAAATATCTTTATTTAATAAAAATAAAGTATAGATGTCCACAGTGGTCTCAAAGTCCCAAGTCCTGCAGTTATTTTTAAATTAGGGTTAGAGTTAGTGTTTTTGAGTCTGATATCACAAAAAATAGGTCTCTGTAAGCTGTCTTGCTTCCTGTAAGCTATATGGCATGTTCCCAAAATTGCCATTAGGGTGCTCTAAACACGGCAATTGGTATTCTATATACATTATATGAACATGAATGTACTTTCTTTGTGTATTATGTACATAATTTGTTTGGCCGTTGAGGGTCACATCACCTGACAGCTGTCCCCCCACTTTTAAAATGGCTGCTACGTCCCTGACCAAAATAATGCATTTTAAGATTGTTGTAGGAAATTAAACATAATCGGTGCATTTTATCAGAATTATTTTTATTGATTTTACCGCCATTTTTCACATCATTTGTCTTCACTACTTCACTACATAATAGTCTTTAAATAACACACAATTGCGCGCACACAATATGTTTCTGATCTACTCCAACATGTGAAACTGCAAGCTTTATTTACGAAAAAAGAAAACAATTACACGTAAGAAGCATTTGCTACAGCAGTACAACGTTTCTAGATCAGCCATAATGCTTAGATATGAGGAGGATATAACTTGAAGAGTTCATGAAAATCTCTTTGGCAGAAACCTCTAATATGTACATTGATAATATGTGATGCTATATTTCTATTTCAGATGTCAAAATTACAGTCTTTGTAAAACAACTTAACTTGTCTATTCCATGTATTCAAAAATATCTGCAATTCATTCAGGCTCTTGAGTATAATATTTTCACCATGATCATTATCTCCGTTTGTTGCCCAATAAGCTTGGGAGACCCATGAACTTCCTGTACTGTTGTAGCAGCAAAACGCCATCCACATGTCAGAAGGAATGTTCACTCTTTCATTCAGAATATTGTTGCCAGGTTTAGCTCCTACCAGCACGTAGGCTGAGATTCTGTTGTTGTTTTTTTGGTCACGACAGTAATTGTCCATGATTTCTCTTGTTAGCTGTTCCATGCGTTTCCAGCTGCCATTCCTTATGTTGTTCCTCTGTGGCACGCTATTGGTGAGTGTGAATGTGGATTCAGCAGTTTCTCTATCAGCTGCGTGACATACTGGAAATAGGTGACCGGGACTCAAGTTTTGAGTGTCACTGTAGTAGTCACCCCTGCTAGCCTGATTGATGAACGGCACACTGATTTCATAACTTGAATTTTCAAGCTGTAGGACAAATAATTGAAAGAAAAACAGTCAATAAACAAGAATGTCAGAAAAAATTAAATGAAGTATAGAATCATTTTTTATAACCAAAAAAAACACAACAAACCCCTATTAGTAACATTACCTGCGATTCGATCTTCCAATGAATCTTTTTTTGGCTTTCGTATTTTTTTATTCTGATATATTGGTAAGCTGAGAAAACAGGGATCTTCTTTGTTGTATCATACAGTGTTGCAAACCGGTTGATATTGTTGTATTCTTGACAGATTATTTTATAAGCATTATCCTGTGCAACTGAATCATTTAGAATGCCAGAAATAACCGGAGGCGTTCTATGAAAAAAAAAGTCACCGCATTTACTGAAGTTTTCTACAACCTTAGACGTGATGCATGAAAAACCAAGCACCAACAGAAGAGAAACGCTCATAATAAACAGCCGCATCTTCACCCGTGTTCACGCAGAACTGAATCACAAATGTAAAAGTAAAGCTGACGTGTAGTTTTTTCTGCACGCAGGACATGCAACACCAACTTAAATCTCTCTCTTTAAGACACGTAGATAGTTTTGCTCTTATACACACAGACAACACACATCTAATTCTGTGAATTCAGGTTGCGCACACTTTCTGAGAAACATTCTGAGTCATAGATATCACACATCATTTAAGTGTTGTTTTCTTTTACACCCTTTGAGCTGTGAAATGATCAAATATTCAGCATCAAGACTTCTGTTTAAAATGTGCATGCATATAAGTGGAATTGTATAGGTCCTGAAGTCTGTCACCAGTTTTACAACCAATTTTACAACCTTTTTTTTTTTTTGCCTTCACTAGTTAATTTCAGGTGCTTTTTTAAAAACCTCACACATACAGTTGTGCACACATGAGATGGTTTTGATACTCCACCTTTTGCAACTAAAAGCTTTCTTAGAGAGAAAAAAAACATTACACGCTTTACCCATTTATTCTGTGAATTCAAGTTGCGCACACTTTCTGAGAAACTGAGTATCACACATAGTTTAAGTGCTGAGTTTTATTTGACAATCTTTGACCCTTTGACCCAGGGCCGGAGTGGGATTCATTTTCAGCCCTGGAGTTTCATGCCTTAGACCGGCCCACTTTTGCAGTTTCTATTATACATTTTTTTATATTTATTTTTGCTCGCATATCTCCAACAATTACTTTTTTCCCCCCGCTGTCAGGGGAGTCAAAAGATAATTACGTCATCATTGCCAATTAACATAAGAAATGTAAAATAAGGGACAATTGGGATTCTTTACCTTATTCTTTAAGAAAATAGTGTTTATTCTTGTAGAAAATAAGTGTTTATTCTTTAAGAAAATAAGGGACGTTCCAAATATTTGTACTGTATACCATAATGTAGGCCTAAGTTTGCCTGCAGTTAAAAAGTTCTCAGAAATAATCACAATTGTTTTGCTTAACCTATTTATGTACAATTATTCTAAAAATAATTTTAAATGTCATACAAAAAATGTCATCTGCCTGATTAAATTATAGAATTGTGACTCCACACGTGTAATTGAGGTGAAAATACTGTGAAATTACAAATGGCATGACATTTGAAAATCTAACAACTGAAGGTCTATGAAACGTCAGTCAATCAAGCATTTTTTAAACAATGGCACTTAAAGTTTTGATCTAAAATATTATTGCAACTATAGCCTTTGAATGAATGAAAATGCATATTTTTCAATTAAAGAAAACTTAGAGTGTGGGCCGCTTCTGGTGCTTGGATTTTTACTTCAATAATGAGGTCCAAGTTTAAGAATAGCCTATGCAAGAAGTATTTATTTTATTTTATTTTATTTTTTTGTAATGCATTTTTTCCCCTCTCTATTTAACAGCATTAACATGCAATGAAAGACGTCTTCCCTCAGGTAGATTAAATGTTTTCCTGCCTTGCTGGATGTTGGGCTCATCATGATCAATAAGTTGTTTGCATTCGCCCAAACTGGTTTTGTAAAATAAAAAAGCGGACGGTGAAGGGTGCAGTTAGCGCGAGTCCCGCTCGCTGTGAATCCTCCCAGTGCTCCCGATTAGCCAACCCGGGCCTGCTTTGACCTGTGAAATGACAAAAAATATTCAGCATCAAGACTGTAGTTTAAAATGTACATGCATATAAGAGATTTAATATAGGTCCTGTATTTGGTCACCAGTTTTACAACCGATTTGTTTTTTCTTTTTGCTTTGACAGTTTTAATAACCCTTTGTAATGTTAGTATGTTTGTTTGTTGATTCCTTGTTAGTTGCTTTACTAAAAAAAAATCTGTTTTTCAATTACAGCCTTTCAAAAGTAACTGTGTATTGTGATTGAGTATTTTTTTTTCCAAACGGCATAAGTTGCGAAGTACATTTTATATATTTTATAGTAGATTTTATACATTTTGGACATGCTTTAAGGCATGATATAGATTATATTGTTCCTTGTCTACTGGCTTTGACATCACAACTTAGGATAGGCTATAACTAGTAAAGAGTATTAGGTGGCATCATGGCATCATTCAGATGAATGGGAACGCTAATGCATTAGTCTTGTACACACCACATTGATTTTAAGGACACATTATCATGGTCTGGTTTATTAGCATAGGTAACAACTGCCAGATGCCGAATGCCAGAGTTTTTCTGATTCCAGAACTTTGAACTGTTGCAGACTACCAGTTAAAAAGTATGGAAGCTTACCTTCTGCCACAAAATAAAATAAACAAACACAAAAACATAAAAGGATACAGCAACTTTTTATCTTACAGTTGACTTTTTCTCCACAATTGGAGTTGGGCAGTCGTGGCTAGCGAGTCAGATGGGGTCCGGTCTCGTACCGGCAGGGATTGTGGGTGGGTGAGTGAATGTACAGCGCTCTCTTCCATCCTCAATACCACAACTGAGGTGCCCTGAGCAAGGCATGACGCCCCAACTGCTCCCCGGGGGCTTGGAGCAAAGGGCCCCCATCTGGGTGTGTTCATAGTGTGTGTCGGTGTTTGTTCATTACTCAGGCGTGGTGGCATGGTGGGGGGTTAAAACCACAGAGCACAAAAGTCCGGGTATGGTTAAATGTCATGATTTATTTCTCAGTTGACAGTTTCTAAGACCTTTTTTTTTCTTGAAATCTGAGTTTACATCTCACTATTCGAGGCATGAAAAATTAAAATGAAAAAATAAAAATCATTAATGCACTTTTTTATCTCACAATTCGACTTGTGGTTCGCTCAATTTTGCGTTTATCCCACAATTGTTGTTGTGTTATGAGATAAAAGTTGCAATTATCTTTTTTTTTATTGTATGTCCTGGCAGAATACGATTCTAAGTAAATGATTGTGTTTGTGGAAGACTGTATTGAGATTCTACACCCCATCTCCTCATTTCTTTAGACAGTGAAAGACTCTTGATTTGCAAACATTTGCAAGCTTAGTAGAAAAAAAGGAATCTGGGGAGCAGACTATTTTTCAAAGCACCCCTGTATTTTTTAAAAGTATATATGCTAAAACTAACATGCTAGTTAAAACAGGATAGTAAAATGCCAAGTTAGAATTTCAGAAGAGTTAAAAGAATTTCAGATCTCTAATCCTACAAACAGAATAAATGATAATTCAGTGATTTTTGGATCTTCGGCTAATTTCCAGTGGGTTGTACGCTTTTTTGTACAGTTGTTATTAAACAGCGTTACTTTTTTCTTCCATGTTTGACTCAGAAATTCCTGTATTCCGAGGCTTCTTTACGGATAGTTTGCATTTTGAGTCTTCTCCAACATTTTGGGCCCAATAAGCTTGTGAGAGCCATGAGTTTCCTGTTCTGGTGTAGCAGCAAAATGCCATCCACATGTAAGAGGGAATGTTCACTCTCTCATTCAGTTTAGTATCACCAGGTATCGCTCCAGTCAGCATATAGGCTAAAACTCTATTATTATCATTATCATCATAGCAATACTTATTCATGGTCTCATTAATCTCATTTTCCATGCGATTCCAACTGCCGGAATTAAAGCTGATCTTCTGTGGCACAATGTTGGTCAGTGTGAATGTAGATTCAGCAGTGAGATTGTCAGGTGCATAGCTGCAGGGAAACAAGTGACCGCGATTCACTCTTTCACGGATATTGAAGTAGTCTTCGCTGATTGCCTGATTTGCATATGGCACAGTCATGTTATCAACAGGAGGATCGAGCTGCAGAACAAATATTTAAAAGAGAAGCACTTGTTAAAAATCAATAAGAAAAGAACCTTGTTAATTAATGCAATAGTTCACTCAAAAATGTAAAATTGATCAAACTCCTCAGCATTTTGTTCCAAACCTGTATAGTTTGAAGTTCTTCTGCAGACAAAATTAAAATGTTGGAAGAACCTTTAATTAGTTCTTTTCCATGCAATTTAAGGACCCAAAATGGAAATTCACCCTCAGTCCATCCAAGATGTAGATGAGTTTGTTTCTTCATCAGATTTGGAGAAATGTAGCATTGCATCACTTGCTCATAGATCCTCTGCAGTGACTGGGTGCCGTCAGAATGAGAGTCCAAACAGCTGATTAAAAACAATAATGCATTACTTGGAATACTTGTGGATTATTGTGATGTCTTTATCAGCTGTTTGGACTCTCATTCTGACGGCACCCATTCACTGCAGAGGATCAGCTGGTAAGAGAGTGATGTAATGCTACATGTATCCAAATCTGTTTCTATAAAGAAATTCTTGGATGGCCTGAGGATGAGTAAACTTTTAGCTAATTTCATTTTTGGGTGAACTATTTCTTTAACATCTGTCCTAAGAGTCCTATATTCCATGTCTTCTGAAGCCGTGCAATAGGTTTTTGTGTGGAATCGGCTGAAAATTCTGAGAGAGTGAGTGAGTGTGAGTGAGAGAGAGAAAGAGAAGGTTTAAAACATGTCTGTGAACTGTTCATTTAAGACACTAAATTGTTAGAGAAGTGAAATCAGCACCGAATAGCAGATTTTAACATTTCTGACGTGGAACTACAATGATTAAAAGGAAGCAGGTGAAGGACAGTCAATATAACACTTATGGAAAAATGTAAACCAAGACAACAATGAATTACTGTCTGTATTATCAGCACATGTAGTATATGTAGTAAAAATCTCTGGCAATACATCCGTAACATAAATATGTTCTCTGAATCATAGAAAAACAAAGAAACTGCTATGAAGCTGATCACCTGAGACTCAACCATCCATGGAATCCTTGGTCTTCTGAACCATGATGTACTTTGCCCAGTATATTTGTAAGCCGAGAAAATAGGAATCCTGTTTGCTGTGTCATAGAATGTTGCAAATCTGTACACATTCCGATATTTTTGACAGATTTCTTTGTAATTATTTTCCAGAGAGCGTGAATCCAAGATGCCAGGAATCACCGGAGGCTGTTCTTTGTAGAAAAACTCTCTACATTTAGTGAATGCTCTTACAATTTCGGGCATGGCTGATGGAAAGATCAAGGCCAGCAGTACAGTGAGGACGCTCACAATAAAGAGCCGCATCTTTATGCAGAACTGAAACTCGAAATAAACCAGAAGTGATTCGAAAATGAAGGATAATTTTTTTAATGACTTCGTTTGCAGAAAGTCTCGCAAGTCAAACAGCCTCTGTTCTTGCACGCTTAAATAATTTACCAGCAGAATTGATCTTTAACACAGATGTGCACACATCTACCCCTGTGAACCCACAGACTTTAAAATAGAGCTTGAGTGTTAGTTTTCTTTCACACATCTCCAACATGCCACATATTTATTCTCCATTTTGAGTCAGCACTACTTAGAATTCACCCAAGCCCTAAAGTTAAGATTTGACTTATCTTAAGTGACATGATCTATGTATTTTGCACTATTTCTGTAGTATTTTAGTATCTTGCAATTTTGTTTCTCATCGTGATACTCCGTATAATGCAAATATTTATGCTGCCACCATATCTTTGAAGGCTGTGAAACTCATTTGCATATTCAAAGAACAATTTAAACCGTATTTTAAAAGTTTTCAGTTTAGCTTTCACAAAAATTAGTTTCAAAATGAAGTAATGAGAGGCAAGGGTTAGGTTATTTAGTTGTGATAAACCTGAACAGATGTTTTTTGGGTCCTCCTAGGAGCTTGGCAGTACAAGATCACGGTCTATTTCTTTTTGCATGGTAAAGAGCAGCTGTTTGACCTTCAGTGCTGTTCTTATGGACTTTGCTTTTACCTGTGTCTCATCTTAGTCTTTTTGCTCCATATCAAAGCGTGACCATATTGAGATCAATGATATGAGCATGTTTGATGTGACATGCTTAACAGATAAATAACACTATACTGTCACGGAACAGAGGTCACAGGTAAGTGGGTTCAGCAGGTTTATTGATACTGGGATCAGAAACGGAAATCAGGCAAGTTCAGAATTCAACATAACACCATAACTTAAGAAGTAACTGGGAAAGTAAACGGTCTTTCTTCATCCACAGGAAACTCAAACTAAAGTAGGCTTCATAGAACTCAGGCACAAACTCAGGTGACGTCTTTAAGAAATTTCATTGGATTTATCTCAGAATAACTTGGTTCAATAATCTCACTCCAGGTTCAAGGGCTCAGAGAGCAGACAGACAGAGGATTCTCTGGAAGGCGGATCTGGACATGGTGATTTAGGTCAGCAGAGCTGGTGGTAAGGAGTAGGGAACTATATTCCACAACATGAAGGAAATACCAACAACAAGACCACACAATAAGGGAGTGAAGTGTGACTGCTTTTATATGGGAGATGATGAGGTGAATGGTGGCAGGTGTGCTGATTGGGGATCAGGTGCAGGTGTGAAGCAGGCGGGATGCTGGGAAATGGAGTCCTTAATGTGGTATGGTGACTGAGCTGGTGACTGGCTGACAACTACAGAGTACTTCCTGCATGCTTGAGTCTCTTCCTTCAGCCAATTCTTATAAAACCTAATATGTATAATGTCAAAATAACAAGGAGCCGGGTCAAATGATTTGACGTTACATAAAACATTTGTTGGTGGCTTAACCTCAACTTGCCATTGAGCTGTGTCAGGGAGAGGCCAGTGAGTGTTTTTTGTTTGTTTGTTTGTTTGTTTTACACCTGTAAGTATTTTTTTTTGAGCTACATGTGTATCAAACATTAAAATAAAAACGTTAAAACAATTTCATTAAAATAATTCTATAAAGGTAAGCAAACAGGAGCGTAAAAATATTGAAAAATAAAGGACTAACAATTACAAAAGGCTAAAAACACTGAACAAACAAATAAAAATGGGCGAACAATAAATAAAATAAAAAAAACACTTTGTATGTGTTTGTGTTAGCCACGCAAACAACCGAGGCAGTTGTAAACCACTGTATATTAAAATGTATACCAATTAAGTTACTGAATATTTGACTAATATAATCAATTAAAAGCATGAATATAATTCTAGAAAAAGCATTAAATTATCCCAATTACATTTGTGGTATTAATTATTATCTTGCGTATTTTACACTGAATGTAACCAGATAATATATAAAAACTATGGATGCATGGGCTAATATCTTTCAAGTGTTTTTCATAAATGTATCATTACAGATTAAAAAAAAATCATTACATATTTCTTCTATTTAAGAATAAGGAATAATGAATGACCCCTTTGCTAGAAATCGTGTTCTGGGGCGACGAAGGGGTGCCCCTAGGTAGAAATTGCATTTGGGCTCAGTCTCCCTTGTCGGGCCCTTGGAATCGTCTTAACTTTTCCCCCGTTATGGTGCCTTTGGTCATTGGTAAGAAAAACACATTCACTCACTCATATTAGCTTAAGGAGTTATGACTGGAGTCCAGTTGTGTTAGCTTCATGGAAATGAACTTTTGTGGATTTTACATGATAGCTTGTTTCATAATGAGTGACGTGTGTCTGATACTTATTACTTGGAGGTACTTTCTAAGTGACTTTCTAAAGCAATGTCTAAGTTGTAATACTGTTGTAATTGCGTCCTCTTGTAGCGAGCAAAAAGAATAACACGAATGTGACGGGACAGACACAGGCTACAGGCTAAATCTTAAACGTTCTAATGAACTGAATAGCCATTTGATTGAATACAGCACTGAACTGTTTTTTTGTTTAACATCTGTAACTGTGTGTGTGTCTTATATGTATCAAATGTTGAAACATTTCCCCCACACTTATGTTTCAAATTGTTTAATACAAGTTAAAATTTAGTTTATTCATAAACTGTGAAAATTATACTCTAGAGTGCTACTATTTTAAGTATTTTAATAAAAAAATTAAATATAGGAAATTTTATCAGCAAACACTGTGCTATACTGTATATGTTTATATATATTATAAACACGTTATATCTGCACTGTTTGTTATTCCACCGGTTTGCACTCTATCTGCATGTGCCTTGCACACTTTGTTTTTCTTTTTCTTTTTTACAATGTCCTTATTTGTATTTATTTAAACTGTATTTATCTGTACTTTTACGTTCTACTGTTAGTGTTTAGTGTTATCTGTATGCACCAAGGGTCTGAGAGTAACGCAATTTCAATTCTCTGTATGTGTGTGCTGTACATGTGGCAGAATTGACAATAAAGCAGACTTTGACTTTGACTTTTTGACTAAACTCTCTGTGTGTTTGCACTCCAACACTTGTGGCAGTATTTGAAAATATATTTAGTGTAAAAAAACAATAGGGAATACTTGATGTTTACATACGAAATCCATAGGCAATAAACAAACAAAATCAATCCATTATTTACACACTGTACAATCTAATTAATTAACCTTACTTAAAAAAGCATGCAAACTGATTGCTTAAACAAACAAAGAAATTGCTGAATAAAGTCAATATTTTAGTTTTCTCTGCACACAAAAAGTATTCTCGTAGTTTCATCAAATTAAGGTTGAACCACTGCTGTCACATGGACTATTTTAATGGTGTCCTGACTACCTTGCTTTGTGGGCCCTGAACTTGGTAGTTGCAGGGCTGTCTATGAAAAGGTCAGAAAGCTCTCGGATTTAATCAGAAATATCTGAATTTGTGTTCTGAAGATGGACTAAGTGGTCTTATATGTTTGGAATGACATGAGGGTGAGTAATTAACAACAGAAGTGTCATTTTTGGGTATATAAAAAAACCAACTATCCCATTCCAAGCATTGAGGATAATATGCTTGATATTATGCTTAATATGCTAATATGCTCTTCTTCCCCTCTAGATCACAACCATTTTACTTTTAGGCTATGGTCTTATTTCTTTAATTTGGTTTTGGTGTCCACTCTTGACTTAATAGCTCTTAATCTCAATTGTACAACTCAAATGTACTGTAATACTAGTTTTATTATTCTACTCTATTCTATTCTATTTTTTAAAGTGTGGAATCAGAGATGTTTATCTGCACAAAAATATTGTGATCTTTCAGGCTTGTGCAACAAGCTTGTGTCTTTGGAAACATCATTGTCAGGAGAAATGTCTTTAAGAAGTCACACTTTAAACACATGTATATGTTGCATTCACAGTAGAACATATCAAGCTTAGAAAATTTCTAAAGATATTTGAGTCTTATTTAGTGGTAATACATTTTAAAGCATTTCCGTTCCTAATGATAAAAATGTAAAATACAGCTTTTATAAAAATAAAAAAAAAGATCTGTGTTGTTTTCAGCGGCAATTAACTTATAAAAAAACAGCCTTTGCAATGACAGCATTTGTCGTTTTATGAAGGAATGAAATCTGAATTTTCATGCATTGTCTTATTTGAACTATGCAGAAAACTGCACTGCTGAGGAAAAATCATTAACCTTGTTATTAGTTTCTCATTATTAGCCACTAACCTCACTATTGTCAGACAAACACACATTACGCAAATAGAGATTATCACATTTTATAATCTAATGAAACCTTTTTTAAGTGATTTAATCTTAGTAAAACTCTCAAGAAATTAAGTAGTAAGTAAGAAAGTAAGTCGTTTTTGCAGTAGATGTGAAAGTTTTTAGAAATTTTTAGTTTGGAGTCTAACTAAAAGTTTAGTTTTCAAAATACTTTTTTGCTGATGGACTAAGTTACTTTCTTATATGTGATCTCGTATGTGCATGAGATGTATTTGTTGACAGAGTTCTGGCTTGTTTCCTTTGTGTCATCCAATTCTCAGCCCCACACACACAGGACTTCAAACCAACCCCCCCCACTCCAAAAACTCCCATCTTCTCCTTCTGTCCCCTCACTGATGCAGATGTATCAAAACTTCTCCTCTCCAGCCAACCTACAACATGCCCTCTGGACCCAATACCCTCACACCTTCACCAAGCAATCTCTCCTACACTCTTACCAACACTCACACACATCATCAATACATCTCTCC
Organism: Sinocyclocheilus anophthalmus; assembly: GCA_018155175.1. Classification (NCBI taxonomy): domain Eukaryota; kingdom Metazoa; phylum Chordata; class Actinopteri; order Cypriniformes; family Cyprinidae; genus Sinocyclocheilus; species Sinocyclocheilus anophthalmus. The sequence goes on from JADLZN010001642.1 coordinate 38,455, forward strand.
TCACAGGCACCTTCCCCACTGCATTCAAGCAGGCTCGGATAACCCCACTGCTCAAAAAACCTACATTAAACACTTCACTTACAGATAGCTACAGACCTGTCTCTCTCCTTCCATTCATAGTGAAAACCCTCGAAAGAGTTGTTTTCAACCAGATATCCTTGTTTCTTTCACAGAACAACAAACTGGATCCTAACCATTCAGGTTTCAGGAGTGGCCATTCAACTGAGACTGCGGTACTGTCAGTCACGGAAGCCTTGCGGTTTGCAAAAGCTGATTCCAAATCATCATTCCTTATTCTGCTGGATCTTTCTGCTGCTTTTGACACTGTCAATCATCAGATCCTCCTGTCTGCCCTCTCTTCAATGGGCATCACAGGGATTCCACTTCGCTGGTTTGAATCCTATCTCACTGGTAGGTCTTTCAGGGTGTCTTGGGGAGGGGAGGTATCCAAAGCACATCAACTTGTCACTGGGGTTCCTCAGGGCTCAGTTCTTGGACCCCTACTCTTTTCCATATACACTACATCACTGGGTCCATTTCATACAGGCACATGGCTTCTCCTACGATTTCTTTGCTGATGACACACAGCTCTATCTTTCCTTTCAACCAGATGATCCAACGGTAGCGGCAAGGATCTCAGGCTGCCTGGCGGACATCTCGGCATGGATGAAAGATCATCACCTACAGCTCAACCTGGCAAATACTGAGCTTCTTGTCTTCCCTGCCACCTCAACTCTACAGTATGATTTTTCCATCTAGCTAGGTTCTTCTACAATTAACCCATCAACTTCGGTCAGAAATCTTGGTGTAATCTTTGATGACCAGCTGATTTTCAAAGACCACACTGCAAGAACTGCTTGATCTTTCAGGTTTGCATTGCACAACATCAGAATGATCAGGCCCTTTCTAACGGAGCATGCTGCACAACTTCTTGGCCAGGCCCTTGTAATTTCTAGGCTGGACTACTGCAATGCACTTCTGGCTGGACTCCCATCAAGCACAAACAAACCTCTACAAATGATTCAGAATGCAGCGACACGACTGGTCTTCAATGAGCCCAAAAGAGCCTATGTTACACCTCTCTTTATCTCCTTGAACTGGCTACCGGTTGCGGCTCGAATCCAGTTCAAGACATTGATGCTTGCATATAGAACATCCACAGGCTCAGCACCCGCCTACTTCCACTCACTACAACGAATTTACATCCCCTCCAGAAGTCTGAGATCCGCTAGTGAGCGATGCCTCGTGGTACCATCATTGAGAGGCACAAAATCACTTTCCAGAACTTTTTTGTTCACCGTTCCTGGCTGGTGGAATGTTCTTCCCACCCTATCCGGAATGCTGAATCCCTGACATTTTTCAAGTGACAGCTGAAAACTCATCTCTCTTGAAGCTATTTGACTTCATCATAAAAAAAAAAAAAAAAAAAAAAACTTTTTTATTCCTCTCTTTCTAGCCTTGTCCTTATTTGAACAATGTCTAAGAACTTGGTATTACTACCACTTCTTGTGTCTGTTTGCCTCTCTTAAGAATCGCTTTATGTATCCCCCAATAGTAAGCCACTTTGGATAAAAGCGTCTGCAAAATTACTAAATGTAAATGTAAATGTAAAATCTTTACATCCCTGTGGTCTTCTGGACTGTCCCGTGGTGCTGCTGTTTTAACTGATGGACCAAGATCCCTGCTTTCTGATAGTATGATGATAACAGACCCAACTTAGTGCTGCAGTTAAAATCATAAGCACTTAAGTCGCTGGGGTATATTTGTAGAAAAGCCAAAAATACATTGTATGGGTCAAAAATATAATTTTTCTTTTATGCCAAAAATCATTATCAGCGAATCAGAATCATAATCAGAATGAGCTTTATTGCCAGGTTTGTTTACACATATGAGGAATTTGTTTCCGTGACAGAAGCTTCCACAGTGTAACAGAACGACAGTGACAGAACAAAAAACACAGATAAAAATAAAAATAGAAAAAGTAGATAAGGAATAGAAACATATAATTGACAATTGTGTGTGCAGGTATACTACAATAGACAGTTTTTTTGTATGTACAGATACTGTATATTATGTGCAAATTTGAGGTGTAGGCTGAGCAAGTATGAGTGTGTAGATTAATTAGGAGGATATTAAGTAAATATCATGTTCCTTGAAGATATTTTGTAAATTTATTTCCGTAAATATATCAAAACTTAATTTTTTGATTAGTAATATGCATTGCACCTTCAGATACCAGCTATTCAAATAGTTGTATCTCGGCCAAATATTGTCTTATCCTAACAAACCATGGAAAGCTTATTTATTCAGCTCTCAGATGTATAAATCTCAATTTTGAGAAATTAACCCTCACGACTGCTTTTGTGGTCCAGGGTCACATTTTGGTTTAAGCAATACATCTCTAATTCTCACCAAAGCTGCATTTATTTGATGAAAAACACAGTAAATACAGTAATATTGTGAAATATTGTTCAAATTTAAAATAGCTGCTTTGTATTTGAATACCTTTATTTCTGTGATGGTAAAGCTGAACTTTCAGCATCACTAATCCAGCCATCAGAGTCACACGATCCTTCAGAGATCATTCTGATGTGCTGATTTTCTGCATTATCGGTGTCGAAAACAGTAGGCTACATTAACAATATAATATATTCATTATTTGCGATACTGTAGCAAGCAGCAATGGGCCATAGAACAAGACATGGCTGTTTAGCATGTGGTCAGTTAGATCTGTAGGTAGATGCTGTAACTACACTATTCTACAGTCAAAAGGCATCTTTCCTCATTGACAACCTTTCCCTTTCTCAGTATATATACAACATAGGCTACAACAGCAAAAAAGCAGTTTTATGTTGTTCTGAACTCAACTCTTTTCCATCATGATTGTAAACTGCGCTATAATGTCGTTGCATGAATAAACACCAAGTCAAGGTCAAAATATTTTTAATATAGGCTAGATGAGTGCTGACCAAAGTGCTGCACAACAGACAATACATGACATATCACTCTCCAAAGAAAGCTATATAAAAAGAGAATACAATTTACAGAACATCCAACAAATATAAAACATACACTCTACTAAACAAATTATGTACCGTATAAGCCTGAGAACATAAATATGTTTTAAGACATGATTATTATGTTGATAACGGGCCAACCTAATAGTCAGGGAGGTAAGGTGTTCCAAAGCTTTGGAGACTGAACTGAGAAAGCTCTGTCATCTTTCGGTATTAATGGAGATTTTGGAACAGTCAGTAACAACTGAGAAGAGGATCTGAGCGCTCTCTGGGAAGAAGAAGGATGAAGAAGATCTGAGATGTAGGTTGTCACTAGAGGGCAACAAACGCATGCACAAAATGAGCCGTGAGCCCTGAGAAATCTGTCCACGTGTTAAGGTAATAAATGAACTTCTAAAACAATAGATAGTGTATTGTACTCGTTTTGAAAGGATGACTTAAAAATAAAGCATAAATGAGTCATACTTAAGTGACTAAACGTAATATGCCATACATTCACCTACTAGCTGCACACATTGACATCAAAACATGAGCTTACTGGTGACCACAGAGTTTATTTGAGCTGTTTGGAATTATTAAGATCTGTACTGGGTTACATTGTGACCAAAGTGTGTTTTCAACGTTATAAGTATTAAGATTAAGGCATTTATACTCATATGCCACTACAAATTATTTTGCTTGTTAGCTACACATTTGGAAATAGTCTATTAGAGATGCTACTGACCATCAGTAAGTTTACATTCAATTCAATTCAATTAAAAAACTTTATTTGTCCCCGGGGGGCAATTTAAAGGCATGTTGAGCAGCATGTCAAGAAAAACAACACTTTTATAAACAAATATATAAATGTATACATTTAAATAAATGTATACAATTAAAAAGACTATTCCTAGAGAATGTAAACATGTAACTGTATAAATAAAGTGGATAAAGTGCAGGCAGGAAATGGTAAACAGGAGTTGTAGATTTACAGAAACTATGTGTTTATAGAATTATTGAATGATAGTGTATAATAATAAGTATAATATAATAAGTATTATTTTTTTTTTTTTTTTTTTTTTGTAATAGTAAAAATAATAACAATAAATAACAGAGGAGGTAGTTTGGAAATGAAAAAACTGTACAGTTGGAGGTGCGTGATGAAAATTTAAGGGGAAGAGTCCTCAGTTAGGAGTCAAAGTTTTTACATCACTTTCACCATGTTCAACACAATTTGACACTTGTTTGGCTATCCTCCGGTTTGACATGAAAGTGTGTGTGATTTTCAGGTACACAGATTCTGATCTTTATCTCCTGAGTTTAGTTTAACTAAACCACATGGCAGGAACAGGAGGGATTCATCAGAGGTCAAAGTCATTAACCTTACTGCCGAAACACACACTAGGAGTGTGAGCCAACATGGCATTTTCTACACCAAACACACCATAGGATCACATACCAAAACACTCTGTCAACACTGCGCGCACACACACCAAAAAAAACACACACACAACACACACACAACACACACACAACACACACACACACACACACACACACACACACACACACACACGTTGTGTTTCCATGTTTTATGGAGACATTCCATAAGAGTAATGATTTTTATACTGTACAAACTGTATGTTCTATTGCCCTACACCAACCCTACCCCTAAACCTACCCCTTACAGGAAACTTTGTGCATTTTTACTTTCTCAAAAAACCTCATTCTGTATGATTTATAAGCTTGTTTCCTTATGGGGACTTCAAAAATGTCCCCACAAGGTCAAAATTGACTAGTATTACTATCCCTGCGGGGACATTTGGTCCCCATAACGTGATAAATACCAGGCACACACACACACACCTTCCTGCTGCTGCTTCAGTCTCTCAGGATCTTGTATTTGCATTAGTCTGAATTCAATCAAAAATTCAATCAAGGAGTTTTCTCTGTAACATTTGTAAAGACATATATGTTTGTTTATTTTGTCTGCTTTGTTTTCTGTTTCTGAAACACTTTGCAGTCACAGCAATGCATTCACACTGTAGCCACTTAAGTGTTTGATTTCAGTCTATTTAGTCAGAAAGGGATGTTTAAAATGTATTTATTCAGGAATATGATGTGCTGTTAGTTTACATTTGGATTTTTCAGTTTTTGTTTTTCTTCCAGAGTGACAGACACAAAGTAGTTTCACATTCTGAAATGATAAAATCAGATTAAATACAATCTCTTTAATCTTAATTTTGTCTCCTAGCTTTTGATGAACTTTGCAACATTGACACTGTTATTGAACTGTGCTGAATCAACATTGAACTGAATTAAGCTGAATAATGCCACTATTATATTCTGTATCTGTAGAGTTGCTTTACAGCAGATTTAAAGCGGAATTTTGCAACATTAACTTAAATAAATGTGATTTGATTTCAGTCTCCGCTAGAGTTTAGGGAGAGATCTCAAACATTTCCTATCAAATTATTTCAAGCTAAAATTATCTGAGCTGCTGTCCAAATCAATTGTATAGATTTACAGTACTATTTGACTATTTTTATCAGGGTTATTATGGTTAACTAAAACCTTAAAAATAATTACATGAAATAAAATAAGCATTAACTGAAATTATATATATATATATATAAACAAGGAAACATTTCTAATTTTAATTACAGTGAACTATTAAAATGACTTAAAACTAATAAAAATGACAAAAAACACAACAAAATTACTAAAACAAACTAAAAATTAAACACAAAATACTGATAGTATAGTAAATTATATAATGTATTTACGTTAAGTACATTATTTTTTTATTTAGATTAGCCAAACTTGGGCTTAAATATAATTGACATCTCCATTAATTCTTCTGAGCTTTAGAAGCACAAACTCTGAGCAGACTCAGACATCTCTGTCTTCTTAATTAACTTTGCATATTTCCAGCATGCAGTTTCGAAAGTTATTTGGAAGGGATGTGTTTCATTTATTTACTGTTAAGCTCTTTCAGATCTCTTATGTTGATCCAGTAAAAGCCAGTCGAGGGAGGGTTTGTTTTGAGGAGCTTTGAGGCTTTCCATGTCAGCGAGAAGAAAGTGTGTTGCTCAGAATGTCAAAGCCATGTTTTCTGCTAAAGCTTAGCCACCAGGGTTGACCTTTGACCTGACACCTCTGCCCTCCAACCTTGCACACCTCTGTCCACGCGTTAGAGAGATCGACTGTCAGGCGGAACCTTCCGGAACGCTCCGATTCCTCGCTCTGATTGGCCAGGGATGTTGCCAGTTAAGCCCGTGGAGTTAGAGGAGGATCAAATGAAAGAGAAACTGAGAGATGGAATAAAAATCTGATTAGTCTGGAGGAAAAGATTAGAATAACTCGATTTTAGTAGCGTTTGCCCATACAGAAGTCGCCACCATGAGGTTAAGGTGTTGTAGATGGTTGGTGTGTTGCTGCTAAAGCATTTTTAGTTCATTTGCATGCAGTTTCATATTTTAGACAGGACTTGGGTTAAGTTGCATGCAAAGGCTTACTACTTAAGCTTATTTGCGAATAAATTCCTAACCCTAAGTGTGCAAAATAGTAAATTAATTGTACAAATCAGCAGAAAGCCACTGAAATGCTCTTCCTTTCCTGTTAATGCTGACGTTAGTGAAAAAATGGGGAAACTTGCAGATTCATTTAAGCCAATAATGTTTAACGCCCATTACAGGACTTGATGCTGCATTTATACTCTTCTGATTCACTTTTTTTTTTTTACAAATTTGACCTTACCAAGAAACATATTATTCCTCTAGAAGAATAAAACCAAGCAATTCAATGGGTTATTATTTCTAAACAACATGGAAGATGTCGTAATGGAGATTTAGAATAAGCACAGATAATTCTTAGAAGACATACAGAAGTATATAGGTATTTTTAAAAATACCTACAATCCCTGCCGGTACGAGACTCGAACCCACAACCTTTGGGTTACGAGTCCGACTCTCTAAGCATTAGGCAACGACTTCCCCTAATGCTGATGTTAGTGGAAAAATTGGAAATTGGTTGAAGATTTATTCAAGCCCACAGTTTTTTTAACACCCATTCAACATACAGGACATGATAATGCATTTATGCTCTTCTGATTAAGAAGCACTTGAGCTTTGTAAGAAACATACAATTCCTGTCTATAAGCAATTTCAGTGAGTTACTTGGAAAGATACTGTAATATTTACTTAACTTTTCTAAGCGGTTGGATTTTGCACATAATAAAATGGATGCAACCAGTTGCCAGCATTTGTAATTTTCATTTAGCTTAAGTTTTTATCAACTATTTATATTTTATTATATTTCATCTGTGTTTTAAATAGTTTCAGTTTTAGTTAATGAGCTGTCTGTGTTGCATGAAGAAGAAATGTAGACAGGCCGATGGAGGACCCAGACAGGCCCAGGCCTCTGCCAGCGTTATGCCACATATGCATGAAAAAACAAGCCATTATCTTCAAAAGCCGTCGCTTGGTGACTCACAACACGGCCAGGGACCTCACTGCTCTGCAGACATGCTGCATTCCAGTGCTCATTCCACACAGTACAATAACTTCCTGGAATTCTTCGAAGCCTGGCCGACGGAGCCAGGGCACTTCCTGTTGTCCTTGTTGTAGCACTTCCTGCACGGCCAGCGCGATCTGGTTCTGTTGCTATGGTAAGGAGCAAACACCTCCAGCCGGTTTATGCCAGAGCGTTTGGTCTTGAAGCAAACATCCAGTGCATGACAAATGTTAGAGCTGTACCAGGTGACATTAAACAGGATGATAAAGCCAGTAACCACTGTCACTGAATGTTTTCTCGAAGAAGACATCTTGTAAAAAGAGAATAAAAAACTATCATCTCTCACACTACTACAGATTAAGTATTTTGATTTCGTGAGTGACACACTCCAGATTTACATTTATAATATATTTTAAAATGTAATTTATTCCTGTGATGCAAAGCTGAATTTTCAGCATCATTACTCCAGTCTTCAGTGTCATATGATTCTTCAGAAATCATTCTAATATGCTGATTTTACTGCTCAAAAACATTTCTTATGTTAACAGTTGTGCTGCTTCATATTTTTGTGAAAATCGTGATACATTTTTCAGAAATCCTTGAAGAACAGAAGGTTCAAAAGAACAATTTTTTTCAAACAATGTGAAAGTCTTTGATGAATAGAAGGTTCAAAGAGATTTATTTGAAATAAAACTTTGTGACATATAAATGATGCCCTTAATACATCCTTGCTGATAAGTCACATATTTCTTTAAAAGAAAAAAAAAACTTATTGGCCTTAAACTTTTGACCAGTGTATTAAATCAAACATGACTTAAACATCACAAATTAGATAAAATGGTTGAATATTTTATAATCGTCTCTTGACTGACGTCTAAATGCAACAAAGCATATGATTATCTTTATAAGCTTATCAACTTTTTAAAAGGAGTAGATAACACTTGCATCCATTCAAACTGCAAATTCATCGGTCACTTGTAGAAACTCAACAGGTTGGATGATTTCTCTCCTGATTCAGACAGAATGACAAAATGACTAACTGAAGTAAAAAAAAATCTTAATGATTGTTGACAAAAAAACAAACAAACAAAAAAACACAGTTTTTTTTGACATTAACTGATGGACTGCAGTCATGTGGATTACGTGTGGATTATTGTGATGGATTAATCTGACGGCACCCATTCACTGCACTGAGTAAATTTTCAGCAACTTTTCATTTTTGGGTAAACTACTCCTTCAAGGACATTTTTTGTTTACTTTTATATGATAAACAATTCTGAAACTGAGTCCTGAAACCAATCCAGCTGAAAACCACAGATCTATATAGTTTTAGATACAGGATCATTTCAAACCCTCCTTCAGGCTAAGGTTTAAACCATGCGTCCTGAAACAAATCCAGCCGAGAACCAATGATCTATACAGTTATAGATACAGGATCATTAACTCTCCTTCAGGATAAGGTTTAAACACACACACACACACACACACACACACACAAAGTGATTGATAGCACCGGCTTGGATCAGACTGTTGACAAATCACTGTGAAGTTTGCCTTGGGCCTACAGAGAAATTCACAGGCATGATTAGGGTAAGTGTGCTTGTTTGATGTGTCTTTACATGTGGTTTGTTAATGCTTGCAAAAGCCACACGTATATATGTGCAAGCGGTTTCTTAAATGCATGCATGTATTTGAGTGTGCATTGTACTTCATGTGCGTGTAGATTGCAGCAGTATACACCAAACATGTATACTTGTATACCCAATGGGGGAAGTCGTGGCCTAATGGTTAGAGAGTCGGACTCATAACACAAATGTGGGTTCGAGTCTCGTACCGGCAGGGATTGTAGGTGGGGGTAGTGAATGTACAGCGGTCTCTCCCACCTTCAATACCATGACTGAGGTGCCCTTGAGCAAGGCACCGAACCCCCAACTGCTCCCCGGGCGCCGCAGCATAAATGGCCCACTGCTCTGGGTGTGTGTTCACTGCTGTGTGTGTGCACTTTGGATGGGTAAATGCAGAGCACTAATTCCGAGTATGGGTCCCCATACTTGGCCACATGTCACATCACATTTATACAGGCTGATTTTGCATTCCAGCCAAATTGTTACGTCAAACTGTGCTAGATTCAGTAATTTTCATTTTGGAACTGAACTGCTTAACTCTCGTAAAATACTTCCTTAGATGAGAGAATCAGTTCAAACCTCATAATTAGTTACACTGGCGATTATATTCCATGTAACTATGAATTGTTTCTACAGATCTTATAAATTACAAATATTATGTAATGCTCGAGCTGAACTCACGCCAGGATTATGGAGACCCTCTTTCCGCTGGACTAAAGCCATCACTCCAAACCACGCTGATGGCCCAGAAGATAACAAACTGTGCAACATGGCAAAAAACATCTGGGCGGTTCTCATTTGAGGTGCTTTTTTCATTATATTGTAGTTTATTTTTTCTTAGGATGCAAGTATTTAGTTAAAGACAGTCATTCATGTTTTGGAACACATTTGAATCAGAATTTTCTGTTATAGAAGACAATGCACTGTCAGTAGTCATTTGATATACCAGTAAAAAAAAACAAAGAGCAAATGCCTTGTTGAATGTCATTGTGTGTGTGTGTGTGTGTGTGTGTGTTGGTTTGTGGTCTGGTGGGAAGGAGTCTCCATCATGTTCACTGATGCTGGCACATTAGTAGTGTCTTGCTTTTCATAATCGCATACTTGTGGTTGACCTGCCATCTCTGAACCTGTGACAACAAGAACAAAGACAAAGTAAAGTAGTTGCCTGTTAAATCTCCAATAAAAAATTGATTTTAACTTCGAATGATAAAAAGATCATATTTACCTGATAGTGTATTTTTATTAATTCTTAAAAGAAGTTTGCATTTTGACATCCAGTAATAAAAGAAAAAACATTATTAACACAATTATATAATGTGCATTGTTTTTTCCATTTACACTAGATAGTCCTTTTACAGTATATTTTTAAACAAAAAAGATCTGAATTAACTCCTTTGTGTTTTGGGAACTGTGGTTTTCGTTTATTTTTAAAGGATTTTATCAATTTATTGTTTTTGCTAAATTTAAAAAAAAAAAACCTTGGAATAGTTATTATATAGATTTTATTATTTAGTTTAAAAATATATATTTATGCATAGTTTAAAAGAAGATTGCACATTTCAGTCCAAAGAAGTTTATTTAAAATGTTGTAATATATATTTACAATATATAAACATATTAATTATATCTATATTAAATAGTAATTTCGTTCTTTCTCTTTTAAATGTTTTATTAGTTTATGATCAATGAGTATTATCAATGCATCCATGCTGAATAAATATAAATAAAAAAATCTAATACATATTATAAAACTAGTTTATGCAATTTTATACATGCCCAGTCATGGAAGTGGAATATTTCTAGACAAAATATATTACTTACACTAAAACTTTGTGACGATAGAATGTGCATTTGTGTTAAAAACTATTTTTAATCACAATAGGGGTTATTACCTTGACAGATGCCTGGCAAGGGAATTCAACAAACTAATGAGGGGAAAATATGAGGGCAAGGTGTTGGTGCAAAAAAGTACCCTTACAGTCCAGGTTGTGGGCAAATAGCCTGCTAAAAACCAGCTGTAAGCAATCTGAGGTGATTTGTTGGTTTTAGCTGGTCTAATGAACATTAATACTGATGGTGAACTGTAAACGGATGCCAACAAACTTTGCACGCAGTTATGGACGCAACTCTTGTCAAGGTCTGAGAGCTGCTCGTAAGTTTAGTAAGCAGAGGTGAAATGTTTCAAGCCCTCATGAAAATAAGAGAAGAAAAAGGCCATGTCATCCATGGTGGGAGCTGGTTTCAGCGGATGATAATTGGTTGGAAAACATCCTCTCTTCTCTTCAGCTAACACTGTGTAAGCCTTGAGGGACGTGTTTCTACAGCCATGCAGTAAGCATGCTGGTAGAAATCTGACCTCAGCATTCCACCTGTTTGTTTATTTATTCTCACTTGGTTTATGCCTTGACATCGCAAGAATCTCCTTTCTGTTTTCCACAATCTGCTATAATAGTCCATGTTTTCATTTGTGACCCTGGACCACAAAACCAGTCATAAGGGTCAATTTTTTGAAATTGAAATTTATACATCATCTGAAAGCTTCCATTGATGTATGGTTTGGAGATAGGACAATATTTGACCGAGATACAACTATTTGAAAATCTGGAATCTGAGGGTGCAACAAAATCAAAATACTGAAAAAATCACCTTTAAAGTTGTCCAAATGAAGCTCTTAGCAATGCATATTACTAATCAAAAATTAAGTTTTGATATATTTACAGTAAGAAATTTACAAAATATCTTCATGGAACATGATCTTTACTTAATATCCTAATGATTTTTGGCATAAAAGAAAAATCAATAATTTTGACCCATACAATGTTTTTTTTAGCTATTGTTAAAAATATACTCAAGCGACTTAAGACTGGTTTTGTGCTCCAGGGTCACATTTGTCTATAAAGCAGTTGCTCTGAAACAGTAATAACATTTATGACCTTATTTTAGGTGCACTAAACAAAAAAGTGTATTGCAAGCTTAATATATACTTAAAAAAAGAATTATACACTTCTATTTATATTATATTATACACTTTTAGGAAACAGGAAGTGACATCATTGGCCTCTAAAGGAGCCATGTTGAAAAGCTGGTAAGGTTTACTTTGCTCTTATTTAAAATATGTGTTTTTTTCATGCTTGACAAGATTTCCCATGTCCACCTCATCACATAACTTAATCGAATTTGTTTATAGAACAGTCATATTGTTGGCTCAATTTCATATTGAAGCGAAACACTTGAAGACAGTGAGAGCAGTAGCCGTTTAGGTTTGGAATCTCTCACCTGTTATAAACTTTGTTGTGTTGAGGTGGAATATGCGATTGTTTGGTATGTGTCATGTTTAAAAAAGGCACAAACAGCCCCCAACATTGATGCACAAAAACCGTTTGTAACTTCAGATTTGTGATCATGTATTCGTTATTTCGTTATTTACCAGTGAGAGGGAGATTGTAAGCAATCAGGAGAATGAAAATAAGAGTTAAGGCAGATGCATTTCATTCTTTATTTAATTAAATTATTTAGTTAATTAATTAAATTAGTCTTTTCTGTTATTCAGTTAGTTTACATATAGTCTGTGATGATGGGGTAAAGAAAAAGTATGGTGATTATATATAGTTTTTTTGTCCTTCACGAAGGCTGCATTTATTTGCCAAAATTACAGTAGCAGTAATATTTAGAAATATTGCTACCGTACAAAACAACAGTTTCCTATTCATATATATTTTAAAATGTAATTTATAGCTGTGATTTAAAGCTGCATTTTCCCAGCATTAACAGTCTTCAGGGTAAATGATCCTTCAGAAATTTTGGAATATATGCTGATTTGCTGCTCAAGAAACATTTCTTATTATCAATGTTGAAAACTGCTTAATATATATTGAACATTTCTTTGTTGATTAGGAAGTTCAAAAGAAATGTGTTTTTTGCAATAATGTAAAATCTAATAATGTATTTGTAATAATATTTTAATAAATTTTATGCATCTTTGACCCCCCCCAAAATTCTTGACAACTTTTAAATGGTTATATTATATTATATTATATCAAATTATAAAAAGAAAAAAAGTATAAAATGTAAACATGCCAACATCCAAATTAGTTTCTTTCTTCTGCGTTTTTGCACTTTTGCACTTTTGCATTTCACTTTTCTCCATCCCTCGTGAACCGTGTGAGCAGATTTGTGAATGTGAGCTGCATGGCATGCAGGTATTTTTGATGAGCACATGTGCACCCTGTCTGATTCATTTGCTCTGTCCGATGTGACATGATGGGCAGCTCTCGCACGGTAATCCCATGTGGGTGTTCATGACTTCACACTTTGTAAGAGCCGTCCCGCATACAGGCGAGAGTCATGCATGCGGCTCTCTGTGCAATAACTGTGAACTTTGCAGCATCCAGTCTCAATGGCGGGAGTCCAGGAATGAAGCGTGCAAAGAGATTGGCTTTCCGAATCCCCTATGCAACCAGACATGGGCTCAGCAAATATTTATACACCCTCGGGGTCTAAGACGCAAAATGTAACCTTTACCTCAGTTTCTGCCAAAAAACGAAAAGTGACGTGCTTGTCTACGGTTTCACAGGAGAGTGTAAAGTCTGAAGATGTTTCGCTCTGCATCTGGGCTCGCTTTCCAAACCACACTGCCACCCACTTTCCCCACTTCCAGTCAGTGCTGTTTGTGTCATCGTGACACGGAAACGGAGGGCACGTTATTCACATGGATGTGTGGTCATAGGTCATCCAGATTGACACGGATCTGGTTTTTGGTACTCTACTCTGTTCTGTCGGTCTTCTGCCTGGCACGTGTTCAGCGTACCGGGCTTGTTTTTATAGACACCATTGCCTCTACATGTCTTTTCATAGAATCGAAATCTTGGAGAAACATTATGCAAGATCTCTCTGACCTCCTATTTTGCTCTGACATTATCTACATTGAATACTAACAAACAGTGCAATTTCATCTTTTACAGTACTAGTTGGTGAGTTGTCTGAATGGATAGTCAGTTTTAAAGAAGCTTTGTATACTTAAAGAAATTTAGGGGCCTGTGCATCACACACAGATGCTGATGGGCATCTTAAAAATTGAAGTGCAGTATTTATTTTGAAATCTTTCATTTACAGACTCATGTTGTGAATTAATGTGATGTTTTTAACAGCTATTTAAATTCTGACGGCACCCATTCACTGCAGAGGATCCATTGGTGAGCAAGTAATAGCTTAGAATTTAGTAAAGCTACATTTCTCCAAATCCGTTCCCATGAAGAAACAAACTCATCTACATCTTGGATGACCAGAGGATGAATACATATCCAGAGCAAATCTTCATTTTTCATACATTTTTTGAACTATTCCTTCAATAAAATGATTTTAGAGAAATTGCATCTTTAAAGGCATCCCTTTAAAGCACCACTGAAATACATTTCTTTAATTTGGTGTACTTAAAGATCTTGAAGATTTTTCTCATTTTTTGCTTGACCTGTTTGTTTTAATGGCTCAAATCCATGCCTTATGTAATGATGATCTCCTCAATTTTCAAAACAATTAAAACAGAAATGGTAGAAATCACAAGAATGCACTTAGGGTCACAGTATGCATGCAGATGTCAGACATGCAGCAATTTCTAGCTGTCATGAGTAGACTGTAAATGAGCTGTGGTTTGTCTGGGATCAGTCGTAGACAGCTGATCCATTTGAACTTGTATCGGCCTGTTTGGAAATATACTTAACATGCACAGAACGTCACAGTCACATTCTGTTCTTTCTCCTATTACAGGAAAAACTGTCCTCAGCAACATAACATCCCAAAACTACACAGCAGAGCTGTCACAAGTTTCAGAGATGGAGTGAGTTGCTTTTCTGGGCAAATGTGGATCACACAAACAGCCAAGAACAGAGAGGCAAACATGAGCGTCAGGCAGGGGCATTGTTATTCTGTCGGTCGGAGGAGAACACGGTGTTAGTTTGGTCCAACCCTTTGGTTTTCCCGCATTTAGGCATAAATTCTGCAAGGCCACTTATTTGAAAGGTGATTTTGTGTTATTTGTCATGCTGTGCTCCAGCAAATTTGGAATAGTTTCATGGCTTTGGTGCTACAGATGTTACACTTAACATGTTCCACAGATTTCATGTGTTGACGACAGACAGACAGACAGACAGACAGACAGATATGCGGTATTATTTATACAACAGATAGACAAATAGACGGATATTTAATCAAGTTGTAAAAATTTTATAATTTATGCAGTAGATGGATATTTAAACATTGTTAGATTTGTTTATACAATAGATTTTTTTCTCAGAATTGTGAGATACAAATTCGCAATTGTGAGAAATGAAGTCAGAATTGGTGATAAAATCGCATTCTGGAGATCATATCGGTGCTTTTATCCTCCCTCAGAATGACTTTTACTCGCAATTTCTGGCGTTTTTTTCCAAGCAATTCGCTTTAAACTCACAATTGTGAGTTTATATATAACAATTCTGAGAACTGAAGTCAGGATTGCGGATGTTAACTTGAATTGTGAGGGAAAAAAGTCAGAATTGTGAGATAAAAAATCACAATAACCTTATTTAATTCAGTGGCGGAAACTGGCTTCATGATAGAGAGATAGATAGATAGATAGAATAGATAGATAGATAGATAGATAGATAGATAGATAGATATTTGAATTGTTTATAGTATGTATACTGACTATTTATAAAAAAAAAATTTTTTATATGATAGATAAATAGATATTTAAACATTGTTACATGTATACATTTATAACATTGTTTATATTATAGATAGATTGATTGATCGATTTATGAAATTTAATTTATGGATGGTTGTTTTGTGCATTTTACTAAGCCGTCCACCCTGTCTAAAAAGTCTTATTCCAGCAAAACTGTCAGTTCAACCACTCCTTAATGTTGTTCTTTTTTGAATGTGTTTGCTATCATGTGAAAAGAAGGGCGGACAGAGACCGTAGATACAGAGGTGGACCAGAATTGTACAAACTCACAAAAACAAGCCCTGCCCCACCCCTACAGGCACTGGCTCTCCATTGACCCTAATACCTGGCTTCTGTGCTGGCACGCGTCCAACGCCTCAAGACAGGACCATTTCTTGTGTGTCTGTATTTGTAGTGATTAATCTATAGTTGTGATGAGGGCAAGGCTGTGCACTTGGAGAGGCAGGTCTGGGCAATAATGTGGTTGTGTTTACACCAGGAGCATTACAGGAGCCCCATTAGCAGGTTAACATCTTGATGAGACAGTGTGTGGCCGGAGTTTATGAGGGAACTGAGAAAAAAAACACTGTTCGCCACACTTATGTAAGATGCAGTTCCAAAGACTTGACCTTTTGCTCTCTTTTCCCATTCAGATCATAATAACTGAAAACTATTATTTTGACTTTCCAAATATTTGCTACAATTTTCCAAATTCATTTTGGCCTACTAGCATATCAAATCAATGTGTGCTTCTAGGAAAACAAGAAACAATATGGGATTTACCATGGTTTTGGAAAATACCGTTCATTGTTATGTATATTGGCACACCTGCTTAAAGGGACAGCATATATAGTACCATTGATTAAAGGAACAGTTCACCCAAAAATTTACTCACCCTCAGGCCATCCGAGATGTAAATTAGTTTGTTTGTTCGTCATCACAGATTTGGAGAAATTTAGCATTACATAATTTTCTCACCAATGCAGTGAATGGGTGCCGTCAGAATAAGTCCAAAGTCCAGAGTCCAAAGAGCTGATGAAAGCATCACAGTAATCCACACAACTCCTACTCAATCATTTAATGTCTTGTAAAGTGAAAAGTTGTGTATTTGTAAAAAACAAATCCATCATTAAGGCATTGTACATTTAAATCATCACTTCTGGCCAAAAGACAACTCCATAATCCATAATAATGCTTCTTTAAGTGCAAAAAGTCCACCTCCTATTGTCCTTTCACATCAAAATACACCAACATGTTTAGTTTTAGACCGTTTTCTCTTGTAAAATATGCGTGATCGGTGCATAGCCTATTTCTGTCCTGATTCAGACAAGATTACTTAAAGAAATATTAAGTATAGAGGGCTTGTATGTTTTTAGGGGGGGGGCCCATTGAAACCATGGTTGGGAAATTAAAACAACGCTTTATGATGATTTAAAACACGCGATTTTACTAATAATACAGTATTGGGTGACACCTTTTTTTTTTTTTTTTTTTTTTTTTTTTTTTTTTTTTTTTTTTTTTTTCCCTTTTTTTTTTTTTTTTTTTTTTTTTTTTTTTTTTTTTTTTTTTTTTTTTTTTTTTTTTTGGTTGTGTGGTTATTGTGATTTTTTACAGCTGTTGACCTTTCGATTCTGACGGCACCCCTCACTGTCGAGGATCTACGAAGTCACAACAGGGGCTCTTTTAGGTTTTATAAGATCTAGTTACACATGTATGCCCATGGAGAAAATGAATAGTTTATACTTCTGGATCGCGACTGTTGCATTCTACAGTATATAGCTGCATGGTGAGCTTTGTGTTGCATGATGACATAATCAAGTAGCGACTTCACACTGTTTTAAAAACCACTTAAATTCCATAACACAATTAGTTTAATTAACGAGCCAGGCTATTAATCAACACGCCAGGCTCTATTGATGGTGGTCATGCTATCTGACACATCTTGTGTTGTTTTTTAGGAATTATGAGTGTTCACATGGTTGAAAGAATACCCCGAATCACGAACCTGCAATTTACAACTAGCCTGCACAGCGATTCTCTCACAATTGTGTTTGGGGTTGTTATCCCGCAAGTCCTTGACTCGGCCCAGCGTGCAGAAATCTATTTTACTAGTCTTCCGCCACTGGTTGCTGTTGTGGTGTGATCGACTTGTCAAAAGAAACACTTTTCATCTGACACATCCTTATAGTTAATGGCATTCCAGAGTCAGTTAAAGGTGTGCTGGGATGGCTGTTATGGGCTTGTTTGTATCATTTTCCATCAGTTCTCCACCTTTTATTTGAAGTCAGGCTGTGTTTGTTTTATTACCTGCATCTTTGGCATTCCAGTCACTATTCTGTTGTTATCATTACAGTAACGGCTTCATTCAGCACGGCTCTTATCTGCGTCGCTACAGAGGCCGGTTAGTGGTTCCTGTTATTGCCGTTTCATGTCACGGAGACCGATCATTGCACCCAGCTTGGCTGTGCTTTTTCACCATCGAACATTTCAGATTGTGTGCAGCGCCGCAGCAAAGAATTTCGATTGTTTGTTATTACAATGCCAGCCCATGGTAGGCCCAGCGTGCGTTGTTTTGACGTTCGAGAACAATCAGCATTTGCAATAAAAGCAGACCCTGTCCTGCCCGTGCACACTGCGCTGGTCTTCCCAAATTGCTGGAAAACTTGAACCGGGTCCAATGTGTTTTTCCTGTAGCTGGAGAGTTTATATTGTGTTGGGAAGCAAGACAATATGGCCCATATGCTGTTGATATTACTAGTCGTAGGTTTGGTTAGAAACTAATCTGTGCGGTTTAGAAGAATATGTGACATAACACGTTAATTGTTTTTAAATGGGTAGTTTCCGATGCTGTATTGTGTTTTTAACATCCCAAAAGAAATACAATCTTGTGTAATGATGATATTAAGATGATAATTAAGCAGTTATTACCAAAATTCCCATTCTATTGTAATGCCATGAATGAATAAACTAAAATTAGTTAAAATCTCATTACAATAATGTAAACAAAAATGCTGATATAATATTAAGGATATTATAAATTGCACTATTTATACAGCATAGTTGTATTACAGACCTTTTTATGAATAATTAGACCATTTTAGGACCATAAGGACAATATTTAAGCAGCTTTTTAACAACGTTTTAATTCTACTGCAATGCAATGAATGAAATAATTCAATGAATTAAATGAATAAGTGAATTAAACAAATAAATAAAACTCATTACAATAATGTAAACAAAATTGCTGACAAATTATGTAAATGAATGCAATGTATTTATACATCATGGTTTTATTTGTTGTGATACCTTTAATTTATGCTGATTTAAATGGGATTCGGCTTTTTAGTGTAACGGTGTAAAACGATAAAAGTTAGTTTTAGTGTAAAACTAACTTAATAGACATATGCCACATTAGATTTTGGAGATGAATTTTGCTTAATTAACCAAATAATAATGCTAATAAGGCTAGTAATAATAATAACAACAACAACAACAAAACCCTTAATGGACTTATAAATAGGCTGCATTTTCTATTTCAATTAAATAAGAGATGATGAATGACTTCACTTTTAAGGAACTTGCATTGTTTTAAATTAATATATTATCTATCATTTATAGCGAGTTATTTAATAATAATTATATATAATTTAATTAATTATTATTTTTTATTTTTATCCTTTATATGGATCAGAGCAATGGTTGATGGGTAATTTAAAGAGGCAAAAGAACAAAACAGGAAGTTGCCCCCCTTGTTTTAGACGGAGGGTCACAAGTGTTGAGAATTTTTCTTTAGTGAATGTATGTTATCCTGTGACTGCTCTCAGATCAGGCCGCACTCACAGATCACAGTATTTGGCATTCCTTCATCGGTCGAGACATGATGAACACTATCCTGCTTATGTTGTTTCTGTCAGAGGGCTGAACAGACTAAATAAGGGTCCCTCGGATCGAGCCGGCAGCCATTTGCTTAAGGTCCCCCACATATACTGGTCAGGTGTACAGGTCAGCGCAGTAAAGCAGGCTTCTTTCCCTCATTACAGGGATTTATCAGCGTGGTTCTGGATCAGGACGTTTGCTTGTTGACTTAAAAACGAAGCGCATTCTTGAGACAAGGATGCATCTTATCGCCTGCGACACGCAAACTAGTGATATGCTCACATTTGTTGAAACTTGTGAAATGTTTTCCTTTAGTTGCTATGGAAAACTTTATCACTTACTTTACTGAGTTTAGTCTTCCTGGTCCCCTTCTTGAAAAAAATTCTTATTATTTATTTTTATAGGTTTTTTCATCATTTACCTTTTATTATTTATATTTAATTTGATTTAATTTTAATACATTTCAGTGGATTGTTATCCAGCCTTTTTTAGTTTTCCTATTCCCAATGTTTCTAAAAGCTGATTTATGATTTAGTGGACTATGTCTTTTAATTTAATTGTTGTAGTAACAATTATATTTTAGTTCACTTTTTGTACAATAAACAAATAAAACAGATCTAGTTTAGATTCACTGATTTAAATAACACTTCTCTCTTCATGTTCATGTGAACACAGCCCCTATAATTAAACCTCGGCCACTGACATTTAACCAGCCCTTTCTTATTTCTGGCTCCTTATCAAGTCTTACTGATGCAGGAGATGCATGGCACGATATTTGAATGTTTCCTATCATTGTGTGAGGGACTCCATTTGTTGAAGCAACTGCAGTAGTTTCAAGGACAGGGCCAGTGAATGGAAGAACGTGCGGGGGTGGGGGGGACATGGCGTCATTATTGCGTTTTGGTCATTATGAGTATGTGAATTCACTGAGACGCATTTGTCTTCGGAGCGCGGGATGTGTTGCAGGTTTTGTGACATATGACTTAAGGTCATGTGACCTGCAGTGTGTGGGTTGTTTTTTAGTGATAATAAAGAATCATTTAATGGTTCATTTACCCAAAATTGACATTTTGTCATCATTTACTAGAGCTAGATGAATTGTGGGTGTTTTGTTGGGGATTGTGATTTACAAAAAAAAATCATTGATAAAAAAGTAATTATAAAAATTATATAAGTTACTCGATTTATATAGATATTTTATTTATTTTCTTTAATTTTAATTTTTTGTTCAAGTAAAAAAACACTCCTGATTCTGTTGTGCAAACTTTACAAAAAGTAAACTATAATAAAATCAAAACGTTCTTAAAAAGTATGTTTCTCTTGCTGTAGGCCTTAAATTTTTTAATGAATTATTCTTAATTATTATTATTAATTATTATTTATTACTTTAAAAAACAATACAATTAAACTCTTAAGTGATTAACTCGGATATTTAGTGAAAAAAAACTAAACTAAACTGAACTTTAAATTTTGTTTACGTTAAATTTTTTAAAGTTGAAAGATTAGTTATTTTATTTATTACAATTTGCTAAAATTTTTATTATTATAATTATATATTAGACTATATATAATAGACTATAACCGAGTGAGGACAATGAATAAATGTATTTTTTTACAGTAATAAACTGTAAAATTACCCTAGTTAGTATTTCCCCAATTAAATATATGTCTTAATTCAAAAGGGTTCTAACTTCGAGTACTTTTTTTGCATTTGCTGTGAACCAAGCTGCTGAAAACACCAGATCATGAGCTGCTGGCATATAAAATAAGTTGAGCTTCACTCTAAACATGCAGTACATATATTTATTTAATTAAATCTTCACAATTTGATAATCACACATATTGCAATTTTAGCTTTATTTCAGTTAATTTGAAGTTTTTTTCGTGGTGTTTTTTTTTCACTTCTGATCTTCTGGTCATCCTTCGGAGCTTGACAGCATCCTTCTTCATTTGCGTTTGTTGTATGGAAAAAGCACCATGAACTTTCTGTGTTCAAAAGAAGAAAGAAAGTCATAAAGGTTTGTAACAACATGAGGGCGAGTAAATGACGACAGAACTTTCATTTTTGCTTGAAAGATAACTTAAGTGAACATCTTTGAGTTCATTTTGGCAGGCTATAAACAACAGGCTTGAGGCTAAATCTCAGTGTCTCTCTAATCCACGGACTGATGTCAGTATATTTGTGTGTAGATGTTGTCACTCATGTTCAATAGATTTGATCTCTGACCTCTGAGAAGTACTTCCAGGTGGCGGCTCTCCAGCGTGGCTCTTCCTGTCAGGGCATTGAGACCCCCTGTGGTCAGCCAACACATCTCAATCTATAAATATCACATTACGCTCCTCGGCCAAATATCCTATGTGATCCTTCATATGTTCCATATTCCTCAAAGAAGTGTGCACAGACGCCAGACATGAGCGCTTTGAGTGATGCACGCTATCTGTTACTCCAGAACAGAACAAGATGTGTAATGCGAGGATCTACTCAGGCGTTTGTTATGTGTTTGAAAAACTCTAATAGACTTGCAAATTTGAGTGTCTGTAATGCAGTATTTTTATATTGTATTCTAAAATACATTATAAAATTGTATATATTTTACTGTAGAAATAATATAATGCATAATTAATTTTATTTAAATCAGCATCAATTTAAGTACAACAAATACTAGCACAAAATAATACTTTGCAACATTTTTTTCATGAGTGAGATTTTTTTTTATTACAACAAATACTAGCACAAAATAATACTTTTCAACATTTTTCATGAGAGTGAGATTTTTTTAATTACAGAAATATAGTGTTATATGACTGTCTTAAATTCTTCATTTTCAAATGTTAAAACATTAAGCTTTTATTTGATTTATAAGAGAACCACTAATAGACTTAAGTTTTACATTTTCTACTTTTCACAAACATTTATTTATTTATTTTTTTTTCTATACCTTTTGTCTCATTGTTCTAGACAAAAGGTTTTTTTTTTTTTTTTTTTTTTTTTTTTTTTTTGTTTTGTTTTGCTTTGCTTTTTGTATTTTTGTTTTGCTTTGCTTTTTGTTTTGTTTTGCTTTGTTTTGCTTTGCCTTTGCTTTGCTTTTTGTTTTGTTTTGCTTTGTTTTGCTTTGCTTTCTTTCTGTTTTTGTTTTGTTTTGTTTTGCTTTTTCTTTTGTTTTGTTTTGTTTTGTTTAGCTGTGCTTTTTTGTTTATTTTGCTTTCCTTGTTGTTTTGTTTTGCTTTGTTCTTTGTTGTTTTTTGTTGCTTTTGGTTTTGCTTTAGCTTTTTTGTTTTTTGCGTTTTTTTGCTTGTGCTTTGGCTTTTGTTTTGTTTTGCGCTGTTGTTTTGCTTTGCTTTTGCTGGTTGCGTTGCTTTTTGTTTTGTTTTGTTTTGCTTTCTTTTTTGTTTTTGTTTTGTTTGTGTGCTTTCTGTTTTGTTTGTTTCCATGGTGTTTCACATCACCAATTTCAATCAATTATTTGTCAACCCTCACAAGTGTTTATTTTTACATTTCCTAGGTCAATTCAGTGACTCTCTGTAGTTTTGCTGCATTACCTTGTGCCAAAAATTTCCCCAACGACAATCCATTTCGCTCTAACCCACAAATCGTATTAATAGTTGCACTTGCACTCTATTGCACTGCAAAAGCAGTAATGATATCATAAGCTTCACATGTTGTTCTTGAATGGGCTCACTGATTTTCACACCTCACACCCCTGGATTCTCCTGTGGTGAACTGTGACGGTCACTGTTGCATGAAAGGAATGTTTCTCGTCTGGAAATCCTTTGCAGGTGCCCCTCCGTCAACTGCTAGACTGGTTCGTGTTAGACTCGTCACCTGCGTGCCTGCCACTGGTCTCATTTTGTCCACACATTTTGAAATTGAGCATGCGTTTGATGCATTCCTTACTTTTGTGCCCGACATAGACCATGCATCCTTTCCTCACCAAAATTCCTCTATACTGCATCTGCATGGTGACTTGGCCACACTTTATTTTAAGGTCCAATCCTCGCTATTAACAAACCATTAACTACACATTTACCTCAAACTCTTAATTTGCTGCTTAGTAACAGTTGGTTAGGTAGTTATTAAGTTTAGGTATTGAGTAGGATTAGGGATGTAGAATGTAGAAAGCATGCGTGGTCATGCTGAAGTGCTTTATAAGTACTAATATACAGCCAATTTGTTATTAATAGGCATGCTAATAAGCACCTAGTTAATATTGAGAATTGTCCCTATCTAAAGTGTTACTCTTAACTTTGTATTTTTTGAGTTTTAAACTTTTTTGATTAGATATAAGAATTAGGGGTAAATGGATGCTGAAGGCCAGACTCCTACATGCAAAACCCTTTTGTTTTTCAGGCACGGAGGTCACTTTTGAGATTTTGTGGGCTTTTTTTTGTTTTTCCAATCTTATTCTTCTTTTCAGATTTGGGGAAAGAAAAACCAAACACAGTGTTTGTTTAAAATTGCACTTCACCAACTCCCTTAGTGTGGCATCTGTAATGTCAATTACAAATACAGATCTTTAAAGGCCATTTTCTCAAAATGTGTTTTTACACCTGACTTTATAGTTTTATTTAGCCTACCTTTTACCTTAATTTCACAATGCATATAATAAATGTTTAGCTGTAGTCTACTAAAAATAGGCTTGCTTCATGCTCGCTCTTGTTTTTTATACAAAATAAAAATCAGTGGTTTCTGTCTCTTGTCTTCTTTCTTTAGATTTTGAGGTAAAAATATTTAATACACACGTGTCCATGTGAGTTTTGTGTCAACAGCTTCTTGATAAGAGGGTTCTTTACTGAAGTGTTGCCAAAAAGCACTGAGGAACCTTTCTATTTAAGAGTGCTGTGTCTGTTCTCTCATCACCTCTCATTACTCAGACTAAGTTTGTCTCATCGCTCCATCTTACTCCATCTCTTCTCTCCATATTTTCCACACGTGGCTTCCATTTCTTCACTGTACATAGATTCCAAACTTAGAACTTTACATTCCGACTCTGAACTTTACATTCCTAATTTAAGGAGAGTCATTCGTCATTCTGTCTTAATGTCATACCGCACAATTAGCAGAGTAAAAATGTGTTTAAAATGTATTGGCATTGACGTCAATCACCAAGAGCTTTTTCATGCACTTAAACTAGATGTGTGAAATGCCTGTGAGGTCTTGATTATTAATTACTGACAGCACAGATTCATCTTAGATGTTCCTGATGGTCAGGTGCAATGTCCTTGTTCTATGACAGTATTTTTAGGTATCCCAAGCTGTACTCCTGACACAAAGGCTGTTTTAAACAGTAAAAAAAATGCAGACTTATAAAGGTGGATGTGATTTAAAAAAGTAGAACGAATGCTGCTTCAGGAACCATATTCCAATAAACCAGGTTTAGGATTAAGGCGTTAGGATTAGGATTATGAGTTTAGAGGTGGTTAATAGTTAGGATTAGGCAAGTTAGTACTGTATTTGTTTGATTACAGTGTTGATCCAAGACTGATAAAAGATGTTGATCCAGTAACACTTTGCAAAATCTGAACCTGTGCACTACTGTTCAAAAGTTTGGGGTCAATAAGATTTGATTTGATTGATTTAGTTTTTTTTTTTTTTTTTTTCACAGAAAATTAATACTTTAATTCAGATAAGGCATCACATTAAACTAAGTTGAAAGCTGACACAAAAGACATTTGTAATGTTAAAAAAATATGATAATAATAATTAGAAATGTTTCTTGAACAAAAAGCAGCATATTGTAATGTTTCTGAAGGATCATGTGACACTGAAAGACTGCGAGTAATGATGCTGAAAATTCAGCTTTGAAATCACATGAATAAATTACATTTTGAAATATAGCCTTAAAGAGAAAACAGTTTTTTTTATTGTAATAATATTTAATGTTTTAAACATTAGCCCCAACTCAAAGGTTATTTGAATTTGGATAAATGTCTACTTTCCAGCAAGAAGAACACCTCATACTTTCTCTCAGAACAGGTAACGTCTAGACTTTAGTTTCGCTACTTCATACCTCGAACAGCAATTATGTCACAGAAAACTATTTTAAAAACATTTCTTAATCAATCTGAGTTGGCCCTACAGTCTGAGAAGTTTTCCTAGCTGTGCCAGCACCCAGAGTGTGTCCCAGTCCCTGCGGGACTGGATGAGATGTATTATCAGAGACAGGCTTAAGGAGCGGGGTCGGTCAAGCAGAGAGTGACATCAGCCCTCACACCCCTCTATGAGTCTGGAAGGCGCTCCCAGATGCGTCATCATTCTTGCCCGGATTAGAGCCGGCCTAAAAAGAGCTGTATGATTTTCAGCCGATGCGCGCCGTCTTGTGTGGTGAGAAGAGCACGTTAAGCCGTGTTTGGCGGTCCTCCCTGACCCTGATATAGTGCTTAGAATGACTCATCTGTGTGTCACTGTGAGATGAAAGCCTTGAGCGCCCTCGCTCAGCAACCAGCCACTGTTCATACCAGCAAAAAAAGCAGTTTAGTGGCATTTACAGCCACATGAGTCCTTAGGCGGTTTGGAGTAGTGAATACAGGCTGTGACACTGGAGAACCCAATACATCTCACGACATCTCGATACACACAAGTAATTGCCCCGCTTTTTTTTATGAAAATGCCATGCAAGATTCGATATATACAATACAATCAAAACTTGGTCAAGGAGCTCTCATGTCAACAAAGCTGCAAAATATTTTTTATATACAGATATATTGCCTGATTGTATTTCCTGTGATTGCACACAAGCTGCAATTTACAGCCAGCTTTCATTTCTCAGTCGTCAGTTCATGTGATACTGCATCATTATTAAGTTAAACCTGGTGTGGTCGAGTGTTTCATATGACAATTTTTATAGTCATAGTTACACCAAAAACAAAAATGTGCTAAATATTTACTCACTCTATGCATCCAAGATGTAGATAAGTTTGTTTTTTCATCAGAACAGATTTGGAGAAATTTAGATTTCATCACTTGCTCACAATGCGATCCTCCTGCAGGTGAAGGGTGCCCGCTCAGAATGAGAGTCTAAACAGCCTCATAAAAACATCCACAATAATACACAAATAATCCTCACTATCTCCGGATCTATCAATTCAACATCATTGTGAAATTAAAAGCTGCCATGTTTGGCTAAGCAACAAACCCATCATAAGGCATTTTTTGTTCATTCATTGTAAACCTTTTGCCCGTACTGGCACAACAAATTCTTCACTGGAGAAAGCAGTGTTATTGATAGAAAACTTGTATTTTGGCTGGACTGGAGTCATGTGGATTACTTGTGAATTATTGTGACTTTTTAACAGCTGTTTGCACTCTCATTCTGACGGCACCCATTCACATTGGATGAGCCAGAGAGCATAAGAAGAATGTAGGTAATGATATATTTTTGTCCTTCCAAATCTGTTCTGATGCGTTTAGACAGGAAACAACTCATCTACATCTGGAGATGTAGTGTGGGGGGTGGTGTTTTTTTTTTTGGCACTCATAGGGCTCAGAAATTTTTAGCAAAAGTTTTAGTTTTGGACCGTGACTTGCTGCTGTGCTGAACTATTTCTTTAAACTGAAAAATAACTAATATAGAAACTAGTCAAAATATTATTCCACCACTGATTTGAGGAAAATGATTTCGTGTTTACCCAAGCATGCATTAGTATCTTGGAAGTGAGCACTAGGTGTCTGTTTGGTTGTGCGTAGGTGTTATCCTGGGTTAAGGAAAAAACACACCGCAAATAGTCCAGCATCGAGATAAACTAGCATATGATTCAGTTGGAAAATGCAGATAAGGTTGTTTTCGACCGTGAGGACATACACCCTTATTATCCAGCCAAATGGCTCAAGATTACAATGTTATGTACAGATTTTCTGCATGATTCCACAGAATAAACAATAGCTATTCTTGATGCTAAAGAATGTATGAAGGTTTAGTAATAAACACTTCTGAATAAGATCACAATCTGGGTCGTTTACAGTAAGCACTCCTCTGATAATACGCATGATTCATCAGGTATGCGATTATTGCAGCCAGCAGCGAAAGTTTTCTATGGTATCTACAAACAAAGGGTGTCAACACAGCGGTTGGCAACGCATGCCCATCAATGCTGTTCTGTGAAACGGCAGGTGAATTCAATAAAGCCACACCTTTGTGAAAAGAAAGAAACTGAATATGCGAGACTCATATATTCATTGTACAGTAGATACACGCCTGAAAATATTTGCTCTTTGGAGGCAGCTAAGAAAACTGCAGTGCTTATACATGCTGAATTAATGTCTGTGAGGAAACTTGGTGCAGAAATTGAAACTGCAAAAGCCTTCAGTGGCAAAACAAGTGAGTCAGTGTTTTGGAAATGTTGAATGTGAGCCACAATGGTTTCATTTTATATTTTATGTCTATCACAATGAATTAATAAAATAATAAATAGTTTTTATCTCGTGCCACACAGAGTTCACAGAGTTTCAGAGTTCAGTTAATTTGAATAAAAAAATAGGATTGAATATAATATAGAAGAAATTCATACTTTCTCAGATGAGTGAGATGTTTGCAGTGACACCTATAGAATGTTCTGTGTAAGCAAACTTAATTATATTATGTTATATATGCAACCGTTCAAAAGTTTCCCAAAAATATTCATAAGCAAATCAGCATATTAGAATGATTTCTGAAGGATCATGTGACACTGAAGACTGCGATAATGATGTCATCATCCACCAGAAAAATTATATATATTTTTTAAATATTTTCGATTAGAACACAATTCTTTTAAATTGTAATAATATTTCACAATATTGCCATTTTTACTGTATTTTTGATCAAATAAATGCAGCCTTGATCATAAAAGACTTCTTTCACCAACCTACAAAAATTCGCTTACTGACCCGCCCCCAAACTATAAAAGGTAAGTGGTGCGATCTGGCAAAATTAAAAACATTATTTGTTAAAAGTTCAAATTGTTTTGACAGTACTGAACATATGTCTCAGGAAAAAAAATGCTGCATCAGCGAAATAATAAATGTTTTGTTTTGACAACTTGATATCAACTTTCCTCGTCCTGTCATTCCAATTCTAATTCAACTTCACACTCATTTTTTGAAAGGGAGCCAAAAAAAGTTGCACAAAAGCTCTGCACTCGCAATCATTTCTAACGGAAACATGCTGCTAATGCTTAATGAAAGGGAAAGAAAGAGAAGAGAGAGCTAGGAAGTGAAGAACACAGGGCAGGTGAAGTGGAACGGCAGGTATAGAGCTGAAGGCCTTTGAAGCACAGCCGTAACTCAATCCTGAGGTTTTGACTGGAGCATAATGGCCCTCTATAGTCCATTCAGCGCATGGAGTGAGTCCAGGCCCACCAGCGGATCCTCTTTAAACCACGGCGCCTCCTGAGAGTAACTTATCACCTTTAGCCTCTCACTGAAAGGACCCTCTCTCTCTTTGCACCCTTTGTCTTTGTTGACTAGTCTTTCTTTCCTCTCAGAGTAACATACATTTTTCTGGTTCATTGCTTTTCAGGGAAGCCGGGGTGAAAACGGCACAGATATGGTTGAGGGACGATGGAAGGCTTTGTTCAGTCAGGTTATTTTTCTTTTTTCTTTAGGCACATCACCCTGCTGACCTTTGGCCTCATCATAAACTCAATCAAAGCTGGTGAAGGATTTTTCACCGGGTTCTGTTGAACTTCAAATCCCGGCTGATGACAGTAATTATGTTGAAATATATTACTGAAGGTGGTGAATGTGGCTTTGATGGCTGTAGCGGTGATTAGCGGAGTAGCAGTGTGCTGACAGATTGTCTAAAACCCTCTCATAGGTACTAGAAAAACGCTACCGGCCGAGAAACCGTGTCTCTGAATTCAACCCCTTTAAAGCAAAGCTGCTAAAAATATTGGGCAACACCTTATTTTATGGACCAGTTCTCAGTATTAACTAGCTAGAAACTGCCTTATTCGCATGCACATTACTGCCCATATGGCTGTTTATTAGTACTTATTAGGCGCACATATTAATGCCTTATTATGCATAACCATATTCTAGATCCCTTAACCCTGTAACATACCTAAACTTAACAACTACCGTACTAACTAATAATAAGCTGCAGAAACTGTTAGAAAACTCTTAGATAATAGTGAATAATACTAGCCTATGTGCAAATCAGATTATTCCCCTAATCTAAAGTGTAACTAAATAGTGAACTAACAACAAGCGAAAAGACGCGTCTAGAGTACATTTATTTGATTCAGACAATATTGGAATTAAATAGACTAATTAACTAACTAACAACATAACTAACGAACTAAGAGTACGATATGATTGAGTATGAGGCAAGTAGTCAAAGAATGTATAAGCGTAGCAAAAGTATGAAAAAACATCTGCCAAATACTATATAGTATTAGATTATAGTATACACACACACGAGTAGATATATAACACACACACACAACACACCACACACCACACACACACAAACACACACACACAGTGTGTATATGTATAACTATATATATTATCATAATTATATATATTACTATAATATAGATATATATATATATTAATATATTGCCATATAGATTTAATATTTGTCCAGGTATTTTTATGCTTTTTGTTTTGTTTTGTTTTGTTTTGCCTCTTGTTTGTCATCATAAACCTCCCAAACTGATAAATTAAGTGACTTTAATATTTTTAGCATTTTATTTATTTGACCACCGGCCAATTTTTATTTCATTCATTTCAAATAGTTTTTGTTTATTTCTGACTCTTATTTTTCATCCTAAATATCCAGTACATATAAATTACAAGGCTTTAAGGCTTTAAGGCTTTAAATTACAAGGCCAAAATTTGATGACCACACATAAAATTAAAGTTTACACCTAGTCTTGCAACAAAAACAGTCATAATTACATTTTTCATTGGCTTTTTTTTTCTTTTAGACCCTATGTACAGTGGTAGGCGGTTTTTGATACTATACCTGAGATTTATATGTAAATGACATCTGGCTAATGATTCTTACATAACCAGGTGGTTGGGAGAGTTATAAAATGAGAGGACTTGATGGCATAATACAGAGAAAATAAAGTTAGTTGTAGGGCAAGTTATTGATATTTTAATTAAAGATAATAAAGAATTGTTCTTCAGAATGACATGCACTAATAAATTGTGCATAAAACCTGAAATTATTTTTTATGTTGTTGTGAAGCTCTGTAGTGTATCTCTGTGCTAATACTTTTGTGGAAATTATGATGATGATGATTATATTTAATCTTTCCTGCTACTGCATTTTGATCAAATGTGATACTCAGAGCAGTTTGTGTGTGTGTGTGTGTGTGTTAGTGGATCTTCATGTGTGAGAGCTCTGTTTGTGTACGCAGAAACTTGTATGAATAGATGAGTTGACCCTTAACTAACACCAGCAGCCACCCGCTTCCACACTAGTCACCTCTAATGAGAGCGTCCTTCTGAAGCCCAGCGCCCATCGCTCACGAGTACACATCCCTGCTCCTCAAAAGAGCCTCTGAAAGCTGTTTGTTTTGATTCTTGTAGAATCTCTGCTCGTGACAAGAGGACACAAGAATTCCGACATGAAACATCGAGGCTAAAATAACAAACAAAGTGCCCAGATAAACTGAGAGGATGAGGGTAGTGTGTTTCATGCATCTATCATTTCATCCTTCATTCAGTGCAATCCATAGTTATCTCAACAATGTGCAAGATAACGAAGAAAAAACGAATAGTGAAAATGAAAATTCTGTCATCAAATACTCACCTTCTTGTTATTCCAAAACAATTTTTTCTGTAAAATGCAACAGCAAAATTTTAAGAATAAGATTTTAGGATTTTTCTGAGAAAAACTAAGTGTGAGGATGAGTAAATAATACATGTTTTTGTGAATGATCCCTTTAAGTGCATAAACAGTCTGCTAGAGAATGCAAGTAATCTCATTCCAAACTCAGATTTACCTTGCCGTATCCAATGCACTCTTCCTCTGAAAGGGAATTTCTGCATTGTCCTGTAGCGTGCAGATGTCTGAATTTCAGCCAGCGTTTGGCGTGTTTGAGGCGGGAGATAAGCGTGCGATACGAGCCAGACTGCAGTCTGCTTCGGATGCAGAGGTCTGAAAACGGGAGCGACACTTTTCTGACAGGATGCAGTTGTCACTTGAGCAAACAGCAGTGGACGGCATGATAAATGTGTTCGTACTGCTGTGTCCCCTGTGTCCAGACGGGACTTTTTGGCCCTGTTAGTTTAGCACTGCATTCCAGTTTAATCTGTAAAGTGCTCCTGGCAGGAAAATATATGGAACAGAGATGATGTGTAAATAAAACAACCATCATTTCATTTCATTGCATTGCATCACATTTCATTGCATCACATTGCATTGCATGTCATTTCATTGCATCGCATTTCATTGCATGGCATTTCATTGCATCGCATTTCATTGCATGTCATTTCATTGCATCGCATTTCATTGCATCGCATTTCATCGCATCGCATTGCATTTCATTTCATTGCATTGCATTGCTGTTGGTGTTTACCCATGCATGCAAGGAAAACAAAATTGCAATCAGCATTTATTTGGTGTGCATGTTTGGCCTACCTAATTTGTATAATTATTTTACTCAGTAAGGTGCTAAAATTTGGTTTTTGGTCCATTTTTTTTCCCCGCAATGAAAGTCCTACAGTACATCTTTTATTATGAGCTCTATTTATGGCTAAACTAAACCGCAATGTCTACGCAAGATTGTAATGCACTACAAAACAGTCCTGTGGGTGTCACAGTACAGTTTTATTTATGTAAAAAGCGAAATCTGCTCGTCTACAGAAGGTGGAAGTATCTAGTCCTCTACATATGCATATTATGAATGTTTATAAAATAGAAGAACAAAGAATCACATGGTAACACAATTTAAATTACAGACTATATATTCATTATACAGTTATTGTTTACAAATATGTATAAACAATTTCATTTTTCTATCTTCTAGTGATTGTATGGTGCTATGTGAACATATATATATTATATATTATATTATATATATATATTATATAGATATATAGGTATCAACTATGAGTGTCTGGGACTTTAAATGACCTCATAGATTCCTGGTACTTGACAAAATGCAAATACGTCAAGGTTATTAATTTATGGCCTGGAATTCCAGTAGTGTAAGATGCCATGCACAGTTACCCCTCCTATAAACTACTGTACTGCATTGTAGAAATTCCTTTGACGAACATGATGATGGTGATCGTATTGAAAAAAGGCCCTCAAACAATTGTGGCACAGATGCAAACACTGTGGACAGCAACGACAGGATGTTAGTGCGACCTGCCCACGCCTTTCCTCAAAACAAACACTGACTGCAAAAAGCAAGAGTAGAAGAACACGGTCTGGTCTGAAAAAAACCCCCCACAAATATATATATCGCTATATACAGATATTTTTTATTTTATTTTATTTTTTTATTTTTGGCACTGTGCATTTTGACTCTTTAAAATAAGATTGAATTATTTAATTTATAGTATTTGTATTTAATTATTAACTAATTTAGAATTTAAACTTATGTAGCTGAAAAAGATACTATACCATTATTTTTTATTGTATTTTTGGTTTATTTAAAATTTTTTGCGGCTCATTGCCATTTTACCCTTTACCATTAATTACTTGGACATTATTTAAGTTTTAATGACTTAACTACAATTTAAATTTGAAATCAACTGGATGATAAAAGAGCTCCAAAAAAGTTTTGTAAATATATACCCTTTGTGCTCTTATCTATTACATTCTGCAAAGGGACTGACCATTTTTTTTTTTATTTTATTTTTTTTTTTACAGTGCATTTTACCCTTAAATCAATTACATTTATTTTTATATTATTATTATTATTAACTAAATTCGTATTATAAATCGCCTAGCCGATAAAACTGGATATTACATACTGAGATGAATGGTTGCAGGTGTGTTGGATATATTACAAAGAAAATCCCTCACACTGCCATAACTTGCTAGATATCTAATATTTTTTGGCACAGCGATAAATATTTGGTTATGCAGCCTTCTTAAGGTATTTCACATTGTTAGTCGTATGACTGAACTTTTTTTATGCAAATATTGCAAACTGCAACAGGGTGCTCACATTTTCTTTAAACCTTATTTGTCTTATTCAAACCTTGAATGGACAGTGTGGTCTGTGGAGTGAATCATTGCTGTGTGGTGACCTCTGTGGCTCCAGCCACCCAGATTTCCATGGCAGAGCATGGGCACAGCTTTGGGAATTCCCTGCTGACGGTCTGTATGAGAAACAAAGACACCCACAGCTGCAGCAACCACAAAAACCCTCTGGGCGTCCCCTTCTCAGGCCTGATATCAGAAAGACAGAGGCTGTATGGACAGATGGAATAGGTACACTTGAAAACAACCACATCAAATCTATGCATGTAATGTAAAGATAATATTTCTTTTCAACATTATTGAGAGCAGATGTGCTGTTCTTGCAATACTTACAATAGTAATATTTGAATAGTGAATCACTATGTTTGTATGCAAGCTTTACTGCAATAATTACCGTTCATATTCATTATATGATTTGGCACTGTTGACCTTGAATAATAACTACTAAACAAAATGTTAATAACAAAGCAAATATTCTAAAATGTCTGGGGTCAGTTTTTTATTCAGCAAGGATGCATTACATGGATCAAAAGTGGCAGTTAATCACTTTATTATTTATTTCAGTTATTTCAATTAAATGTTGTTCTTTTTTTACTTTCTATTCATCAAAGAATTCTAAGAAATTCAAAATAATGAGAATATAAGACTGGTCTGGAGTAATGATACTGAAAATTCAGCTTTACATCACAGGTATAAATTACATTTTAAATTATATTCAATTAGAAAACAGTTATTTTAAATTGTAATAATATTTCACAATTTTGCTGTTTTTGATCAAATAAATGCAGCCTGGGTGAGTACAAGAAACATACAATTGTATCAACCCCAAACTTGTGAACAGCAGTGCAATTTATAGACCGTTTAATTCCTTTGATTTTCCAAAGCCGTTGGTTTCCTTATCATTTCAACTCATTAGGTTTTACATTGTGCTGTAATTCAGACATTTAACACAACAACAGTTGGGAATGTGAGCTATTTCTCTCTGAAAACGAGTGTGACAACTGACAGACAGGTATTTTGTATGGTTTCCATCCTCTTGGCCCCTGCTTTGACCTGTTTCATGCCGCGAGACACACGTCTGCCGGAGAGACGGATTCAGGGAAGTGACATCAGTATCTGTATGAAAACATCCCAGTGTGAGTCCAGACAGCCTGCTTTCCTTCACCGCACACTATCACACACACCTCACAGACTCATTTGTTGTTAACTTTAGCTACATATAACTAAAGTGAAACTTAACCTGTCTATTCTAAAACAAATAAATTGCAATTTAAATGTCAAATTTAAAATGCAATTTAAATGTCAAGATATGCAAATAAGATGAGTTGCATTATGTCTTTATTTCTCTCACAGTTTCTTTAAATGATTTGTTAATCAACTTGCATTAATTTTGCCTGTTCTTCTTGTTGTTTTTCTTTTGTTTTGTGTGTTTTTGTGTTTTGTTTTGTGTTAGGTTTTGTGTTATGTTTGTTGTGTTGTTTTGTTTTGTTGTGTGCTATGTGTTGTGTTGTTTTGTTTTGTGTTATGTGTTGTTTTGTTTTGTTTTATGTGTTGTGTTGATTTGTTTTGTGTTATATGTTGTTTTGTTTTGTTTTATGTGTTGTGTTGTTTTGTGTTATGTGTTGTTTTGTTTTGTTTTATGTGTTGTGTTGTTTTGTGTTGTGTTGTGTTTTGTTGTGTTGTTTTGTTTATTTGTTTGTTTGTGTGTGTGTGTTTGTTTGTTTTTTGTTGTTTTGTTTTTTGTGTTGTGTTGTGTTGTTTTGTGTTATGTGTTGTGTTTTTATGTGTTGTGTTGTGTTGTTTTATGCGTTGTGTTGTTTTGTTTTATGTGTTGTGTTGTTTTGTGTTATGTGTTGTAGTTTATAATGTTGTCGTCTTGTGTTAGTCGGGGAGTTGGAATTGTTTCTATGTGAGGAACATAGGGGTAAAGTGTGGTTTAGCTAGTGTGCCGGTTTAGGGTGTTGCTGAGGTTTGTTTCTTCCGGGATTAGATGGGTATGTGTTCGTGTATGTTGTTTTGGGTAATGTGTTTGTGTTTAACTGAGTGTTGTGTTGTTTTGTTTGATGTGTTCAGTGTTTTTTTTTTTTGTTTTGTTTTTTTGTTTTGTTTTGTGGTGTGTTGTGTTTTGTTTTGTTGTTTTGTTTGTGTTGTTTTGTTTTGTTGTGTTTTTTGTGTTGTGTTTTGTTTTGTTTTTGTGTGAGTTTTGTTGTTGTTGTTTTTTTTGTTTTGTTTTGTTTGTTTTTTTTTTTGTTTGTTTTGTTTCTGTGTGTGTTGTGTTAGTTTCGTTTAGTTTAGATTAGTTTGGTTGTTGTGACCCATATTTTTTTATAATCTTGCCAAAAATCTCAGTTAAATTTTTATTTGTGTCACATTATCATACAAAACACCAATTCTTACTGGCTTCTTCATGTCTTGTGGCAGTCACTCTGACATTTTAAAACTTTAAGCACATCTTTTTTTTTCTTTCTAGGATTGATGTCATGTCACTCTCCCCCATCATCGTGTGGGCAAATGCCGTTGTTACATTTTAAATATTATGGAACAAGTTGCTGTGTTTGTCCTACAATCATGTATAACTTTATTTTAGAGCCTGAGGTTGTTCAAGGAGCTGATGGTTGCCATAGTACTGAGTGATGTCATGTGTTCTTAATGTTTCATTACGTCTGTTTTCCAGTCAAGTGTTTAGTCTCCCAAATTACCACGGTGTTGTGAGTAACACTATTTCTGTAAGAATAAATTGAAATATGGTATGTTGTGTGTTTGACAGTTAGAAAAAAATATCAGAAAATACAAGAAATATCATATGCAGTTTCCCCACTGGGTGCATTTTTATTTTTTATTTTATTTTATTTTGTTGTGATACAGTTGGTATTTGCCTCTTAAATTAGATTAATTTATTTAAATAAAAAAAATATTAAATTAATTTAACTAAATTTTATTATTTGAAACCAACATTTATTTATTTATTCTTGCTTTCTGGTGGTTTAAAACTTTAAATTGGCTTAAATACTTTTTATTTAAAAATGAATTCATTGTTTAAAACAATATTATATTTTAAACCTACCTTACTGATAAGATGTCTAAATACAGGAACTTTAAAGGCCTGATAAAGGAACTGTTTAGTAGCACATCTTTGCAAAACCAATAGTGCAGTTGTGTTTGCAATTGGTAAATTTACAAAGAAAACTCCTCACATGCCATGGCATGGCTTGCTATAAATCCTAATCTTTATTGGCCACGCAATATTTAATGATTTGCTCATGAGGTCATTCTTCGAGGCATTTCCAGATTGTCATGGTCTGAAGGTCACGTTGTCTTTTTTTTTTCAGGTATGGATTTCTTGCAAGTTGCGGACAATATGGTCCTGAAACATTTCTACAAACATATATTTTTCATTTATAACTTTGTTTTTTATTACTTTAACCTGCTAATTAAGTAGGCCTATATTATATCATAAACCATGTGTGACGTTCTAGAGACTACCAAGCAAAGATAATGATCGGCAGTTTTATGGTGTGCAAATGGGAAGGCTATCTGAAGATGACATTCCCGGGAGTCAGAGGTTCCACAGCAATTAGCCTACCTAGGAGCGCAGATCTCAATATATCAGTATTTGCGCAAGTTTATCATATAGTAAGTGGCTTCAATGATTCGTCTATTTTCAAACAAGACGGAAGATCACTCGTTCAATAACAAGACTTGGGGAAAACCCATTTATAGATCATGGGCCCACAACAAAATAAAAATACTCGGTTGTTTATGTTTTTACATAATCATGTATGAGTGCATGATAGAAGCCGTGAAGAGGAAGAGGTGGCACAGTCTTAGGCCTAATGTACACGGCAAAACAAGAGAGCAGGTGACTAAAAAATAACAAGCGTTTTCTCATTGACTCTCTTCTAACACTGGGTGGGAAACATGCGTCGAAGCCTGACTGTGAATGACATCCAGTGTGAAACTCATTCCGGAAACATATGCATTTAGTTGTGTTCGGATTTAACTCGGACTTCTGCCTAAAGACAATTCGGTGGGTTGATGCGATTGTGTTCGTGTGCCATAATATAGATAAGTCAGATATAAATACTTTTATTTAAAAATTAATTCAATTGTTTAACAAATATATAATTTTAAACTACCTTACTGATAAAAGATTCTAAATACAGGAACTGTTAAAGGACTGATAAAGGAACTGTTTAGTAAACACTCTTTGCAAACCTGAATAGTGGCAGGTGTGTTGGATAAATTACAAAGAAAATCCATCACCATGCCATGCCATGGCTTGCTAGAAATCTAATCTTTATTGGCACAGCAATATTTATTTTGCTCATGAGGTCTTCTTGAGGCATTTCATATTGTGTCAGTGTCTGAAGAAGTCACGTTTCTTTTTCAGTATTGGATTTCTTGCAAGTTGCGACAGTGTGCTAAACATTTCTACAACTATATTTTCATTATACCTTGTTTTTATTATTTAAACTGCATAATTAAGTAGGCCTATATTTAGTATAAACATGTTTTATAGAGAAACCTAGAGATTTTATTGGAATGGAAGTCTATCTGAATGACATTCAAGCAGTTCACACATTAACTACTGACTGGATTTCTCAATAGCAGTTGCAAGTTTTCATATAGAAGTGGCTTCAAATGATTCGTATTTTCACAAAGGCACTCTGAATAGCTTGGAAACCCTCTGAATTGCCCCCAATAAAAGCTGGTGTTTAGTGTTTTGACATAAATCATGTTGAGTGCATGAGAAGCCGAAGGGGAAGAGGTCAAGTCATTAGGCCATAATGTTACAAAAAGAGCAGGTGGCTATAACAGCGTTTTCTCATTGAATCTCTTCTGAAACACTGTGGAAACATGCACTGATTGATCACCAGTGACTAAATCATTTCCGGAAACATTATGCATTTATTTGTGTTTTTATTCTGTAACTTCTGCCAGAACATTCTGTGGTGTGATGCTAATGTTTTAGTGTCATAAGATAATAGAGGTAAGATAATAGCTCTGTTCTTTCTGTCTGTCCTCTTATGTAGGAAAGTTGAGCATAACGGAAGCGGAGCCAGAGCACCGGCTGTCCATATTGTGTCTGAAATGACATGTTGATGGGTTACGCTGACACTGAAACCCCATTCACAAAAATGGGCACCTCGGGGTCTGCGATTGGCTCAGTAGTATGAATTTACACCCACAGGCTCATGTTTTTGAAAGAAGTCTCTTATGCACACCAAGTCTACATTTGTGTGACATAAAAATACAGTATATTTGTGAGATATTATTGCAATTCAAAATAACTGTTTTTTTAATTGAATACATTTTAAAATGTAATTTATTCCTGTGATGCAACGCTGAATTTTCAGCATCATTACTCCAGTCTTCAGTGTCACATGATCCTTCAGAAATCATTTTAATATTCTGATTTGCTGCTGAAAAAAACTTCTCTTATTATTGTCAATGTTGATTTTATTGTATTTTTGTTGAAATCATGATGATACATGTCAATGTTGTACTTGAGTAAATCCCATTGTGCTAGATAACACCTACTTAACATGAGTACTCAGACTTAAGTACTCAAAGAGAATTTCCTTTTGATATTTTTCTTCAAAGTACCTGACCAAAACTATGATGTGAAGATGTCTAATTACTTGGTATAGAGTATTCAGTGCAATTTTGTTGAAAATGAGGTCAGTAAATTTCAGCATAGAGGAGGAACTCCTCCCCCAGGATAGTGTTTCCTATCTTATTTGTTTTTGTTCAGCCTATTAGTGTGGTATGTGATGTCAAGTAGGCTTCACTTACAGTACATGAGAGTAAGGGGAGTATGGAAAAAAAAATCCATGAAAGAATGTGTGTCCTCAGCTTAACAGAACACCATTAGTGCTGTCAGGAGCCTCCGACATAAAAACAGTATCTTGTTTTGTGGCATTAATGTGGTATTCCAGGGGGGAAATCTTTGGATCTTTTTTCCAACAGAGCTTTGTCTTCTGGATTGTTTCAAATTGTAAATAAGACGACTTATATTAAACTTGCAGCTATTACATGACTTTTATACATCAATTGTACTTAAAGGGGTCATATGATGCGATTTCAAGTTTTCCTTTCTCTTTGGAGTGTTACAAGCTCTTGGTGCATAAAGAAGATCTGTAAAGTCTCAAATCAAAAGAGATATTCTTTATAAAAGTTAAGAGTCAACCACGCCTACCTAAAACGGCTCGTTCTAACACGCCCCCACATATCTACGTCACTATGTGGAAATATTAGCATAATGCCGCCCAAATGTGCACGCAAAGAAAGAAGGCGTGGTTTCAGGAACAGCAGTAGTGTTGATGCAGTCATGTCAGGGAGACGCTGTGTGTTTCAGTGCGAAAGCAAAAGCACTTTATTTGGCCTTCCGGAAGTAGATGCAATTAGGAATCATTGGTTAAGATTTATTTACAACAGAACAGCACAACCCAGATGTTCGAATTTGTGCAACGCATTTTATGGATGACAGTTTTTTTAACCTAGAAGAGTACAAGGCTGGCTGTGCACAAAGGCTATTTCAAAAAAAAAAAAGGGTAAATTCTGACTTTGCTATGACAATCTGGCGCTTCTGAATCAGCGACTGTAAGTATGTTTTGTTATTAGTTAAGGTATGTGCATGACCGTTCCCCCCCCCCCCCCCCCCCCCCCCCCCTTCAAATGCGGAGTTTTGCAGCGCAGAGTAAGGCGTCGTGTGTGTGTGTGTGAGGGGAACAGGGCCACATCACAGGAGAGTGAACTGTCTGTCAGAAATCATAGCACGTCAGCTGTCTTAACCGCGGCTTGTGTACTGCATCATCACTGTGTCTGTCATGCGACTCTGTTGCCCTTTCGGGCTTGAACTGATGGTAAAACTAACGACATTATTAACTGTCTTGACATTTACTTTGAAAGCTGAAGCTCGAGATTATGGTAAGGGGCGTTACATTTCCAACGCGTGCTTGTGGTGTTCGGCCAATCACAATGCACTGGGTCAGCTGGCCAATCAGAGCAGACTGCGCTTCTCAAAGGAGGGGGCTTGTTGAAAACGACGCGTTTGAGAGAGACAGGGCATAGAGGACCTACAATAATGTACAGTATTTGAAAAATAATGTGTTTTTTGAACATTAAAGCATGTCAACATATTCTGTTACACCAAATACACAAAATAATGATCTTTAAAATAGCATCATATGACCCCTTTAAACATAAAAACAAAGACACATATTAGACCTAGATGTAAGGTCAAAGGTCATATATACTTATATAAAAAAATGTAGCGTCGGTAAGTTTTTTTTTTTTTATGTTTCTGAAAAGAATAAAAAATACAGTGAACCTGTCTGTTGTGAGGGATGATTACATAAGTATTCCTGTGATGCAAAGCTGAATTTTCAGCATCTTTACTCCAGTCTTCAGTGTCACATGATCCTTCAGAAATCATTCTAATATGCTGATTTGCTGCTCAAGAAACATTTCTTATTATTATCAATCTTGAAAACAGTTAATAATTTTTGTGGAATAAAGTGATACATTTTTTTAGGATTCTTTGATGAATAGAAAGTTTAAAAACAGCATTTATTTAAAACAGAAATCTTTTATAACATTATAAATGTCTTCACTGACACTTTTGATCAATTTAATGCACTCTTGCTTTGCTTTCCTTCTTTTTTCTTCTTTCTTTTTCTTTCTTTCTTTCTATC
Source organism: Sinocyclocheilus anophthalmus (assembly GCA_018155175.1). Lineage (NCBI taxonomy): Eukaryota > Metazoa > Chordata > Actinopteri > Cypriniformes > Cyprinidae > Sinocyclocheilus > Sinocyclocheilus anophthalmus. Next base: position 80,011 of record JADLZN010001642.1, read on the forward strand.
TTTCTTTCTTTCAATAAAAGATATTTCATATTACAACAGCTTTGAACTCATTAGCACAGCTCTTACATTTTTGGTGGCATAAAATTATTCTGCATTTCAACAGGAATTCACCAGAATGGTATCCTCCTAACGGAAGACAAGATTTGGCATAGGTGTTCCTTCTCATAACCAGACTACCTAAACAGAGATGCTTCAGCCAAAGGAGACATTTCTACTCACCTGGAAAAAGGTAAAAGGCGTTGTCTGGCATGTGGCGGCAGGGGACCCTAGAGTACCCAGAGGCCTTTGTGTTTCGTGCCAGGATTCTTTGATGATGCAGCAGCATGCTGGAATGCACTCGGAGCACTTTTCTATTTTCAGTATGTCGTTAGCATGTGGGTTTTGCCTGCAGCACCTATATATGGTGTTTTATCTTTTGGGTGTTTAAATGTCAAGTGCAAGGGAATACAGTATTATCTAAAAGACTAGATGAGTTCATGACCGCAGCCCATTCGCACGCACCTTTTTTGTATTGCACAATATTACTCGAAACACTCGTGTGACGTATTCTGTTACAAGATGTTTTTAGTAATGAAGTACTTGAATAATAACTTATCTTCATGTTTATGCCAGTTTTTGTGAATTGAAAGCTGTAGGTTTGTACCTGTTTTTCTTTAGAAATCCTTTTAATCTGCTGATTTGGTGTTAAAGAAACATGCTTACACTTTATTTCACAGTACATGTACTTTAAGTGTACTTACCTAGGAAAGTACTGGGTACTATGAGGTCACTACATGGGTTAAGGTTAGATTTAGGTACAGGCTTAGTACCTGGTTATTACCTAGTTATTATAATTGCTATCAGTACATATTATGTACACACTGAAAATGACTGTAAAATAAAGTGCTACCAGAAACATTTATCATTACAATGAATGCTGAACAGTTAAAACATTTTTTTTCTGGATTCTTTGAAAAATTGTTCAAAAGAACAGCATTTATTTTAAATGTTTTTTTTTTGTTGTTGTAAAATTAGAAGTGTCTTTACTGTCTTATCAATTTTTATGACAGTTTTTGTGAACGGAACGCTGTAGGTTTATACTTGTTTCAGAAGGCTCTGCAATTGATAAATGAAACGTACACCATTTTATTCTGGTAAAATAGGCAGTGTAACTTTCAGTTTCTGCTTCTGGGTACAAACACATGATGTTCTCCTATCTGGCACTGTCAAAAGACTCTGTAAGATGGGATCTGATCTGAAAATAACTGTGTTGTTATGCATATTATATCAAGTCTTATTGACGCTGAATGATTTGACCTCTGTTAGGGATATACTGTAATATACTTACTAGTTAAGTGAATTAGAGTCATGTAAAATTAGAATGCTTGTAATGGAAATATGTAAGTCAAAATGGCAACTTGACTATTTAGTAACTTCTCTGATATGTCTGATGTGACATTGTGTACAAGGAGTCAGTCTCTTCATCTCTCAGTATCTTTTAGAGTTTTGCAAGAACCTCACATGGACAGTATTGTTTCAAAGTTTGCAAACACTAGTAATTAATACTGTCAATGCTTTTCTAAAATGTTGATGGAGAAAAAGACATTATGTACTGTAAATAGTCCAGATTGTGATACTACATCTAATTTATAGATGACTTGAAAGTTCCTGCCATCTATTGTGCAAAATTTTGATATTAGACAAGCATAGCAAGCAAAGTGCGTACATCTGAGCTCATTAGATATTTGCAAATTGCTGTCTGTCAAAAAAGAATTCTGAGAATGTTTCGGGGATCTTCCATAAAGCTTTTCAGGGTGTTTGTTGTGATGGAGATGATCTGGAGGCGTGAGGGTGGGTGGGGGGGTGTGTGTGTGTGTGTGTGTGGTGTGTGTGTGTGTGTGTGTGTGTGTGTGTGTGTGTGTGTTGGTAGTGTGTGGTGTGTGTGTGTTGAGTTGTGTTTACCACAGAGAAAGCTGGATGAGGATGAAAAGACAGTGTGCGATGAATCCGATGCCGTTCTTGAAAGACCTTGTGACTGAAAGCTCTGTTTCAAATTCTACATTGCAAATTCTGAGGGCAGTTAATATATTCAAATTAACACTGTTCTTTTGACCTTTCTATTAAAAAAATTGAATTTTTTTTTAAATAAAAAAAATTCAATATTAAACGGCACAACTGTTTTGATCATTGATGATTATAAAATAAAATAAAAATATGTTCTTGAGCAGAAAATCAAGATATTTAAAGAATGATTTCTTAAGGATCATGTGACACTGAAGACTGGAGTAATGATGCTGAAAATTCAGCTTTGCCATCACAGAAATAAATTACATTTTTAAATATAATAAAATAGAAAACAATTATTTAAAATATTATAATATTTCACAGTATTACTGTTTTTACTGTATTTTTAATCAAACAAATGCAGCCGTGGTGAGCATAAACAAGGGCTTGATATATCGTCTCACAATAGATGATGTTAGCTTGTTGCTAAGCTAATGATGTGGCTTCTAATAACCATAAAAGTACACAAATATTGTCAAATAATTATATTTTGACTTATTTTCATTCAGTACTGAATGAAACTGTAATTTCTCTCACCTTTCTGCCCTCTTGAAATTAAAATTTGCTCACTTAGTTTATTGCACTACGTTCTGGAAATGTCAAATTCATGCAGAATACATGCAGAGCTGTCTTAAAATTTGGCCCGAGCAGTGTAGCAGGGCACAGTTTTCCAAGTTAGTGTGCATATGCCGCCTACAAAGTTTTGCAAAAGAGCTAATGTGTCATCACTCTCCACCAGGTGGATGGTCGACCGCAGACATATTAGCGAGACAACACACCTGTGGAATTTGCACTCCCATGACACATTTATTTATCATGGAGAATCTCTGGCCCATCTAATGAATAATTAGAACTTTTATGAGTGTAAAAGACAGTCTAGATCATTTAAAACACTGATCAGCACTAATTCAACAAGCCCTGAGCCCATCAATCATCCCGTCTCGTTCGGAGATGATGAGTGAAGGGTTTCAGCTGAAACAAACATCAGCCTCAAAATCACAGTCCCGGGATGCCCTTGGAATTTATGTTTACGTCAATGTTTTGTGTTGTTATATGGCATGGTGTGTGTGTGTAAGGTGGATGCATTGTTTGCATGTGTGTGTGAAGGTAAATGAGGGCGGTGACCCCGGCAGCACGCGGAGACGTCAGAAGCCCGAGGCGTGTCCGCCCCTCCCTGAGTATCTTCCATTGTTTGCTCAATGCCTGTCAGTTCGAGGAGATTCCTTGTGCCATAATGGGCTATTATTTGTGCTCAAGCTCTATTCAAGCAATAATGACTTACGCCAGTTTTCCCGGCCCCTGGAGACCGGCATGCGTATAGTGCACAGCTCAGGAGGAGAGATAGCCTTTGTGCTCGACTTTTACAGGCTGATCCAAGAATATTTCACTCTCTCTCTTTCTTCTCCCTTCTACACGTATGGACAAAGACAGGCTAAAATTCACCAATCAAAAGGATCAATTGGAAATTCCCTGCAGGGTGTATTTTCTTATATATCTTTTCTAAAGCTCTTGTAAAGCAGGAATGCAGTGTAGGTGGAGTCTTATTAATTCTTTAATAAAACATTAGGGATATAATAAACTTTTAGTGTAAACTAAAATCAATTTAATTAATTGCATATAAGGTAACTTTAGAGCATGTAACACTGTTGTATATAATTTATATGCATACATTTAATAATAAATTAACAATAATATAATATTATTTATTTTTCGATTTTATGCATTATTTGACAGCCTAATAGTCAGAATTGTTCAGACCAAAATATCCAAGACCCAAAACTGCCAAGACCTCACACCTAGAGCCAGACAAAGACTTTTTAGTTTAAGGATGATGCTGTCAATAGAAATTGTTTCACTTTATTTTCAATGCTTCCAGTTTTGCCATACATTTTTTTTTCACAAGTGCTATTTTTGGAGAACTATTTCAGCCCATCTATGTAATTGAAAGTGAAAATTGTTTCAAAGTAAATCCTAAACCATTTAAAATGTGAAGGTCTAATCTTTTTGCTGGGTAATTTCTACATAGGGATCATTTTCCATTTTTGTGTTTTAGTGTGATTCACGTTTCTCTTAAGATGACACTCATTGGTTTGGTTTATAACTGTATCATGGATGAAGACTAGTTTGTTATATCCAATTAGCTTCACCTTTCATCTCTCATGTGCCCATTTCAGCACACACATAAACAATCTGACCTGTGTTCATTGAAAGCTTGCTTTCTGCACCTGGTTAAACTCTATTGTAGGTGGTAAGGCTTTCAGTGAAGTAGATCTTTCTAGAGCTTTAAGAGCACATTAAAACGAATGCACTGTTCTCCAACTGACTAATCCCTGTAATGTGTCTGAATGTTACCTGCTCTTTTCGTGTTCCGCTCATGCATGATTGTTTATGTGTTTGAAAAGGCTTGTTTATGCTTTATGAAGCATCTTGGACTCTTCCAAAAAAAAAAAAAAAAAAAACTATATAAAAAACCCCTACTATTATTGAAAGTGTTTACGGTTTGTCTTTTATCTGCCACATTTGCTCAAGAACGCACAATTTTAAAATCAGCAAAGAGACTGCTTACTTTTACAATATATACTATAGTTGGGGCACAACAAATTCTGTTAGGGTTGAAAATTGGTGAATGTTGGGCAACAAATTGAAATGCGTTTGTCCCTTGTCCAGTGGGACGTAAAATAATACAAATTCACAAGCAACTGAAGTTGTTTAAATAATGCAAAATATTTATTATTACCAAACAACATTTACCACATTAATGGCAATTAAATGTTATAATTTCATAGAAATAACATTGAGAAAAATCTTATTAACCAATATGGCTAAAGATAAATATTTAACATAAATGTGAAAAATAGCAATTGCATTGACGCATTTGTCGAGCTTCATTGTTTTACAGTGAATAAAGTGAATGAGTCCAGTAACAAGATCCATGAAAGAGTCTTTGGCTTGTAGTGGCTGTATGTTCAGTGTCCTCTGATGGGCGTCACACATCGCTTTAGGTTCCTGGAATCACTGATTCCACAGTTTCATTTAGTTACAGCATATTCCTCCTATGCAACAAGTATCTTCAATGCATAGTCTTTATATGCAATCAGTTTAATTTAAAGGTCCCACTTGGCTTGTCCAACTAGTTATCCCATGCACTAAAGGTCTAGTTCAGAAACGTTTAGAGTTGATAGAGGTTAGTCTTTATAATTTGAGGTTTGGTTTGTTTTATTCAACATCTTCCTTGGTTTTTCATCCCATTGAGCTCCACAACTCCACACTGATGCCGACTCGCCTCTAGGGTGGAGACCACATGACAAACACCACAATCCAAGACACTTGCATCTGCAGGTATTCCAACACACCTGATGGCATGAATACACAAGACGTGTGTGATGAATGAGCAGAGAGGAGCCTTCTATTCAGGTAAATCCTGTGGTGGATCAGCAAAGGGCAAAAGCTGAGCTTGATCTCTACGAGGCAGCGTTTTCAGACGTTCACGCTCGTGCCCTGTGGTGCTGCCTCATTCGCCATTTCTCCAGGAGAAGATGGATCCTCTTGATGGCCCTCACCCTGGAGAGGCTGTCACCAATCTGTTCTGTGTTTTTCACTCTAGAGAAAAACAAAGCAATGAGGTTAATATCACAGGTAGAACCCTTGACCAGATTTACCTGTCAAGTACTAGTTGTATTTGTGTGTATACAGGAAAAACAACACTAGAGCCCCCAAATGTGCATTTAACTCTTATTTACACTATCCAGCTAAACACATTGAAAGTAAAATCCACTTTATACTGCAGTCTTAAAAAACGATTTACTTTCAGAGATATTAGTGTGCTAATATCTGCTATGAACATTAATGACAGGTAATTTGTCACAGCCACAAGAGACATCAGTCTTACAGAGGCTTGTAATTAAAGCAGCCAATTATTTCTTAAATGTATGTGAGAATGCGAATGTGTTGCTATATATATATTTTTAGTGTATGCGGTCTGTCTAACCGTTTAATCTTTCTCTGTTTGTCTGCCAGCTTGTGTTTGCATTGCCTCTCGGCACAATCTTGGCCATGGGCGGCATGGATTGCCTTGTCTGATGCTGCTTTATGCCTAAAAAAGAAAGTTCATACGAGACATGAGCAGTCAATTCCTGAACAAGTTTGATAAAAGTCCACAAATAGAACTAAAACCTGTTTCTGCATGTTCATCAAGTCATGCAGTGACAGCTATAATGCCTTTGAGCATTACTGAGGTTCCCACACACAGCTCGTGCTCGGGAAAACAAGTGTGTCCCAAATATTTTTTAACCAGTAAGTCTTGTGACCTTGAAATTGGTCTTCAGATTAAAACTATCTGGCTTTGAACTATGATGACGTTCATGTTATTAGCAGTCAGTGTGTACTTACGCATTGTTCGGCTGACAGAATGAAGAGCATGTTTTGTCTTGGCTATCTGCACATTTGCAGCGTGACTTGGGCACAACAGGTTCTGCTACTGAGCGCTTCTTACGTGGAGCGTTTCCAAGTCCATATGACACTGTTCGCCTGGGGGAAGAAAAAATAATTAGAAAACAATGTTAGTCACGCCATCCTTCAATAATGATTTAAAGATTTATTTATTTTCTTTTTAAGTCATGAACTATAATGACTTACTCTGGTGTGTTGACCCATATTATGTCCAGGTGGCAAAAGTAGACACACTCTTTATCCATAAAACTTGCGCAGGAACACCTCTTAGTCCTGGAGTGTCGCACAGAGATCGATGTGCCTTGTGCTGTGCCATGACCCAAAGATGCTGGAGCAGCTAAAATCATAAAATGATGTTGAAATCATAAGGTTTTGCAACATAAAGAATTCTACCTACAAGCACGCACTGTGATTTTTACACTCTTAAGTTGCAAAACTGTGTTTGATGGACTGGAAAAGCTGGAATTTGTCACGCTCAGTTAAAAATGACAGTGATGCTCATCATATAGGCTACAAGAATATTACAAATTTATCTTGCATGTGTTTATAGGTTGTTTAAGCAAGGTCTTAAAGCACTACTCTTATACTTAATTACACCTTTTTGACACATTACAGATTGTTTAATAATTAATGTCAACTTTAAAAACGTTTAACAGTAATTAAGAAAACGATTTAAAAAGCACTCAAATAATCTTTAACACAAATATTGGATGTAAAGCAAGTACATACCCAAATCAAAAATTCCAGATGACAGCATGGACAACACTGGGAAAATAATCCTCAAATCCATTTGATTGAATATTATGCAAGTCCCTGATTCGGCACAAATTGTGATAATACAATAGATTCGCAAACTGCTAAAAAGGTTCTGTTTTGCACTATTAAGCTGCAGTCTTCTCAATGCACTCTTGCATCTTTCTGTAATCCAGAGCACACTCCTGTACAGGAGCGCTTATATACGCGCCTTCTCCGCCTCCGCCCGCTCGCGCGAACACAATGCTGTTTGTTAATAGTCACCGACAAGCAACGTGTGGAGCGAGATAAGAATTTTGTATTCCTGAGATTCCAGCGGGATGGAGACGCCGGGCGGCCGACTGGTGCCAAGTTTTTTTTTTAATGGCAAGTAAGGTTTCTTAACTGAGTAGTTTTCATACGGGGCAGTAGAGGGCGCGCGAATACAGACCGCCCAGACCTGAGACTCCAAACGAGGTTTCTCCTCAGGAATACTGTGAGTAATAAATATAGTGTTAATTGTATTCCACAATTTCTGTCTATTATATACAGTGTTGGGGAGTAACTAATTACGTAATTTAATTACAAAATAAATGTAACTGTAATCAGTTACTGAGAAAGAGCATGTTGTGAATAAAGTCAAAGTCGGACTAAGTCAACATTTAATTACAGAAGTTCTAAGCGGCCATGCATTTTTTTTTTTTTTTTTTTTTTTTAATAAAATTAAAAAAAAAAAAAAAAAAAACGACTTCATTTTCTCGTTATCTCGACATAACGAGAGTTGTTTTCTCGTTATAACGACTTAATTTTCTCGTTATATCGACATAACGAGAGTTGTTTTCTCGTTATAACGACTTAATTTTCTCGTTATATCGACATAACGAGAGTTGATTTCTCGTTATAACGACTTATTTTCTCGTTATATCGACATAACAAGAGTTGTTTTCTCGTTATAACGACTTAATTTTCTGGTTATATCGACATAACGAGAGTTGTTTTTCTCGTTATAACGACTTCATTTTCTAGTGATCTTGACATAAAAGTTGTTTTCTCGTTATAACGACTTAATTTTCTCGTTATATCGACATAACGAGAGTTGATTTCTCGTTATAACGACTTATTTTCTCGTTATATCGACATAACGAGAGTTGTTTTCTCGTTATAACGACTTATGTTTTCGTTATATCGAAATAACGAGAGTTGTTTTCTCGTTATAACGACTTAATTTTTTTGTTATCTCGACATAACGAGAGTTGTTTTTCTCGTTATAACGACTTCATTTTCTCGTGATATCGACATAGTGAGTTGTTTTCTCGTTATAACGACTTTTTTTCTCGTTTTATCGACATAACGAGAGTTGTTTTCTTTTTATAACGACTTAATTTTCTCGTTATGTCGACATAACTAGAGTTGTTTTCTCGTTATAACGACTTATTTTCTCGTAATATCGACATAACTAGAGTTGTTGTTCCGTTATAACGACTTAATTTTCTCGTTATATCGTCATAACGAGAGTTGTTTTCTTGTTATAACGACTTTATTTTCTTGTTATATCGACATAACTAGAGTTTTTTTCTCGTTATAACGACTTAATTTTCTGGTTATATCGACATAACGAGAGTTGATTTCTCATTATAACGACTTATTTTTTTGGGTATATCGACTAACTCAGTTGTTTCTCGTTTAAAACGATTTATTTTCTGGTTATAGCGACATAACGAGAGTGTTTTCTCGTATAACGATCTTAATTTTCTGGTATATCGAAATAACTAGAGTTGTTTCCGTTATAAACGATTTAATTTTGGTTATAGGACATAACTAGAGTTGTTTCTCGTCTACGACTTAATTTTTCGAGCGCGGCGCGGAGGTTATATCGACATAACTAGAGTTGTTTTCTCGTTATAACGACTAAATTTTCTCATTATCTCGACATAACGAGAGTTGTTTTCTCGTTATAACGACTTAATTTTCTGGTTATATCGACATAACGATAGTTGTTTTCTCGTTATAACAACTTAATTTCTCGTTATATCGACATAACGAGAGTTGTGTTCTCGTTATAACGACTTAATTTTCTGGTTATATCGACATAACGATAGTTGTTTTCTCGTTATAACGACTTAATTTTCTCGTTATATCGACATAACTAGAGTTGTTTTCTCTTTATAACGACTTAATTTTCTCAATCTCGACATGACATAAAAGTTGTTTTCTCGTTATAACGACTTAATTTTCGCGTTATATCGACATAACGAGAGTTGTTTTCTCGTTATATCGACAAAGGTTTTTTTTTTTTTTTTTTTTTTTACATGATTCGTGGTGATCTACGTGTTATAGTAACGAACCAATCTGATGGCAATAAAAACAATGCGCTTACTGCTAGCCTAGGTCGTGGATATTTCAGCTAATTTTGCTTCGCTTAGTAATAACGTCTACAATACATAAATAAAGGTTGATCAATCACTGTTGATATTTCCAGAGACAGTACGCTAAACATTTTGTGTAATTAGCATGTTTAAATGGCCAAAGCAACACCGCAAGCACAGGCGGAGCGCCTTCAGGATGCATAACTATTCTGAAATCTTTTAGAGCTGCTTGGATTCAACTCAATTTCAATTTTCCTTTTATTTGAAAGAAAATTATATATAATTTCTAATTTTTAGTAGTCATTATGTGCTGTGACTGATATCATGTGCGTTACAAGTTTCTGTTTGAAAAGAGCGTTCATGTGTGTGTGTGTGGGTGTGTGTGCTTGTGTGTGTGTGCTTGTGTGGTGGCTGTGTGTGTCGTGCTGTGGGGATGTGTGTGTGTCGTGGTGTGTGTTGGGGGTGTGGTGCTGTTGTGTGTGTGTGTGTGTGCGTGTTTTGTGTGTGTGTGTGCGTGTGTATGTGTGTGTGTGGGTGTGTGTGCTTGGGTGTGTGTGTGTGTGTGTGGTGTGTGTTGTGTGTGTGTGTGTGTTGTATTGTGTGTGTGTTGTATTGTTTGTGTGTGTGTGTTGTGTGTGTTGTGTGTGTGTGATTGTGTGGTTTCCACAAAGAAATGTTGAAAACACAAAAGATTACAACACTGTAGAACATCACTGAATTAAATTAGCCTATACACTTTACATATAAATCACATTTCTTATCAATATACATTTAATGATTAACAATAAAGATTAATAATAAGGAAAAGAGGCACATTACAAATAGCCTACGTCGCTGAAGCCCGTCCTACTGTAGACAAACAGAACATCCCCGCTTATTAACTAACAATAATGTACCTCAAAGAAGCACAAATAAAGATATAGGTGCAAACAGAATAGTGACGTCAACCTTGGTTTTAATAAGCAGTTATTTTTTTATGACACAGAACGCGTTGGTGAAATTCATGCATCTAGCAAGAACTTAATACTCAAAATAGTCATATTGATTCAAGCACTTAACATTTATGAATGAATTAAATGTCAGTAGCCTAATGAACAATAATGTACAAATTATAGCGATCACGAGGTCGTTCATATTCTATCCCAAACGCGTACAGTAAAGTGGACATACAGTATAGCCTACAACACCATCAGTTATATTCAGGTCAATAGTGCCAAGTGTTGGCGCAGTTTTGTAACTTAGAGAACAACTTTTTTATGTCGAGATCATGAGAAATTAAGTCGTTATAACGAGAAAATAACTCTTGTTATGTCGATATAACGAGAAAATTAAGTCGTTATAACGAGAAAACGAGAAGAAAAAAAATATATATTGCATGGCCGCTTAGAACTTCCGTATGAAGTGGATCAAAACCTTTCATCAAACTTGTACTAAAACGCGTTTTTGTCTTAGGACAACTTTGATTTACTTTTTTTGATCCACTTCGAATGGTGACTACTATAGTTAGGCTACTTAGATCAGTGTTGGGGAAGTTACTTTTAAAAGTAATCCATTACAATATTGCGTTACTTCCTAAAAAAGTAACTAATTACGGTACTTACTTTTTATGGAAAGTAATGCATCACATTACTTTTGAGTTGCATTTTAAATCTGGGCAGGGCTTGCTTGCTTGTTTTTAATATAAAAAGTTCTTTCTTTATAAATATAAAAGCCCTTTCACAACAAAAGTGAAATGAATAAGCCTTAGGCTGAAGGGAAAGTACATTTACGTCCGTACTGTAGAGTGCAGAAGAAGACATTTAACACACTTCAGCAATAAAAAAGACACAAAAATGTTTGTCTAGAGTAATTTTTGCCTATTGACGGTTGAACTGGATCATCGAAGGTCAGAAACAAGACATTGGTTATAGAATGGGATTAAATACATAAAGTATTTTTGTGTTGTTTAACATTTAATTATTCCAGGTTTGCGTCATAATGCTGAGTTGCATTATTTTTATTCATTTTGAGGAATACTGCATCTGTGTTTTTTTTTTTGTGAGTGAGATGAATTTATGCATATTCATATTAATTTTGAACTACAGTAACATCTTCTGATTTACCGATGGGGACAGGAGAGCTGTCAATCAAAAAAAAAAAAAGTAACTTGCGTTACCTATTTGAAAAAGTAACTCAAATATTCTCTTGTAAATTAAAAAAGGAATGCGTTACTTTACTAGTTACTTGAAAAAAAAAAAGTAATCTGATTACGTAACTCGCGTTACTTGTAATGCGTTACCCTCAACACTGCTTTGCAAAGTTTAATGATGGGGGGGAACAAAGGAGGGTAACATGACGTCATGGCGGAGGCAAAGATTTGATTCAAAAACTGTTTCAAAGCTATTAAAATATTCCTTTATTTAAATCCCTATATAACCTCTTGATCTCAAAGTAGATCAGAGGCAGTTCTTTAAAAATAATTACTAATCTTAATTCAAATGATGAAGGATTCTGAAAATCTGACAGTTTAATTCAGTTTTGAGTCTACTGTTACAAAAAAAAAAAAGTGTGACAAAACCACCCTGGGGGGGGGGGGCCCCTTGGGTTTCAAAAAAGGGGGTTTGGGGGAAAAAAAAAACAAAAAAACAAATGGGATTCTCAGGGGTTTTAAGAAAAAAAACCCAACCATGTGTTAGAATGAAGGGGGGGAAAAATTTTTTAAACGGGGCCCAAAAAAAAACTCCCCCAAAAATAGAAAAATAATCAGTTACATTACTTTAATAAAGTAATTGAAATAGTTACACTACTAATTACATTTTAAATAAGGCAACTTGTAATCTGTAACCTATTACATTTCCAAAGTAACCTTCCCAACAACACTGCTGATTTCAGTTTTAGTTGTGAGATGGGGATAGTTACGTTTCATAGTGTAGGTAAATCGAAATGTCATTTTGTTTTTTTACTTTAAAGTTTTTGCTACGAAAAAACTATTGAACATATTCGTCCATATTGCCCAGTAAAGTTCATTGAAGTTAACTGGAGCACTCAATATTGGGTAAATTGTCACAGATTAACCTGCTATTAAACAGAATAGGCTTTTTAGTACAATTTAATTTGTTAATGGATTAGTTTGTAATTGTAAATGATTCAGATTCAGACAGTAATTTCGAATAATTTTGGTGTGTATGAATCATTTCAGATGAAGTATATTAAGCAATACAGCAGCAGTTTAGGAACTTTAGCCTCTAGCTCTGTCCCTGCCCAATGGAAAACCCAGTTAATAGAAACTCAGGCCAGTTTACGCTCACAATTGTCTACCCTCCACCCGCTCCAAAAATATATTAAATATTACAGCGCAAAGATTCCACACGTGTAGCCTGTTCATGCTTGTTGAATCTAAGACAGAGAATTAGGACAACAATAAAAGCAATCTATTAAGATCAGCTGAATATGGATGCTGCATTAAGGACAATTATGGAAATATGCAGTTCTGTTTTTCAGTGTTGCTCTCCTCAGGCAAGGGTGGCATGACTGCATTAATATTTTTCAAATATTCTGACATCGTACTCATAGACAAGGCTAAGCCTCACCTGTACATACAGGTCCTAATGATGGAACTTTTTTTCCCTCTACAGAATAGAACTGATGCAAACATGCATTGAGACATTTGCCAATGACAGAAAAAGTATTTGTTTAGAATGAGGTGGAAAGTTTGAAAATCATACACATCTACATTATGGTCAAATCTAGGAATGTCGTTTCCATTGCAGAACAGTTTAGTGTTCACTAGTGAGTTTTTAATGTTCTACTCTCACTTTGGCTAAATTCATCAGGTTTGGACGGACTGAATGTTCAGAGCTGTTTCCATGGTCTTCTGTAGGCTGGGTAACTAAGCAACATCCTCCCCCACCCCACCTTCCTGCATGATGTGCCCTGGCCTGCACTCCTCTGTATGCAATAACACAACCCATCCAGCAGGTAGCGCTATTGAGTCACAGTCTTGGTGGACTGCTGCGGCAGGCAACAGAAATACTATCAACTGAACGAGTCATTCTGGGGCTATAATGAGAGCTTTTGCTACAAGCCTCTTGAGACAAGGACAGTGTCATAGTCAATAAAACCTCGTGAAGGAACTGATTGGTGACGTCGTTTGCTGGCCTCTCCAAGCTCCTCGTTAGTGATTTGAACTGCTGAATAATTCTAGCCTCTTGGAGAGCCCCGGGAATAACCCTTTCTACAGGGTTGATTAAAGGGGAGTAGTGCGCGGACAGTGGGCAGTGCCCGCCACCCCCAGACCACCAGACCCGCACCCCCCCACGGGGGAGGCACCGCCCCCACACCGACGGCGGAGCGGGCACTTCGGACGACATAGGCTCGGACCGACGCGGACCGGCGCGACGGCGGGCCGCGCTTTCGGAAGCGTGCCCGCCGCGGCCAGGGAGAGAGGAGCGGGCGGGGGCGCACCGCGCTGCTACACCGCAGGGGGATCGTATACCGCCCCCGCCCGCGTGGCGAAGTACGAGACCGGGAGGGAGCACACTGTCAATCGCGGACATGGCGAGGCAGCAGTCACAAAATGGGCACCAGGTGGAATATAATAAATACTTGACCACAACATCTGTGCACAAGAACACTGCCCCCCAAAAGCCATATAAATGTTTATATATCAGTACAACATTAATTTCCCCATCAATTTACGATAGACATAAAACTTTTCAAAAAGAACACATTTAAAAAATAAAACAAATTTCCTCCATTCTTCTTTAACTTCCATATCAACTTAACTTCCAAATAGGTAACTACTAGATTTATAAGATATTATATACAGGTTTCTAAACGAGAAACTCCAAAAGGCACAATTGTCTATACAACATGTACAAAAAGAAAAGAAAAACAGTTTGGTGCTGACAAAAAGGTATAAAATAAAATAATTGGTCATCATTTATGATTGCACATACAATATGACTGTCAGAAAATGTGCTTTTAGAGAAGGCTTGCAGTGCTGCAAACCTCCTGAAGTGTTTCAGTTTTACAAAGTGACAAAGTTTTACAAAAAAGAAGGAGAAAGGTGGAAAGAGAAAGAGAAATTCATAGGCAGAAAAGAAAGAGCTTTTATTGGGACTCTCAGGTAGCTATGACAAGTCTATCCTCATCATCACTGGAGGATTCATTGTAGTCATCAGTCATTGGTTGTCTAGAGACAAGTTTGTGTGTTTTCACTTCACTAGCCCCACCTGCTGTTGCCTTGTGTGCAACCTCGCAGCCTCTCTCATTAGAGGATGAGGGGGAGGAGGGCAAAGGAGGTTGTGTTTTCGGTTTGTCCATCATGGCTGTGGTCTTCTCAGCACCCCCTGTGTCCTTAGATCCAGCGCTAGGGCTGTTTTGAGAGACCTGCTTTGGCTCTGTGGATGGCTTTGCGTTTGTAGGAACATCTCCTGAATTGGCTGTTGGAGGACTGGCTGAAGAAGTAGGTGCTCGTGGCGATTCTGCAACCTGTGCTGGTGGAGGTACAGATGCTACACCCTCAGGGCTATGTGGCTTGTCCTGGGCTGCAGGAAGTGGGCTAAGAGCTGAGAGGGGACTGAGGGATGGTATAAGGGCTGGCAGGGCAATGTTGAGGATCTGCAGGCCAGGGATTTGTGCTGGGGAAGCAGTGCTGCACTGAGGGGCAGGGCTAGCTGCCAACACTTGTACGCCAAGGGTGGCATTTAATGGCAGACTCTGTTGAGGCACCAGGTGGGTGGAATTGGCTAAACCCACCACGCTCAAGGTCTCCAAACTCACAGGCTGCAGGGCAGTTTGGGGAGCACCTAGTGTCTGAAGCCCTGCCACTTGGCCCAGAGGGAAACAAGGCAGTACACTGCTGACTGGCTCCTGAACTACCAGTGGCAGGGTCGGGGAACCCTCTGGCCGGGGCGAGGTGTTGGGGGCTGGGAGAGGGCTTCCGGTCTGTCTGTGGATCACACTGAGTGCAGGGATGGTTAGCTGGACTGGCCCAGCCTGAATGGGTACAAATGTGGAGTAAGCAGCCAAACCCGCGGGAACAAGCTGGATGCCACCCACAGGTACCATGCTGTATGAGGAACGAGGGGGCTGTTGGGAGTGCAAGGGCAGGTGGCTGAAGAGATGAGTAGTGGCTTCCACTCTGGGCTCGTGGATCATTGCATTTGGAAAGTGCAAGGGTCCCTGAAGAGGGTCCGAAGGGGTCTGAGTACCACGGTCAACATTGGCATTGCACTCACTTGCAGGCTGGGATATGGTGCTTGACACTCCTTCCTGTTTAAAGAACAACGTTATGAATACTTTTATCAACACTGCCAAACAACACAACAATGGCAGACAGTGACTACATTAAAATTCTATTCACCTTTTCATGCATTCAAAGCAGTTTTGCTGACGTGCCAGGCATGCGAGACTCAAGACATTGGAATGCATATGGGGTCGGGTACTGGTATGGGGTGAGGTGTACATGTAGAGAGGGAGGGATGTATGACGGGAAAGACAATGACTGCGAGGACACGGGTCTCACCTGGCCGAGCTTGCCACCCTTGCCTGGCACTGGGGGACTAGGGGGAACATCAAAGTCAGGGTAGTCGATGGACATCTGTCTGCAAGGTGACACTGGGCTCATCATGTGTACGGAGTCAGTATCAGAGGTGTGGGATTCTGAGGCAGGGGCAGGGTTTGGTGTGAAAGAGGTGGGACAAGGGCCAGGGCTTGAGCAGGACGCAGAAATTGACATCTGTCTGACCAAAAAAACTGGACTTGTCATAGCCACAGACTCTGTGTCTGAGGTCTGGGAGTCTGAAGCTTGAGGAAGCTGAGTTTGGGGAGCTGGGCTTCGATTCGGGCTGATGGACATCTTCGCCAGCAGATAGCTAGGAGCCATGTCAGCCTGGTTAGCAGGAAGATGCTGTGGGCTTGCAGAAACAGAAGGTGTTGCAGAGAGGCCAGACTCCGCCTGACTGTCCTCCTCGTCTTCCTCTTCCCCGTCGTTATCTTCGTCGTCTGGGCCATCAGAGTCATCACCATCTGAGTCCTGTCTGTCAGCACTTCCTGCTCTTCTTCCTCGATCACCTTTTGGGGGAAAACAACTTAATGAACAAATAGAGCAGGAACAATCATATAATATAGCACAGCCAATCCAAGCTGATACATCTATAAAAGAGCTACTTTGAAAATTCTCCCAAGGACTTTTCACAATCCTAGTGTGACCTAAATAGTGTGACCTAAAGATGACAGATTTAAACTGAATCTTTAAGTAATGTTTGGTTTTTCAACAGTTTTCACTTTCCAGAGTTATAGCTTTCACATCTACCGCATAGCAAAAAAAGGGATAATAGGTCTAGAAATACCCATCATATTATATAGGGAAGACATTAACACCTCAGACCACAAATGCAGCCTGTGCTTGACAGCTTGTTGTGAGAGAAAAACAAATATGCTCTCAGTAACTGAGACCAGAGAAAGCTCACAGCTTCTCTCTCTCTTTCCTGCTAAAATTAGATGCAGCAATTTCCTCACAGTAAACGCTGTGTATGCCGCCCACATGCACCAAGAGTTAACAAGGAAAAAGACTGCATTTAGAATCTCTAATTAGACCATGGTATTGCCATTGATCATCACTGCAACAGAACATAGCCAGTGACAATCCACATTTAACAGATGGTGCTATTATTAGCCATTAATAATAGCCTATTAATGGTCAGGTTGATTCTGTTGTTAAAAATGAATATGTAATGGTGTAAACAAAACTATAGTTTTTGCTTTCTCAAGTTGGTTGGTTAGGCATTGGTCCTCGTGAAATAAACTCCCCTATTTAATGGTCTGGCTAAGACTGATATTTCCAAAAGCACATAAGAGACTTCTACCTGAGTCTTCGGTGTCCTGGTCCTCAATAATACCCACAGCAATTCCCATTTCCATGCACTTCTTGCTGTGGGCTTTGGACTTCATGTGCTTGGTTAGGTTCCCTGTGTGGTTAAAGGGAACAAAGAGGTCACTCAGGTGGGAGGCGGATACAGGGCATGGGAGTGGTTTACATAAGCATGACATGTTCCCAAGCACTAGCTCTATGTAATGGGTGAGTAACTGATAAAGAAGTTCTTAAAGGAACGTGGGCTGGTCTGACACTGTGTGCTGTTCTGCAGTGCCGCGTGGGAAGTTCAACTGTGATGAATCATACTGGCGTTTTTAAGAGAACAGGCACAGTCTTCAAAAAAGCAGGTAAGAAAAAAACACTTTGTACAGAAATAATATCCAATCATCCCTAAGAATGATCTAAATTGCCTAACTGTTCCTGACACATTTCATTTAGAAAATGAAACCTATCAAGTTAACATGTTTAGATTTGTCCTTATGCAAGTGTATGAGTTGGCGATTTATGATGGAAGACAAGAACCAGAGGTGCTTTTTTATTTTAAAAAATTTCTGGATCAAAAATTATTTTTTTATCCTGTTTAATATTTGTAACAATTTGTATAAGTTCTGTTTATTATTTGTAATAATTAATAATTACCATTTGAGGAAGAAATCAAACTTTAAGCATAACGTAGCTTTTAAATCAGTGTTTGGGACTAAACCCACCTTTGGTCTTGAAAGAGAAGTTGCAGTGCATGCAGTGAAATGGACGGATGTCCGAATGCGTACGGATGTGTTTCCGTAGCATGCTAGGTTTCTTGCAGCGGATTCCACATTCCTCACAGATGTATTTTCCTCTTCCACGCCCTCTAACATACACATACTCCTCATTCGACTTGTAACTGAAAACATACCACAGATAGCACACTTTAGAACACAATGTCCTGTTAAATATTTGCAAAGTGGGGTAAAATAAATGAGATTTACAAACCCTCCATCAAAGATCTTCACTCGTTGGGGTTCAGATTTGGAAGAATCTCTGTCTGACTCCGTCTGATTAATTGGTTGAGTTTCTGATTTTGTTTTTCCACTATTCTCAGTTGGCACAGATCTTTGCTGAATCAAAACCTGAAACAATACAAAATACCAAGAACAATTTGTTAATCGTGCATGTACCAATGCATAACAAATGCATTAAAATGTAAAATAACAAACTATATGTTCAAAATGCGCTTACTTTTGGCAAAATGTCCTTCAGTTTCCCAGAGTAGGTCAAGATGTCAGATTTCAAAGTTGTTGTTTTTGCTTGGGTGTAGTGTATTTTCTTGGATGTCTGTTTGGAGTCAAACAATGACATGACCATTTTTGTGGGAAGCCCCAATGGATTGGGATTGTTGGGGTTTACTACCCATGCAGAGTAGGCAGAAATCCTCTGGTCTGCCTGTTGAATGTGCAGGGGTTTCCTTTTCATGAGAAAACACCAGGTGAAGGTTGTAGCTGTTTTCAGACTAGGGAAAGACAGGCGATGACTGTCTCTGGTGTTTACAACAGACACAGAAGAAGCTAACTTCACCTGGCCCTGAAATGTTGGAGGCCTCAGAGGAGATTTGGATGGAGACCAACGCTGCTCCTCAGGTTTTTCTTGTGGCTTCAGAGTGGAATTTTCTGGCATGGTATAGCTTTGAACTCTGGAGGAAGAACATGTAGCAGGTGTTGTGGTTGGTGTTCTACTCTCCATTTCCTGTTCACTGACCTCAGTTGTTGTCTGAGATACTGGTGTCTGGGTGTTCTTGTCAGCTTCTGAAGTCTCTGGTAATTGTTCTGGGGCATCAGTCTCAATTGGGCTATCCACTGGCTCTGTGGTGCAGACCTGTCTAACCAGCATTAACTTCCTCTGCCTGGTCATTTCTGACATCTTTGAGTTCAAGTAGTTTAGAGATCTACCATCAGTGAGACATGCAGCTCCGTGCTCATCTTTAGCCCGTTTCTGTGTTTTTTCCATAGCAATGTCCAGGCTGTTGGCAGGAGAGAGCATACGCTTACTTGAGGCGGTAGACTCTTGGGGGCACAAATTTGCAGATGCCAGTTTTTGTGTACAATGCAGTGAACCGAGGGACAGGATGCTTTGCTCAGTGGTTTGATTTTGTTCAGTAGATTTCCTATTGTTGTTTTTCATCTGTACAGCAACAGACCCAGGTTGCCTGCAAGCTTGAATTTCTGGTCCAGTCTTTGAATCACAGTTCGCAACATGTACCGTAGGGAAGTTAACCTTAGAAACCACAGTAGCAGGTGCTAGGGTGTGCTCATGGGTGATTAGAATCTGTGGTACAGGTGTAGATATTGGTGTTATATGAGACACTGTATCAACTTGCGGACCAGCAGGCAGTACAATTGGGGGCTTATTGATTACAGCCTGATAACCTGGTTGTGCTACATAGACATTTTGCATTCCATCATTTGACAGAGAGACTTTCATTTCATTAGCCACTGGTATAGTTATCACTGGCAAAGTGATCTGTGTCCCTTGAACACCTGCTAAAGAATATATCTGGCCTGTTTTTAGAACAGGGCAATTCATTTGGTATTTAGGTACAAAGCTCTTGTTATTTTTTTCATCAGAGCTCTTCTGAACATCTGTCTGACCAGCCACCATTTGGACCAGAGGTTGCACATGGCATGCCACAACCCTTGAGGTCTGATGCCATGGATGTGGAAGACCATGAACCTGGGGTTGTTGGGTTTGGCTTCCAAGGTTGATGCTTTGAATCACTTGCTCATTTTTCAGTAGTGGAGCCTCTCCAGAATGTAGAGCAACAGACTGAACACGTGTAGATGTGTTCATATTTACTGATCTAGGTTGGGACCCAGAGCATTCATTAGTGAAGGGGACTCTTTGGATGGGGGGAGTCTGTTTCACTGGCAATTGAGGTTCTGGTGCAATCTTTAAGGACATCTGACGTACCAGAGGACCCCTTCTTCTTTCAATGAGAGGCACCTGGGTAGTTGGAGGACAGTGTGTCATTTTTAGCAGGGCAGTCTGAATTGGTGACAAAGGCCTGCTGGGTGACATGCTGCTGCAATCAAAGGATTTGCTACGGTAGTCACAAGAAATCTCCAATGATGACTGAGTGCAGCTGATTTGTTCTGAGGTAGCACGTCTCATCATGCCTGGCACTCCAAGAGTGTTGTTTGCTACAGGGATCCCTTGAGCTTCTGGTGGCTTCCCAACACTATCAGCCCTTGATGGGCTGTCAGATCTTGGTGGATCATCTCTGTCAAAAGAGGCTGAAATACTAGAGCACCTTGACAAGCTACTATCTCTACTGAGGCTACAAGAGAGACTTGACTCAAAGCTAGATTCACCAGAAGAGTGTTCCATTTGAGCAAGTCTTATGCGCTTTTTCTTTGGGGGGAGTTTTTCTGTTGGCAGTTTAGACAAGCTCTCACTCCTCTGAGGCCAGTTGAATGTTTCTGCAGGTTTCTCTGTTGATTCTACAACTGGAGTTTCATGATCTCTGTCTGGTTCCTCTGTTACTAAGATTTCAGGGACCTGAATGTTGTTCTGCCGCACAAGCCGTGATTGCTGTACAGGTGTGCCATCACTAGCAATGGCAAAGGTTTGCTTACCATGAGATTCCATTCCTTGGCTGGCACATTTGGGTGTAGACATTCTGTCATGGTAACTTTGTGAAGATAAATTCACGGCAGCCTCTTTATGACCTTTTACAGAGCTCTTTACTTCCTTTTCCACAGGATCAACTGGAGATGACCTGTCAATGGACTCAGATGTTTCAAAAGAATTTGGTCGACTGAGAGAGTTGGTATGTCGAATGACTGAAGTTCCACTTCCTTGTCTCTGGAGGTCTCCTCTTTCTTTATTTGGTGTGCTGATCTGAGCCTCTCTTATTGGAGATAGTCTTGACTCCTGTGATTCTGCAGCTCTGCCAATGATCTGTATCTGTCCTAAAACAGCAGTGTTACTTAAGGACTGGGTATGTTGAGAATAAGGTCGCCCTATCGAACCTGTAGAGGTCTGGCAGGAGTCAAAACTTCTTGAACATGGAGGAGTGGTCTCAGTTGGAGACTGGTCATCATCATCTCCAACACTTTTAATTTTCCTTCTTTTTCTTACCATGAGTGGTTGCTCTACAATGCCGGTAATTACAGCATTTCTGTTTAAAAGGGGCTGCTGAATTCCATGTCCGAAAACTTCTGTCTCAATCTCTCTGGCATGCATAGGCTTGTTTTTTGGACCATGCAGTTCAGAACAATAAAACTTCTTGTGATTTTCAAAATTTTCCAATTTTCTGTAACGGTTACGACAAGTCTCACATTCATACATTGTCCCTTTGTTTTGCTGGGGTTTTCGGTTTCTTTCTGTTGCATGCTCAAAAGACTTACTTCGCAGTTCGTGTGTAATACTTGGTCCATGATGGCTCTCATCCATGGAATGAACAGAGATAAGAACATGACCATCATTTGTGGACAAATCCTCAACTGCTATCTGTCTCACTAGTGTACGAGGATGTACAGCAGGATTGGGAGTAGAGGGAGCAGAAGAGAACACATCATCATTTAGTGAACTAATCTTGTCATCAAATGAATGACAGATCCTTAGTGGGTGAGGCTGAGGTGTTACATTGGGGAATAGAGCTGACTGACCAGGTGTTGTAGGCATCGAATTGCTTCTTGTAATTGGTAAACAGTCCATAGCTGGATACTGAGGTGGTACAGAAAGAAGAAATACTGGCTTGGATTTGTCTGTCGGAGTGAATGGAGATTTTGGTATGTCCGAGTTGGAACTAGATCTTCTTACTGGTGGTTTTAGATCAAATTGAAAAGAGTCTTTAAATATGTAGGATTTAGGGGAGTCAATGCTACCCCTTCGGGAAAGGGAAGTCCTCCTGGGTTTGACACTGTCTAGTTGTTTGTCATCCACAACAGCCTCATTGTCTGAGATCAGCTTTGAAATACGCTCCTCAAGAGATAGAGCTTTGGTTTCTAATGGAGGATGCATTTGTCCTGAAGGAACTCGAGGCTTCTCAACAGGTGCTACTTGCATGACAGTTGCCACAACAGGGGAAGGGGGAATTTGTGGGGCTTTTGTAATGTCAGTTTCTGCTGGTGGAGTTATCTTAACAAAAGGACTTGGGGGACTCATAGCTTGATCTGCACTCTCAGAACGTGAAAAGTAGCCAGAGTCAGTGCTTCCAAGACTCCGAGGACTAAGCAGACACTTGCCTTGTGGTTGTTGTGAGTAATCAGTTGCTTGTTGCCTTTGTAGCTGGGCATGGCTGCCTCCTAGTGGTGATTTACAATGCTGATCTTCATCTTCACTAACTGAATCTTGTAGAGGACTTGTGCAATCCACTTCTTTCAGTGAGGACAGAACCATTACATTGGACCGTATGTTTGCTGTCTGGAAATCCCTTTGCCTCTGGGCTGTGGCATGTTCAGGTGCCAAATCTGTAACTCTTGGGCTGTCTGCACGCAAAGGCGAAACATTTACAGGGTGGACAACCACTTTAGGGAGAGCAGCAGTGACCTTTGGCTCACATCCTTTCTGAGCAACCAGTGGTTTCAGAGTTTCAAACACCAGCGAAGGCTCTGATTCTCCTTGGCTTCCTGGTACCATGCCTGCACTCTGCAGACTGCTCTCAGACAATGCCGTTAGGCTGCTTTGTGAAGAATCAGGGTCTAAGTCCGCTGCACTACCTTCCTCATCACTGTCCCCGCTTTCCTCCACATCAGAATGTGTGGCCAGGCCTTTGTCCGACTCTTGAGATAGGGATCCACTTCCGGAGTCTTTTACCAGACCCAGTTTGATAGCATGCGCATGAGACTTCTTATGCTTGTATAAGTTGCTCTTTGTCTTAAATGAAAAACCACATGTCACACATGGGTAAGGTCTCTCTCCTGTGTGGGACCGTATGTGTTTTAGAAGCACACTTGGCTTGGCACAAGCTCTTTTACAGTATTCACAGACATATTTTCCTTGCTTTTTTGGTTTTTGATCTTTTGCAGAGATATCAGATACTTGGCTTGCACCGAAGTTGACCACAGCTGTCATCTGAACAGGGTTGAAACCTGGTGTGACAGGGACTTGAATTGAGTTTGGTACTGTGGCTGACAAGGACTGGCATGTTTGAACAACAGGGGGCTGGCTCTGAGGGAAGCCGCCTGATCCAGATGGAACAGGTGCGTGTGTCAAGGTAAGTGAAGGACCCACACTATAGCTTTTCTGGAATCCTGGTTTGTCCTGCTGACGATTTCCTGACATGTTCACATACTGCTGTGTTGTGTGTTGCCCTGTAGATGCCACACTACTGTAGAACTGTTTGGCTGTGTTGAATGGTGGCACAAATGAGGGTTGTGACTGGATATTGAAATTTACAGCAGGCATAGTCATAGCATAGTCTGAATAAGTGACAGGAATGGAAACTGATTTTCCAAGATGCCTTATTGGACTGCTGTTCTTCCTTTCTGTCAGTGTATTGAAATCTGGCTCCATAGCCTTAAGCAGTACCTCAAGGGGAGCACTTGTGTGAGACGGAGATGCGTTTTTGTTGCTGCCGTTGCCACACCAGATTTCTGCCTGCACAGGCCTTGCGGCAGAAGGTACCTCTGCAGCACTTTTGTGGCTGAGAGCCTGTGGCTCTAAGGTTAATAACTCCTTGTGCTCCACTTTTACTGCTCTAGATCCAGATACATCATGTGGTGCATCTTCAGTATCTTGAGGTTCAGGCAATCCATGCAATGGACTGCTTGAAAAAGAAGAGGAGGGTGTGGCTTCCTTGGATGAAGAAGATATGCTTGGAGAAACTGATTTCTTGGTCTGTGATTGCTTTTTGACGGGAGATTTGGGTATTTTCTTTAGCTGGTTTTGTGCCACAACTTTTTTCCTCTTCAGTCCTTTGATGCTTTCAGAGTTTCTGCCAGTACTTTGATTTATGTCTGTAGGAAAAAAAATTGTAATGAAAAATTCCCCCCCAAAAAATAAAACATTCATTATTATGCCCAATACCTTTTGTGATTTTTTAAAATTAAATATTAAATAAAAAATTATTTAAATACATACATTTTTATGAACAACTACAAGGTTACTTTAAAAAAAAATCCTTAAACAAAGAAGAAAATCAATAGGGTTACACAATTCATCAAAGAGATTTGTAAAGGTTAAATAATACACATTTTCAAAAAAAAATTTAATTTCTCAAAATTAAAATAAACCATGTCCTTTGATTACATTATCCTTAGAATTTTTATTATAACAAGATTGTTAACTGAAACAACTGGCATCTGAGCAATTAATTATTGAAGTATTACAATAATTATATGATGTTTTATTTTTGACAGTGCAATTCAGTGTAATGCACAATAACATAGAATGTATATCTTAGACAAAGTCACAGAAAAAGCCAAAGTCATAGACAAATCTGTTAGTGTGCTCGAATACAGCTTGTAGTCAACATTTATGTCATCTTTCAACACACAAATTGCCCATGCATTTTCCTAACAATCTTCAAAACAAACATGTCTGTTATTTTCTGCTTTCATTTCCTCCTCGTCTAGCTGAATACCTTTCATCATGCAAAGTTCGTTAGCAAAACAAAATCAAACCATAGACTGCACTTTCTACAACACCTAAACATCAAGATAAACTCTATGTTTAACAGCACAAATTACCCAAAAAGATATACAGACAAGTCAACAACAGCAAAAATCTTGCTAATATCAGACAAACCAAAACATACCCAAGCAACGAGTTTTGATGAATTATAAGGTGGACGAAGCACTACAATTTACAATAAAATAAAATAAAATAATCCTTTTCTTAGCAAACCCAGTTCTCTATTAGCTGCACCAGTGCCTCTGACAGCTAGCACATAGACAAGACTGTTTTGGAATCTAGAAGATCTCCTGAGCTGCTACTGAGGCCCACGCATCATTATGTACAAAACCCACTCTCCGTTTCTCAACCCTCTGTCACCATCCCTCTCTCGCTCTCCCTCTCCAAACCCTCCCTAACTTGCTCTCCTACATCTCATTCAATACTGCAATTGTGTTAGTGAGGATGAGCCTTACCTTGTTCTATTATTTCTATTCTCTCTCAGTCAATTGGCAGAGAAAGACAATACGAAATAAGTTGCATGTAGGTGTTTATGTGGATGAAAAAGCTTGTGTGAATTAATTAAATCTGTCCCTGGATTGAACATGATCCAGATACTCTGGCCAGTAAGACCTGAGCACCTAAGTCAACATCTGGCAGAAAACAAATCACTCTTAATTTGGAAAAGGAAACATGGCGAAGCGCATACACAACTGAATATTGTCCACAATTGCTCATAGGCAGATTTTACCGCATTTGCTGTGTTTGGACTCCCTGTGGTCTTAAAGTTATACTGAAGGCTCTTTGTGTGCCTGATGCCAAGTAGTTACAAAACACGTAACCAAGCCTGAACATCTGTGGCAACCCTGCACTTATTAGGGTTTCCTTTCTTTACGTTGCTTGGCATGGTTGGTGGAGAGAAGTGGTTAGGTGTTAGAACTACAAAGTCATAATTTCCTGGATGCCTCAGGAATTCCCCAGAAATTCAAAAGGCCTGTTAGGAGTTCACCAATACTTCAATCTAACTTTATTTTGTTTGTAACCTTAGTAAGTGAGTGATCAACAGAAAAACTTCCTTACATGTTTCTAGAGAATGTAGAAAGAGGATGTGAGGACATCCATGAGCTCTGAGCTAATTAACTGCCTTTAACGGATTCAGGATTAACGTGGAGATGACTGGTGACATCACTGCCTGCTGTATTTTGAGAAGTGGTTTACTCATTCTTAAACCAGTTGCATTCTGATGTAACCTGTAAACATGACCACTAAGAAAAATAGGGCCAGAGTAAACTGAACACATGCAAAATGAATCCTTCATGCTACCACTGTAGATAAGTATGGCCATATTATTGTATTATGGTAACAAAGGATTACATTTATTTACATTGTGCAAGGTGCTGCTTCAGAGTGCCATGTTCTCATATAAACAAAGACTGTAACAGCTTATTCACTTCAGAGTTTTTCATTTTTGCTTTTACATAATCAATAACACATTCCCATTCCAGCCTATTATGCAACATCTATGCGGTTTTTCCATGCATGCTGGTGAAACGTGGCTTTTAAATAGCTGCTCCTGCATTTTTTGATCAAGCTAAGGATGTACAGTGTGGCAGGTTCATTCACAGAGTGCAAGTGCAGCAGAGCTAAATGCAGTGACCAACAGAGGTCCAGGAACTTCTGGAAACCCCCAGAACATCCAATACACCTTCGAAAGCAGCACGCTGGCAGACCAGAGAACCTGGTCACAGATGCAATCCAGTACAAGCAAATGGTGTTTGCTTTGGAAAGCTGAATTAAGGTATGTTTGAAACAATATTTCGGAATTCCTGGATTCCCTGGATTCAACACAGACAAGCTTCTGCCTTGGAAAGTGATTGCTGTAATGAACAGAGCAATTCAACTGCCGCACAAAGAAACCCAGCTATTCCCCTTTAAACCCACAGATGAGCTCGTACATCTCTGATATTAAGGAGGGGGAGAGAGAAGCTTCCTGTTGATGTTGCATTTGAAAGGGATGTTGTTTTATATGATGAATCATACCTTTGTGCGCAACTTTGGGGTCTTTGAGCTCCTTCTGTGCCTCCTCTATTTTATCTGAAAATAAAGAGTTTCATTTTAGCCAAATCCAATAGTGAATAATAATGGCACAATGATGTGGCATTTCAAAATACAGCTTTTAAAACAGATCATCAAAATGTGTCAAACATGGAAGAATAAATTTGTCTTTTAATATATACAGTACACCGTATTATCAATACTAGAAATATTGGTTACCTTATCTACCAATATTTCAAGGCTTAATTTTACAACAGCAAAACAGTAACATAATATAATATAATTACAGTAATGGCCTGCAAAAGACACTTGACCGTTCTTCCCCATATTTCACATGTACAGCAGACATTTCAAATTTCATATAATCTGCTCTGTATGTGTGGGAGGGATATGCACACTAAGAATATACCCAATATTAGAATGCAATTACTGATTATTATATAAGAGCAGCCAGGAGTGTGTGTGTTTGTATCTACTGTATGCATGTACATGTGCTCTAAGATGTGGGGAATGAGAAGCAATCATCTCCTTTCACTACCTTAAGTCACACACACATACACACCCACCCACTGCATACCCAAATACAAAAAAGCATTGAAAAGCAGAAGAGATTGGTGTGGTGTGTTTCAACCACAAAACCCCATTACAAGGCATGAGCAAACACTAGTTTGCTTTGAAAACAACGCCTCACTGTGAAGCAAGAACCAAAGCAGTTTCGGAAAAAATCCTTGCTTGCTGTTGGGAAAAATGCCATGGCCACTAAGAGACTCCCAGACACTGTAACGGGAAAGACTCTCTTCACTGCAAGCAAAACAGGGTGGAGTGGCGAGGGGGTGCCCAGTGACCGAGGTCACGGCATGTTTTGTCACGATGAGTGGCCTGAAGGCACACCCTTGATTAACTACCCCACCCCTCTCTCTCTCTCAGCAAACTCAATTTGTTATATAACCCAATATATTTATATACATAACCCAATCTTAGCAAATCTTTCCCTTTAACTCACATCCAGTATCACTCACCACACAAGCCCTGGTGAAAACAAATTTACTTTTGTCCATGCAATGCACAACAGTTAACGGTTACTGTATGTAAACATGCAAAAACAACTCTGAATTTCCAAGGTCAGCATGACTGGTGTGTCCGTGAGCCTGAACTTCCTCCATATCTCTGGAGGGCTCATCTAAACCCTCAAACCCTCATTGCCACTCTAGTCTCTTCCATTGCATCACATCACTCCTTGCTTGTTTGCTTACTACTTAACTGCCTCAAGCATCACTGCATCTCATTCATCACCAATTATAACAGAATCACATTCTGCACCATCATCTGGGGGATTTCTGGATGCTGAGTCACCACAGCTGTTTAAGGGCTTGAACTGCTTGGTCTAACCACACGTCCAGATTTACCGATCCTACCCTCAATCTTTTGGCGCAATCAATGGATCATATGGATGCCAGTATATGAGGGATCAGATAACAATGTTACTCAATGAACCACCTAGAGAATCTCCTCCGTTAACCCTATCCCAGATTTCCGAAATTATGTTCGAGAACTCCACCAGAGATGGAAGAACTCAAAGTCTGTGAATCAGAAATCAAAATATTCTGGATGAAGCAAAAGAGAGTGGTTGAGGGTGTCGCTTCCTTAAATGTGGACTAAGTGAATGCAAAGTGGCTTCAAACACAAGAGCATTATTGAGCTTCTTTGCATACGGTAGGAAAATCATTACCAAAGATAATTACGCTTGGTTTCAACTTCTACATGTGATTAACACTATGTTCAAACCAGGAAAACCTTCCAGTGACAAGAAATTTGTCTGTTTACACTAAAAAAGCAAATGCTGCATGACACATCACAATAACAGCCAATAAGAACAGTTGGTTTTTAATATAAAGCAAAGTGGAGTGAGATTTTTGACCAATGAGATTCCACTGTGGGCGAGGCTACTCAACACAATACCAAAATTGATACCAAGCAATGAAAATAATGTCAAACACATTGCAGTCTGATGACCTGACAGGAAAGAAAGCTCATGACAAAATTAAGAGTGAAAGAAGAACAGAAACACTTCCGAAATTTGCTAGTCATGAACCCAATGCAAAGAATCTCCTCTAGAGATTTTCCCTTCCTCTTTTCAACTCTGATAGTGTTCTCAAATCATAGCAGATCTGTAAATGTGGGGGCTCTACTGTAGTGTTTTGTGAGGAACTTCCTGGACTGTAGACCAATTGCTCCCAATCAAATGAAATGACGACCAACTACTATTGAATGGCAGTAGATGGGCAGCAGTTGGTCCAGTTCAGTTCTTCTCCACATCTTGTTCTCTTCATCCATCATTCTCTCCAACACGTCTTCTTTCCCCCAACACACAAGATTTTCCTTCCAAACTAGCGACCACTCCAAATCCAAACCTCTGATTCAGTGGAACACTTAGCGAGGAGAGTTGGAAAACAGAGATGCTGCACAGGGGTGGCAAATGAGGACAATAAAAGAGGCTGAAATTTCCCCTGGTTAATGCTGCCATGACAACAAGGAATTCTGAAACGGATTTCTTCCTCGAAGGAACACGCATTGGTCATCTCGATTGGTCCGGGAGACTTCATTAAATGTTAGCGTATGTGCGCTAACGACTCAGAGGCTAATGGAAATTTAATGTGATCAGAGCTCTGGTTTTAATGGCCGTGGCAGCACAAGCAGCATGTGGGTATATATATCAGTACAAGAGTGGGTAGCGCTTATTCACATAAACAAATTTAAATGGGAGCTGGACTGCGTGTACCTGTCCTAAAGAGGAGGGTCATTAGAAAATAGTCTGTTCATTGGCCTTCTGATGCATAATGCAACAGAAATGGCAAGAGCTGTCAAAATCCACTACTGCAATACAAAATTTGAATTGAATTTAAATTAAAAACACATGTGCATAAAAAAGAAAGAAAGAGATAGAAGAAACCTTTTGTTTAATACTAATTTTTTTAAATATAAATAGGCTATAAATATGTAATAAACAGAATGCACAGGTTATTTTATATATATAAAATTACATATATATCATTTTATCTAATCTACAGTGACAAAACAGACTCAGTTCAGTTTACAACATCCTGCTCTTCAGTATGAAGCATGTAAATCATCAGAGGCCGTAGTGTTGCAGTGTAACACTGCTGTTAGTTTTCCACACCATGTGTTTTGACAAATAACAGAGTAGGTGTCAAAAGGTTAAAGTAATTTGCCTGATAGCGTAGGACTTGTTATGGCATACAGAGGTTGAGTGCCCGTAAACCAGCCTGTCTTTCACACACACAAACACACACTAAAGAGAAAAAAAACAGCATACAATCTAATACTAAGGAATCTAATTTAGGGAACAGTAGATTACTAAATCAGAGTGAAATGTCCAAACACTCAACAGAGCATTCGTACTTCCATCCCAGATCTGATTAAAGCAGACAACATCTCTGGTTTTATGTCAATTTGTGGGAATCACATAACTAAAGCATCTTATGCAACCTATATGTCTCCTGTCATGCATGCAGTAACACACCACCACATCCACAAAAACACAGAAAGAACAAAAGAACCATGCCGTTCAGGAGGAAATATCTGCAAGAATGTAGTGAACCTAGCACTTCCTTTGCATGTCTTTTATCTTGCCTCTTTGCACACACATAAATACTACTTCTTCTTTAGAAACTAATATCTGAGCATGCAAGTACTCAACACACACACTTCCATGGAATTCACTCCAGGATTCCCCCGAATCCAGCAATAACACGCTGTTTTGCTGGGAGAAATGGAGCCAAAAACCTCAGTTGATTGCTCAAGGATTTCCACACAAACCACACTGGATCAATTTTGAGATTTAAACCCTTGAATTTTGCAGCAGGACTGAAATAACATCCGCCTAGAACATTTATGAGTTCTTTGTCATGTCAAATTTGCACTCGGGAAAGCCTTTTGATTACATGTACAGTGACCTCTTCTTGCAACATTTAAAAAGGTCATATCACATTTTTAAATGATTTTTTTTTTCAGCAAGGATATATTACATTGATCATATTTTTCATATTAAGCAGCACAACTGTTTCCAACATTGGAAGTAATAAAAATTTTTTTTTTTTTTTACTTTTCTTGAGCACCCTAACAGCCTATTAGAATGATTTCTGAAAGATCATATGACACTGAAGACTGGAATAATTGCTGCTGAAAATTCATTAATTTTCAATAGAAACGTTTTAAATTGCAATAATATTTCACTATAATACTGTTTTTACTGTATTTTTATTCAAATAAATGTAGCTCTGCTGTGCAAAAGACTTCTTTCAAAGACATTTAAAAAATCTTGCGGACCACAAACTGTTGAACAGTAATATATAATGTTAGACTATTTTTTTTCAATAAAGTTCTCACATTTTACTTTTTCTTTTAATCATCTGTATTATTTTAACATAACTGGATCTGCCAAGTTTCTATCCATTGATGTTCAATAAATTTTTGGACTATATTGTGTATAAGTTTTCATTGCAGATCAAACTCTGATATAAAAAAAAGTTAAAGAAAATTGTATTTCTTAAAATTGTACCCTGTTAAATCACGACCCGAAGGTGAAACAATGCCAAGTTTAGTTGCAGCCCAATGACCAGAGAGCACAAGGAACCCTGGAAGACGATACACAACACTGTTCATACAGTGGAAAATGGTGTATAGACCATCCTCTGCTAGAGAAAAGACCATCTTCAAGAGTTCACAGGGTTCCCAAAGTTTCCTTACAGGAAGCTCGGATGAGCCTGAAGCTACCAATCAGCACGCAGGAGACAAACAAGGGAGCTGTTTACCAGAAGTAGAGTCAGTAACCTTCCCCTCCTCATTACTGTCAGAGCCCACACACACACCCCAACACAAACAAATATACACACACACACTTCACTGCAGGACTACAGCATCTCAGACTGCATTACACAACACTCTGTCTTCATTAGCTGCACCATCACTTGCTGTTCAAACTTTCTCTTATCTTTCTCCTGAAATGAGTAATCTCTCCTTCTCTAATTCCCTGACTCCCCTGTTGAGAGTCGAGATAAGATGAGCATAAACGCAAGACATACAACATCAGGTTTTGCAGTGCTCCGAATAGTTTCATCTACACAAAATCCTCAAACGACACAAGCAAAGATCCTGAAAACCGGAAGTGTTCTGAGGAGGCTCCAATAACCCCTT
The DNA here is from genome assembly GCA_018155175.1 of Sinocyclocheilus anophthalmus. Lineage (NCBI taxonomy): Eukaryota > Metazoa > Chordata > Actinopteri > Cypriniformes > Cyprinidae > Sinocyclocheilus > Sinocyclocheilus anophthalmus. The sequence goes on from JADLZN010001642.1 coordinate 112,318, forward strand.
TCAGGATCTGTCTTTCTAGGTGCTTCTTGTCTGAGAACAGCAGCACTTTTAGGAACGTCTGGAGAGTTTGTGTTAGATGTTTCTAGAGTCAGCGGCAAAGAACGGCGCATTACTGATAAGGCGCACTACTGTGAGCCCGCGGCCGCTCTTAATAATGCATGACAATAAAGAGATGGCTGAAATCACAAAGAATGAGAGCGATGTGAATAGAAACACTTTCGAATGCAGAGCCGTACTTGAGCTTCCTACATTTTCCTCAATAAATACAAAAAAATAACATTATAAATCAATAAAGATTCACAAGTGGTGGAGCTGGAAAAGGCTGAATAGATGTTGAGTTTACCACAGAAAATTGAGCAGCAAAGACATTTATAATGTTACAAAAGATTATATAAATGCTGTTATATAAATAAAGATTAATAAATGCTGTTCTTTAGAACTTTTTATTCATCAAAGATTCCTGACAAAAAAAAATGTATATCACGGATTCCACAGAAATATTAAGCAGCACAAATGTTTCAACACTGTCATATGTGTCTTAGCACAAAATCATCATCATAGAATGATTTCTGAAGGATCATGTGACATTGAAGACCGGAGTAATGATGCTGAAAATTCAGCTTTGCATCACATAATTAATATATATATATATATCATTTAACATGTAATATTTAAGTGAATTTTAAAGTTTATTTTAGTGCAATGTACATGGATTTCAATTATAAGTGCATTACTGCAAACGCAATTTTCTGTCAATTATATCCTGTGCACTAACATCTCTGTGTGCATCGAATCACACGTCTTACCCACCGAGAATGCTTACAAATCAGTACCATTTGTTATCAGCTCCTCTCAAACACACACACAGATACGTGTGCGGCGAGACTGCCCCCGCAGGAAGTGGTGGGTGGATGCAGCAGTAAACGGAGCTGATAGTGAAGTCTGCGTGGGCACGCTGGTGAAAAATTGATCCAGTGCAGATCTTCAGTACAAACATACACCTCCTAGACTACAATTATATTTATATCCCATAATGCAAACATTCAGAGAGAGCGTGAGACGACTGAGCGCATCATATTCAACTACATTTATTATATTCTTTACATTTTCTTTCTTGGTTATGGGAAAAGTATTTAGGGTGCTCCTATGTGGTTGCTATGCAGTTGTGAGGGTGTTATTGATGGCTAGATGGTTGTCGTGGTGTTGCTATGCAGTTGCTGGTGTGATCTGGAAGGTTGTCAGGGCATTGCTACGTGATTGCTTGGTGGTTCAGGATGGTTGTCAGGGCGTTGCTATGCGGTTGTTAAGGGGTTCTGGAAGGTTGTCAGGGTGGTGTTATATCTAGGTTGTTCTGGATGGTTGTCAGGGCGTTGCTATGCGGTTGCTCAGGTGTTCTGGATTGTTGTCAGGGTGATGTTATATCTAGGGTGTTTGGGATGGTTGTCAGGGCATTGCTAGGCTTTTCTAGATGGTTGTCAGGGTGTTGCTATGCAGTTGATATCGTGTTCAGGGTGGTTGTCATGGAGTAACTGTGATGAGGGTGTTTGGGATGGTTGTCAGGGTATTGCTATACGGTTGCTCAGGTGTTTCAGATTGTTGTCAGGGTGATTTATATCAAGGTTGTTCTGGATGATTGTCAGGGTGTTGCTATGGTGTTCAGGATGGTTGTCATGGAGTTGCTATGTGATGCTAGGTTGTTCTGGATTGTTGTCAGGGTAATTTTATATCTATGGTGTTTGAGATGGTTGTCAGGGTGTTGCTATGCAATTGCTGGGGTGCTCTGGAAGGTTGTCAGTGTGTTGCTACGTGATAACTAGGTTGTTGTACATGGTTTTCAGGGTGTTACTATGCAGTTGCTCAGGTGTTCTGGATTGTTGTCAGGGTGCTTTTATATCTAGGGTGTTCTAGGTGGTTGTCAGGGTGGTGCTATGCGGTTGGCTAGTGTGTTCTGGATGGTTAATAATGGATCAATCTCTATTTTGTTAAAAGGTCAGTCAAGTTACTCCTGTGGTTCATGCTGAGATTTTTCACACCAACTCCCTTCATAAATTACCCTACCTCTCTCAATGAAGGTTCCCGCTGGATCCAGCTGGGTGGGTGATTCATCTGCGCTGTCTGTCTCTCTCTCTCTCACAGACACACACACACACACACACACCTCATTCACAGCTTTAATGGCTGATCTACCTGAGACTACCACTTGTTGTGTTAAATAATTAATGAACACTAATGCTAAACAGACTAACACAGAGAATCCGCATGGTAGATGTGTTTCCCGTCGCTGTTCTCCTGCACTCGGAAGTGGGAGTCACTTTTACGCATTGCGCATCTTTACACACACACACGCTCTAATGATTAAACTTGCTCTGTTGCGCTGTGGATTCGCTCAAGAGCGAATGAGGATAAACAAAAATGTGCTGCATGTCTCATACTGATGCTGCAATGTTCACGGCTGTTCTTGCTAAAGACATCACGCCACTGGAAACGGGAAGGTTCGGCGGTCGAATATGAGCCTTTGCGCAAAATAGCATGCTCCTGTTTTTACCTCACATAAAGAGGAAATGAAACAAACCCAGTGCATTACAGTCTGACACCACAGCTTCCAGCCAGAGCACTGTATTAAAATAAAGAGTAGACAAACAACAATGAACTTCAAGAAATGAAATGGGAAAAAAACCACAAAATTGTCAAAAACAGTATTGGCCACTCTATAATACAATCCATTTGCTGAATTCAAACATTACCAACAAGCATATCTGAAAATTTGAAATATTAAAATGGATTGAATGAATTTCAATTATTATAGTGTGGTAGTTTTCTAATTCGACTGAAAATATTTCATGATTTAACCAAAAGCCAAAAAATAAAAAAGCAACACTGACAGAAGTTTCATACTGCAAAAGCTGTTTCACATTTACATAAGACAGCGCCATATGACATCAAAGTTATTAATGCAAACTTGCATACTGAAATTACCGTGTCTAAGAAAGAGAATTTAAGAAGACAATTTACTATAAAAAGGCTGCTAATTAACTTTTTCACATTTCAGATGTAGAAGTTAAAGCTCAAGAACCTGCTTAAAACAGGGAAACACGAGTGTGAACTGACAATGACACAAAGCTTCCCTGACTCAAAAATTAGCCCATTTACCATCAAGTTAATATTTCACCTTTTTTCAACCATACATGCGCAACCCTGATGTGAAAAGCAACCGGTTACAAGCTTTGTTTTTTTAGAATGATTTTTTTTCAAATGATTGAATATTTTTAGATCCCAGTGTTTATATTTTAATTAGGTGTTATTTTTAATTACATACATTTCTTCACTATATTAATAAAAACAAATCGGATAATCAGTTGTACAATATGACATTCACCCAAACACACACACCAAAAGTAAAACCAACTTAACTTTAGAATTACGAAATTAATAACATTTACCTTTTCACCCTCTTAACAGCATTCAAGAGAAATAAGAGATCCGTGAAACAAAACAGACCCCAAAAAGAAAAATGATTTGTAATAACAATAACAATTGAAACAGAACCCTAAATACAGAATCAGTATATTTTCAGAATTAAAAATTAAAGATGGGCAAACCTGTTTTCTTTGGCCACAGCTGACATGTTTGAATATGTGACACTTCTCTGAAGTGAGTTTTCATTTCCTCAATGTGTCGGGATAATAAATCGCATCCAGAGTGATCTGGAACAGAATGCAGCAGTGTGTGTGTATGTGTGTGAGGCTGTCCGTTTACAGCCGTCTGCCTGACTGACAGCAGAATAGCTGCTCCCTGTCGCCTCCCATAACATCAGTTTCTCTTATTGCACTTTGGCACTTAACAGCGGACAGCACATGCAAACACACACACACAGCCATGTGTTCATTCAATAAAGACACAGTACTCACTCCATTTCTGACTCTTCTGACCAGTGTTATTATATAGTTAACTAAAACCAAAAGTTTTTTGTTACTCAAATAAATTTTTTTTTATTATCTGAAACAAAATAAAATATAAAATCCTAAACTTATTTTATTTCAGCTGGTTTCGAAGGATGCATTTCTCATTGTCATTTACTTTAACTTAATACACTAAAAATCTTAAAACGAAAACTGGAACAAAAATGTATAATGATAAATAAACAACCAAATAATAATAAACATGACAAATAAACAACCAAATTACTCAACTTTAACTAAAATGAAAACACAAAATAAAAACAAACACAAAATATTATCAAAACTGTAATAGTATCTCAATGAGAATAACACTGCTCCTGACTGAGTTTTTGTACATTTTTATACATATAAGAATCATAAAAATAGGCATCAATCTTCTGACAAAAGTGTCAAATTATTATAAGGCAGTAATAGAAAATATAATGATTAATAAATAAATGTAATTTTAATAAATCATAATTTTTACATTACAGTAATCAAATTTGAAAGGGCAATGAGCCAGTTTGTCACGGGGAAAAAAAATTTAATGCAAAATACAATGTCTGAAATTTCTTCTCTTGCGGTGACATATGACGACCTATTCTCTACAGATTTGCGGGAATCCACTGGCTTGTGAAAGCATGAACGAAGTGTGTGTGTGTGTGTTTCTTCCTGTGTGTTTCTGAAGAGTCCTGCTTTCCCAGTTAAAGCAACCACACCCTTTACTCCACAAAATAGGAGGCACTTGTGTAAATGTGACCATGCACCACAGGCATTCAACCACACACACACACAAGCAGAGTCACATAGTATCCCTGTGGAGTGGACGGGGAATCCCTGTCAGTGCAGGCCCAGCCGTTCCTGACCAAACAAACAGATGATGTCATCATTAGCTGGAGCTCAGTGTGGGCGATCCTGTTCTATCCTGCCCCACACCCTCCCCCACATCCCTCCTTTATGCGCTCAGAGCTCTCTCTTGACTCTCTTTTACTTATCTCTCTTGTCTTTCGGGCAGGTTAACTACCCTCTATAACACCTGGCTTGAACCCACTGTTAGACATTACAATAAACTGATCCCCAGGATACACTTAAAGCGTGATTAATCTCACAAAACAAGTCAGGTCACATTTCAACCAAAATAAAATAAAAACCATACAATAAAATAAAACGATTTGCATTAAAATTAAGCAAAAATAAAAAACCCCTATATGTTTAGAGTTTAAAGGGATAGATCACCCACAAATGAAATGTGATTTAACGTGATCTGCCGGCTCTCAGGGCGTTCTGTCTCAGGGCATCCTAAGATGTAGGGCGATGATGACTTTGTTCGTCTTCCTTAGACACATTTGATGAGTTTTAAGCGTCTCAACCGTTTGAGTCCCATTCAGTCTATAACTAATGCCTGGCAATGGTAACACTAAATCTATTACGTTGTAAAAGCAAAAACAACCATGCACAAACAGAAATCCACATTAAACCCTGCAGCCGTGAGACGCAACACAACCGATATCCTACACACGAAACTATCGGTTTGTTGCCAAACCGGACAGTATTTATATCATTTTTCACCTCTAATACACCACTATGTCCAACTGTCTTTGGCCGCGCACGGACTCTTGTCTTTCCGCTCGTGAGGTGTCGTACGTGCGCTCTGGCGTAGTTTACGTTAATGGGTGTTGTCGCGGGAGGAGCAAACGACAGACACAGTGGGTGTGGTGTCAGGCCTCGGAGAGGCTTTTATTATCAGAAAATAAACAAAGTGTCCAGAAAAAATGGAATCAAGTGTCCAAAATAAACAGGGAATCTGGTGTCCTCATCGTGCTGCGGGATTCGTGAAGGGAAGGGCAGTAGTCAGGAAGGAAGGGTCCAGACAGGGGTGGAGCTCCGGCGTGGGCCCGGCACGTCGTGCCCCCGCTCCCGCGCCGGGCCGCGAGGGCGGTCGGCTTTTTATCAGCTGTGTGCTTTGTTCCCTCTCTTCTCTCCTCTTCCCACTCGCGCTTGAATGGACAGATGCCATGCATTCTGTGCCCGACTACCGGTACCGGGTGCTGGTTTCCCTCCTATCATCGACCTGCGGGTCTGGCAGCTCACTGACTCTGGCAGCACGGCTGGTATACCTGTCTACGCACCCCCCTGTCCCTTTCTTCGGGTGGCACGGCTCGACGAGGATTAGGGCCACGCGTCTGCCCTCTTCACTGTGAAGAGACTGCACTTTTACTCCCTGCGGAGTGAGGCAGCAGCCGCTCGCGTACATCTCTCCAAACCACTGTGCTCCAGGGCTCTTTCCACGCCGCACCCTCCCTTCGTCCTTCTTCGCGCGGCACTCCCCATCGCCGCCATATCATTGTCCTGTTGGAGTGCCCTGTGCCGAAGTGGGTCCAGCGTATTAAGGGATGGTGGTAGATTGCTCCTAATTAGGTGAGGCAGCCGACCGGCCCACACGCTGGTGGAGTTGCCTTATCCAGCCGAACGAGCCCCAATTCAGACCTCTAAGCTTCAGGCATTCCCGCTCATCACAGATCAGGTTGAACAATCCGGATAAGTGCAAGTTAGTACCATTTTGATTAGCCGTCGTACTTACAATGACTGTGCACTGTGTAAACAACGAGTAACGTATACGCGCGAGAGATCACTTCCTCTTCCGGCACTTCTCGCATAAACTCGCCATAGCTGTGTGCGTACACACCTCAACTCATCCGGAAGCTGTGCGCTCGTCTCAAGACAGTTTGGACATAGTGGTGTATGAGGTAAAATTATAATAAATACGGTTCGTTTCTGGCCAAACCGATCGTTTCGCTGTCTTAGGACATTCAATGCGTCGTCACTAGCCGCCGGGTTTTAATTTTGGATTGTTCTGTGCATGTTGTTTTTACAACTCATAGATTGTGTGTACCATTGCCATGCTTATAAGACTGCTGGAGCTGCAACGGTTCGGGACGTCAAAATCCTGCAATGGTTCTACTGAAGAACAACAAAGTCTACCTACTCTTGTCTGAACCCTGGGGGTTAAAGCAGATAACCACACATTTCATTTTTGGGTGAACTAGGCCCTTTAAATGATGTTCGTTTTACATGTTTTTGTGTAGGGGACTTTTCGGAGATTCCCTAAATTCGATGCGTCAATAGAGGAGCTGATTCCCTACCATACCATCTCACCGTCGATCATATTCCTACTGGGGTGTTAGTGACCATCTCCATTTTGCTATATGGGGTGTCAAGGTCGGATTTCACATAGAACTAACTGGCCTATTAAGATAATGACTGGTCTAACTATAGGAAATTCTAGGAAGAAAGAGCTGTATACTTTACACCTAATACGTCGTTCAACAGCGTTATACAGGTTCCCACCTACACCCTCTATAGATCTTTAACGTTTCAACTGTTCCATACAAGTTTGCTCCGCCCGTCAACTCTGCCTAGAGGATGCATTGCTTGCGGCAAGGTTTAAAACTTTACAAAGACCTCAAATGCTTCACACAGCAGAGATGAAAGACTGCGCGATTTTTTTTCGATCATCGTACTGGTACCCATTGACCTTTCCACATCATTTCATTCCAGTTTAATAATATGATCTTTCCGGATGATTATTATATTATCGCGGTATTAAGATGGCATTGGTTGAGTTGAGACCAGCGGCCTATAACCACTTCATTATTACGGTGATTATCTCTTAGATACGTACCAGGACGGTGGAGCGCTACACCTAACCAACAATGCGAATATCGTATCTATGACGGGATTTGTTATATACATAACATTATAAAGAGAACACTATTATAATAAAATGCTTTTTTAAGCACGTTGTTGAGTGAAGAACGCATCCACAAAAGGAGTTCATTCAGAGCCGCGCAGACACGTTCATATGGAACGATATTCCGGACAATTTTCAAATAGAATAGCAAATTGTATTTTCTATTGCGTTTTCAATATGTGGACGCATAAATAGTGACATAATCCAAACGCAATTGCAAATCATGCGTTAGCGTTTGCTTTTCCGCTTCTCGCGACACGCTACAGTGACTGCCCACATTTCAAATGGAAAAAGCAAGTCCATTGCCAACTGTATTTCCGCATTCTTTAGGAGTTTACGAGCCTGTCATAGTTTAAACTAGCAATATTATTACCACGTCTGCTTTTTTCACTTCCTCGCCTCTTCGCGCGATGTAAACCTTGCCAAAGACTCTTATGGATCGCAATTCCTTTTGCATTTGATTCCAGCCACTCTACTGGAAAGCTGCCATCAATGGTGGTGTCGGGGCTACACTAGTGGGCGTTTTTGGTGTTGGGAGGTGCTCGAGTCACTATCAACAGACGACCCGCCGCGCCGATGCCTTGATCATGGACCGGTACTCGTAAAGTGCTCCGCTGTAAAGGTCAGCTACCCACAGTATTTTCGTACCTTTGTGTGAACTAATTGCACCGTCGCACCCTTCTTGGCACCATACATTAATTATTTCTTTCTTTTAACCCCAAATTAGTCGTTATTCCCTTCTAACAGCGTGCGCCATCAACTGTACGCACAATAGGCTCATATTCACTATTAACCAAACGACTTCCCCTGTCTCATCCATCTCCTCCGCTTTTCTACTCTCACTTACACTTTTTAATCCATAATTAGAGACGCGTGTCCAACCTGCCGCAAGACCTTTTACCGTTGCACTCGGCCACGGTTGATGCACAGGCTTAACACATCAAACTAATCTATACTTATCTTTCCACCCTTCCCTCTTATATTTCCGGTTGCAACAGTTTTAATCCCAGTTATTGAGTTTGCTGTCCAACTACGTGCCACCAAATCGTTGCGCTGCCTCAGATCTCTCGCTATTACAGCCACGGACACCGCGCGATGATGCACGTCGGATTTTTATGTTATCTTGCCTTGACGTGGTGTTCTGACAGCTGCAACTAGATCTGAATCTCTGAAGTGGTCCACTCTTGTCATGCCCATATTAGAGAGGAGCAGCATTTGGCAAAAGGTGCATTTTGTCACATTGCATCTATCGGATCGTACCCACCTTTGAGGCAGGTGCCCATTAGCTATTAGATAGTACAAGGTAAGACATGGTTCCACTAGCTCATACAGAGAGTTTCGCTCTGTATGCTTGTGCTTAAGCTGCATCAAGTCCTGCCAACAGCCGGTTCAAAGGTCTTGATGCAGGTGTGACACGCTCTCTATTATGGATTAAAAGTGTGAGTGAGAGTAAACAGTGAGAGATGCTGAGACAGGTGAAAAGCGTTTGGTTTATAGTGAATGTTGACCTATTGTGCGTACCGTTGTGGCTCACGCTGTTAGCAGGGGATAATCGCTACTTTTGGGGTAAAAAAGACATAATTATGAATTGTGCCAAGAAGGTTGCACTGTCTATTAGTTCACACAGGTAAGAAACTGATTGGTAGCTGCCTTTACCCTCGGATGCCTTTAGCCGAGTTACCTGCCACTCTGACATCACTGAGCATTGCGGCCACGGTTACCGCTCTGTAGAAATAGACGTCCTTCCGCACCTCCCACCACAACACGCCCCTAGTGGGCCCCGGCCACTACCTCCATTGATTGGCAAGCTTTCCATGCAGACATCGAATTCAAATGCACAAAGAAATGCGATTCCTTTAGTTTTTGGCACGGTTACATGCGCGACGCAGCGAGAGGTGAACAAAAGCAGACGCTGGACATAAGTTAATATCTGCTTTTTAAATAGCTGACAGCTCGTACCTCAACCTGTGAAATTACAGTTGCCCCTGGACTTTGCTCTTTTCATTGAAATTTGTCAGTCACATTGCTTTCGCGAAAGTGACAAGTAGCAAACGCTAAAGCAGGTTTTGCACTTGTGCAGTTGGATTATTTCACAATTTTCTGCCAGTCCACATATTGAGAACGCCAATTGAAAATACAGTTGCTATTCTATTGAAAATCTGTCCGGAATATCGTTCCTCACTGCTCATGATGCATGCTCAGGGCATTTTTGTGCAAGATAGCCTTTAAGTCGAAATATCAACATTAGGTTGGTAGAATAACTATCGTATTCTTATATGATGATTAGGCTGGAGACGACTATGGCCTAATTATTGTCCCGATACTCCCTTTTATTGGATTTCGTCTGTGCGCTCTATACGAGTATAATTCGAATTCGATATGACACTTATTAAAAAGCTCTTCGTTAAAAACTTCCAAGATCTGTTCCCACCACAGATTGCTCTGCTGCATAACAAACTATGAAAATGAATTGCCAACGGTCTTGACACGTCGCGCACATACAGCTAATATAAAACCTACTAACGTCTTGGGGAAACAAAAGACCACAGCCCAATATGAATCTCCCTTTTATTGTATTTAGCCTTCATACAAACAGAAATTTGCAATCACTTCAAATCAACATCTCATACTCCCTAATAGTATTAATATCTGTAACCTTCAAACTATAAGCCCTAAACATACCCTTACCAGTCAAAAGTTTGGGAACATAAAGTTTTGTTAATGTTTTGAAAGAAGTCTCTTCTGCTCACCAGCCTGCATTTATTTGATCCAAAGTACAGCAAAAACAGAAACATTTTGAAATATTTTTACTATTAAAATAACTGCTTTCTATTTGAACATTGCCTTATCATCCTGTGATTTCAAGCAGAGCTTTTAGCATCATTACTCCAGTCACACTATCCTTCAGAAATCATTCTGATTTTCTGATTTGCTGCTCAAAAAACATTTATTGATTCTGTTGAAAACAGGCCTGCGTAGAAGTTTTTTCCAGTGTTCTTTGTGACTAGACAGTGTCAGAAGAACAGCATTCTGAATTTGAAATGAGATAATCTTTTGTAACTTATAATGTCTTTATCACGCTTTTATGGCATCCTTGCTAATATAACGTTTCAATTTACTCTATTTCTTTCACAAAAAAAAAAAATTCATACTGACTCCCTCCAAGTTTTTGTGAACTGGAATAGTCGTAATTAATGTTACAAAAGCTTTTCTATTTCCAGATAAACGTGCTGATCTTTGGATCTTTATCTTCCATCAAAGATTCCTGAAATAGCAAAATGCTTTAACACTGTGTTTTAAATATTCAAGATATTAGCAAATCTTCAATTACTCGTGTTTTCTGGATCCATGTGACACTGGAAGCTGGAGTAATGATGCGGAAAATTCAGCTTTGATCACAGGAATATACCCTTATCTTTTGAAAATATATTCCCACATAGAAAAGCAGGGTTCTATTCTGTTGTAAATAGTACACAAATTTTCTTCAAAGATTGTTACTGTTTTTGCCTGTACAGTTTGGATACAACATACACGTCCCCTTGCTGCTCCGAGTGTCTGCAGCCAAAGAGACTCTCTACAAAAAAACAAAAAAACATTAAAAATCTTACTGTCCAAAAACTTTTGACTGGTAGTGTAAGGCTGGTTAGTTACCGTATAGTATTGACACCAATGGTGCTTAGCCATATACAAAGGTATGATGGTTGCTCTGAGTTTTGCTGCAGAAAAAAAAAATAAGACATCTACAACTCTAAACATGTTGCTCGCGTGGTGACGGCCTTAGTTTAAAATTGAACAACTGATGTTCCTGCCGCAGCAGCGCTTTGAGATGCGGTACGAACTCGCTGGTTTTTCTCCGTATGGCGGACTCAAAGTAGCTCCGCTCATCGTCGCTACTATATCAGATTAAATGAAAATGCATCTAAACTTTTCTGAAGACATCGGGGCTCCTTCAGAGATACTTCCATATAAAACCCCGACATCCCGCGCCGTGCGCCATGCTCCTGTTCTATTCCAACGAAGTCAAACGCCAACCCAAATAAATCAATGTACTGGTGATACCACTGGTAATGGTTATATCGACAATATCGAAATGTTGTCCTGTAAAAATCATATTCACTCCGTATGAAAAAACTTCTACTCCTGCGATACATATTGCATTGAATTCTATCTGTCCAGGGTCCCCTATCATGTGAGATAAGAGTGATGAGTTAACTCCACCTGATTAAAAACCTGCTAGCAATGCTTCATTCTGGTTCATGCTTCAGCGCGCACACAGTCGTCAAACACAGTAAATGCATAACATTAGTAACTGGTCTGTCTTCTATATAACGGCTATAGATGAGTAAGATTGTTTGTCTTAATTTTTTAGTGAACTTCGTCTGGAGGGACTTCGCTGTGACGTTTTACAATTTTAAACCTAGGCCTATCTTAATCAAACCATAAAAACATTATTTCTGGTATCTCGCGGGCGTCCCGTTTACCATTTGACAATTCCCCTGAGTTAATGGTCAGTAATTATGACTTTCGCATGCTCTGACGTGACTTTTGGTATTTGTTTCTGTCCATCTCGCCTGGCGCCTTCACCATACATTCATTTGAAAGTTTCGACATAGGCATTTCGCAGCTTTCTCCCGGCAACGATTCGAAAAATGTTGATTTCGCGCCTACGTAGACACGCCTACGAGTGGATTACGCTTGCATGAAATTAGGCCATAATATAGTAAACAGTATATGTCTAATTAATAACTTACATAATAAACTAGTTACCTTTAAAATAACTTTCTTATATTTCTGATTTCTCTCCAATCTTGAGGGCTAATCAGTGGCCCTTTATCATGACGTCTAAGGGTCATCATTGTAGTTCCAACTACAGGACCCTTAACATGATCAGTACATTTGTACAGAATCTCACCACAAATCTTCGTTAATGTGTAGTCTACTAAAAAAACTGCTCCGATTTATAATTAAAGCGCCACTGAGGGTCCACTTAAATGTAATGCTTGCTATATAAAACGTTGAACTCTACATTACCGCTAGGGTATTTATAGTAAATGCCTTGTAGAAGAACTTGTTTGTTCACATCAACTTAAAGTAGTTATCATTGTTCTGGACAGGTTTCATGAGATTCACACACAAAAAGGTTTGATTTAAAAAAAGGAAAACCACCTCTCCTCTTCACAATGTCCTTCCTCACCACTTTTCCGATATTCTGTGCACGTGTCTGATCAGCAACACACCGGCCATTAAAACTCCAACCCTGGCTGCGTCTTCTTCGCTCCAAGACGTGGGGAAATTGGCCGGTGTCACTTGTTTGGAAACAGACACGGCCTAATCCGAGATCTAAATAGTCAGGATAACAAGATTGCAGTTTGTAATTTGTTTTTGGAAAAAAGAAGCTCTCAGCCCTGATTGTTCTGGAAACATTTCTGTGTGTGCATTTGTGTGAACACCCTAAAAAATTGTTTCCAATCAGCACAAAAAACAGCCTGTAGAATCTTGCACAAAGAATGTTTTATTCTATAACTGATTTAATGATTTAAAGAACTCAGAATCCAAACCTCTGATCCGAAGAACCTATAAAGCAAGAACTTTTTGATCTACAAACCATATAGGCAACCAAAAAACCTGTTATTTTTTTTGAGTTCACACATGTATTACACACACACTCAAACCTTATCGGCTCACAATTACATAAACACACACACTAAAAAATGCTGGGTTATTTCAACCCAACTTTGGGTCAAATTTGGACTAACCCAACTTTTGGGTTAAAAATTGAATGTAAAAATGGTAACCCCCCGGTTGGTTGGTCCATATTTGACCCAAAGTTGGGTTGAAATAACCCAGCATTTTTTAGAGTGCATTCTCGTTTAGGCTACATATGAATAAAAGGTTAATGTAAAAGCAAAAACAACCAAACACGTAGGAAATCCCCATATTCTACTTTTATAAGATGTTAATATTTTCATATTGGGGAAATTTTGGCAGGTTAGCCAAAGCCCCTCACTGGTTAGTTAAAAATACTGGTGATAGAGGCGACAGACTTGGTAAACCAACACCCTAAATGTCACTAAAGCAAACCTTTGATGAGGGCAGTATATTAAGTTGTATGTTTAAATATGTACAGAGCAAAAGAGTCTCTAGATCCTTCCTTCAAAATGAGCCTGTGGAATTATTTGCCAGTTTTAACGTCTATTGAAAATCATACATCCAATAGCTTAGAAAAGTAGTAGCAAACTAGCAAAGTCCTAGAACCTAACGAGGCTCGAAATGAACATACCTGTGCTTTAACGTACCTGTTTTACACACATTTTGAAAGGAAATCACTCTCTCTCACTCCCTCAGACTGAATCCAGCTTTGCAATAAGAGTCTCTTTGCATATGAATCTGAAACTGATCTGAATGTGACAAAAGGACAGTTTGAATAATAAGAAAGAGAAAAGGCCTCACAGTGGAGGCAGAAAACTCTCTTCCATCACCGTTTCCTTTCAGAGGCGCTCTGTGAGAGAATTGCGGAGTTTGTGTAGAATGCAGCTGTCATCGCGACTGTATTGCACCAACACAAAAGCACATTCACTCCCGTCCTTTATGCCGCTGAGGTTTTTTATCCCTACTTCCAGCGAAGCAAAAGAATCCAGCTCTCATCAAAAATTAATATTACCGTATGAAAAGAAGAAAAGGGCAAGGTGTTCTTTTGAAAGCTGGCGTGCCATTTACGGTAATTACACAACGTCTTGTAGACGGACTGTTTAAAGCCGTAAAGACTGGCTTTCACTGGAGAATCCTTTTCCGATTTTATTTTTATTTATTTTCTGGGATTTTGCTACTTTGTATCGGCAAAAACAGCAGAATGGGACACAGCCTGGAATCAAACCTTTGACGCCCATAAGCACCACAGATCTGCAATATTTTTCACAAAGGATTCAGACTTCAAAATGAAAAAGAAAAAACCTAAATAAATAAATAATTATTTTATGCAGCAATTATGCATTCAATTGTTTAAAAGTGACCGTAACGTCATTCATGATGTTACAAAAGATTTCTATTCAAAGTAAATGCTGTTATTTTGAATGTTCTACTCATTTTGTAAGAAAAATATCAGGGTTTCCATAAAAATATTAAACAGAACAACTTCATAATAATAATTTAAAAAAGAATTCTTAAGTACCAATTTAGCATATTAGAATGATTTCTGAAGGATCATGTGACACTGAAGACAGGCGTAAAGGCTGCTGAAAATGTATCTTTGCATCACAGAAATAAAATACATTTGAAAATATTAGAAATAGAAAACAGGTATTTTAAAGTGTAATAACATTACAAATAATATAACCAACAAATGCAGCCTTGGTGAGCACAAGACACTTTCAAAAACAATTAAAAATTGTATATTCTTTTATATTAAAAATAATACTGCATAATGCACTCAATTTTGTAAGAACTTTATACAAAACAGCTTACATTATGAAAAGTGTTCAAATACTAGATTGTTGTCACTTGACAATTACTTTAACAAGGCCATTTGAAGAAAAAAAAATCACAAGCATTTCTTTGATAGAATCGAGGGCAGGATTTCTCTGGCCTTATGCAAACGCATTAAAGTAGCGGAACCTCTCATGTCACTCTCCACCTCCTCCCTCTCGAAAAACATGAATCTCTCTATGCAGCACCCGCCGACAACTATAGCCAGCACTAGCTACCGCTAATGTGTAAGAGAATTTATGAGTTCCCTCGCTAAATGGATTTAGCCAAGTCAACAGTGGTGGAATTATGACGAGTGCTAAAACGGCAGGAAACGCCACGTGTTACGGGGCAGCCGAGGAGATTCGCATGGGTCATGTTCAGAGGGAACATGCTAATCCCTCCGAGCTCATTAGAACAGGGATGTTTAGCATTCATTCATGGAATTCTCTCACTGACTTGAGTGGTGCTGGGTACCCAGAGAAAAATCTACATGTAAAGTAACATCACACCTCTCCCCAACAAGACACATGCGTTGAGAAACATTCATGTCTGGAGCACAAATGCTGCAAAGTTTATTAAACCCATGGATGAGTAATAGTACTAGTCATGTTATGGTGTCAATAGTACAGCACACTAATCATCTGACTTCCTGCATATATGTGGTGTGTGTGTGAGAGAGAGTCAGTCTCAGGAGACAGGTGACAGGTGTTTCTCTGCCCCTCTGGGCTCTTTCTGTCTGTTTGGGAATAACTGAGAGTCCCTCTGGCTGGTTCATCTGAAGTTTACACTTCCTGTCTTCATACAGACTGACTGAGAACGGCACACGCCAGAAAATCCCAAGCCTTCGATACCTTCATACTTGGCCTGGGATCTGTATCCTTGTATGCAGCCATTTTGATTTTGTTCTTCTTACGCGACACGAGGAAGATTCCGTAAGTTCCAACATGGAATTCTGGAGAACAAAAAGAATATATACAGTGGTGTGAAAAAGTGTTGGCCCCCTTCCTGATTTCTTATTTTTTTGCATGTTTGTCACACTTTAATGTTTCAGATCATCAAACTAATTTAAATATTAGTAAAAGATAACACAAGTGAACACAACATGCAGTTTTTAAATGAAGGTTTTTATTATTAAGGGAAAACAAAATCCAAAACTACATGGCCCTGTGTGAAAAAGTGTTTGCCCCCTAAACCTAATAACTGGTTGGGCCTCCCTTAGCAGCAACAACTGCAATCAAGCGTTTGCGATAACTTGCAATGAGTCTGTTACAGCGCTGTGGAGGAATTTTGGTCCACTCATCTATGCAGAATTGTTGTAATTCAGCCACATTGGAGGTTTTTCGAGCATGAACTGACTTTTTAAGGTCATGCCACAGCATCTCAATAGAATTCAGGTCAGGACTTTGACTAGGCCACTCCAAAGTCTTCATTTTGTTTTTCTTCAGCCATTCAGAGGTGGACTTGCTGGTGTGGTTTGGATCATTGTCCTGCTGCAGAACCCAAGTTCGCTTCAGGCTTGAGGTCACGAACAGATGGCCGGGCATTCTCCTTCTGGATTTTTTGGTAAACAGCAGAATTCATGGTTCCATTTATCACAGTAAGTCTTCCAGATCCTGAAGCAGCAAAACAGCCCCAGACCATCACACTACCACCACCATATTTTACTGTTGGTATGTTGTTCTTTTTCTGAAATGCAGTGTTAATTTTACGCCAGACCTAATGGGATAAACACCTTCCAAAAATTTCAACTTTTGTCTTGTCAGTCCACAGAGTATTTTCCCAAAAGTCTTGGGATCATCAAGATGTTTTCTGGCAAAACTGAGACTAGCCTTTATGTTCTTTTTGCTCAGCATCGGTTTTCGTCTTGGAACTCTGCCATTCAGACCATTTTTGCCCAGTCTCTTTCTTATGGTGGAGTCATGAACACTGACCTTAACTGAGGCAAGTGAGGCCTGCAGTTCTTTGGATGTTGTTGTGGGGTCTTTTTGTGACCTCTTGGACGAGTCGTTGCTGTGCTCTTGGGGTAATTTTGGTCGGCTGGTCACTCCTGGGAAGGTTCTCCACTGTTTCTGTTTTTGCCATTTGTGAATAATGGCCCACACTGTGGTTCGCTGGAGTCCCAAAGCTTTAGAAATGGCTTTATAACCTTTTCCAGACTGATAGATCTCAATTTCTTTCTTTCTCATTTGTTTCTGAATTTCTTGGTATCTCGGCATGATGTCTAGCTTTTGATGATCTTTTGGTCTACTTCACTTTGTCAGGCAGGTCCCATTAAGAGATTTCTTGATTGCGAACAGGTGTGGTAGTAATCAGGCCTGGGTGTGGCTAGAGAAATTGAACTCGGGTGTGATAAACCAGAGTTTTAACAGGGGGGCAAACACTTCTTCACACAGGGCCATGTAGTTTTGGATTCTGTTTTCCCTTAATAATAAAAACCATCATTTAAAAACTGCATGTTGTGTTCAATTGTGTTCTCTTTGACTAATATTTCAATTTGTTTGATGATCTGACACATTAAAGTGTGACAAACACGCAAAAAAATAAGAAATCAGGAAGGGAGCCAACACTTTTCACCCCACACTGTATAGATATATATATATATTATGTTATATATATAATATTTATATAATATATATATATAGATATTTATTGTTATTGTGTGTTATAATTACTAAAATATGAGAAAGCGAGAGTGAGTGTGGGGGGATATATATATCTATATCTATACAGTGGGTAAGGTAAGTATTCAGACCCCCTTAAATTTTTCACTCTTTTTAATATTGCAGCCATTTGCTAAATCATTTAAGTTATTTTTTTTTCCTCATTACTGTACACACAGCACCCAATATTGACAGAAAAACACAGAATTGGTTGACATTTTTGCAGATTGATTAAAAAAAGAAAAACTGAAATATCACCTGGTCCTAAGTATTCAGACCCTTTGCTGTGACACTCATATATTTAATTCAGGTGCTGTCCATTTCTTCTGATCAGCCTTGAGATGGTTCTACACCTTCATTGAGTCCATCTGTGTTTGATTATACTGATTGGCCTTGATTAGGAAAGCCACACACCTGTCTATATAATACCTTACAGCTCACAGTGCATGTCAGAGCAATTGAGAATCATGAGGTCAAAGGAACTGCCTGAAAGAGCTCAGAGACAGAATTGTGGCAAACCACAGATCTGGCCAAGGTTACAAAAAAAATTCTGCGGCACTTAAGGTTCCTAAGAGCACAGTGGCCTCCATTATCCTTAAATGGAAGACGTTTGGGATCACCAGAACCCTTCCTAGAGCTGGCCGTCCAGCCAAATTGAGCTATCGGGGGAGAAGAGCCTTGTGAGAGAGGTAAAGAAGAACCCAAAAGATCACTGTGGCTGAGCTCCAGAAATGCAGTCGGGAGATGGGAGAAAGTTGTAGATATTCAACCATCACTGCAGCCCTCCACCAATCGGGGCTTTATGACAGAGTGGCCCGAAGGAAGCCTCTCCTCAGTGCAAGACACATGAATTTGCTAAATACACCTGAAGGACTCCAAGATGGTGATAAATAAGATTCTCTGGTCGGATGAGAACTTTTTGGCCTTAATTCTAAGCGTTATGTGTGGAGAAAACCAGGCACTGCTCATCACTTGTCCAATACAGTCCCAACAGTGAAGTTTGGTGGTGGCAGCATCATGCTGTGGGGTGTTTTTCAGCTGCAGGGACAGGACGACTGGTTGCAATCGTGGGAAAGATGAATGCGGCCAAGTACAAGGGATATCCTGGACGAAAACCTTCTCCAGGATATGCTCAGGACCTCAGACTGGGCCGAAAGTTTACCTTCCAACAAAACACTGACTCTAAGCACACAGCTAAAATAACGAAGGAGTGTTTTCACAACAACTCTGTGACTGTTCTTAAATGGCCCAGCCAGAGCCCTGACTTAAACCCAATTGAGCATCTCTGGAGAGACCTAAAATGGCTGTCCACCAACGTTTACCTGACAGAACTGGAGAGGATCTGCAAGGAGGAATTGCAGAGGATCCCCAAATCCAGTTGTGAAAAACTTGTTGCATCTTTCCCAAAAGACTCATGGCTGTATTAGATCAAAAGGGTCTTCTACTAAATACTGCGTCGAAAAAAACAAAAAAAAAAAAAAAAAAAAAGGTCTGAAACTATGACCATCTGATATTTCATTTTTCTTTTTTAATAAATCTGCAAAATGTCAACAATTCTGTGTTTTTCTGTCAGTATGGGGTGCTGTGTGTACATTGAGGAAATTTTTTTTAACTTAAATGAATTTAGCAAATGGGTGCAATATAACAAAGAGTGAAAAATTTAAGGGGGTCTGTATACTTTCCGTACCCACTGTATGTATATGTGTGTGTATATGTATATCTATATATATATATATATATATAGAATATATTATTTTATATATTATATATAATATTTAATACTTTGCATTTAGTTTAGAACTATACATATATATATCATATATAATTATTTCATAGATTAACCGTTTCGAATTACACATATATACAATATAGAATCTTTCAACATCTAAAAAAATTATAAAATATATGTTATATTTTATATATGAATTTAATTATAATGATTTTATAATTACAAAATAAAAATTCGCGTACTGCATTTAAATTGAAAGCTTACTATTACTATTAGTTGAGCTCTGACACAGCTTATCCCCATTTATAGGGCCAATATTGTTTCAAAAACTGCCATAAAAAAGACCAATCATATTGAGATATAGCGACACAACACTAGCCGATAGGGACATTTCCATTAGCTGACCCGAAAGGGTCTTACACTAGCCATACTGTTGAGCCCTGCTTAAACAAACATTACTTTGCTAACTTGATTCATGCTCAGAGCTCCCTGTCTTTCTCTCTGTCCGATTCATCCATATGATGAAGGTCTCACTGCTTCAGCTGTGGCCCATGAAATGCCAACTTCAAACTCGCAGTCCATAAACAAACTCTCTTACTCAAACAAACACACGCGTGGTTGCGTGAAACGTCCTGTGACTGTGTTAACAATACTCTTGCCTGCTAATGGGGGTCATTTGTCTTTCTGGTGATAATGTAAACCAGAACTCTCGAGCCAGGTCTGTACTGTGTGTTTATAGCACTACGTCCATCTCTGACTGAGTTGCGTAACTGCTGTGGGCTCATCCATTCTGGGCTGATCCTCTCCAGCCAACTCAGCCCTCAGGGGGGAGGAGGGGAAATATACCCCGTGACCCCACAGAACCCCAATCACGACTCCTAAAGGTTAGCAGGAATCTCTGATAACAAAATAGTCACACAAAAAAATAAAATGAAGAGCATGTATAATGTTGCTCAGGCAATGGTCAGTGTTAAAGTAGGCCTCCTTATTAATACTATTACCCCTAGGACCAGACAGAGAGTTTCATGACCTTGCTGCACTAATCGACCATAAGATTACCTACAGTAATCTTGACATACCAACTGACATGCACAAGAAAAAATGTACAAAACAATAATAATAAAAATAAAGCTATCATGAAAGGAAAAATGACAATACAAATATTTTATATATTTGTATAAAAAAAATACAAATATATAAAAATAAAACTGGTCAAATTAAACTCTTAAAAGCACTTGAAATATCAAAAGAGACCAAATGTGCAACTATTAGAAATACAAATGAATGTTGAAAAATTAGCAAACAATTATCATGCAACATTAACAATACTATTGCATTTCTGGCAAAGTGTGGGTATCAATACCAAAACTACAAATTTAAGTTGATCTATCAACACAAAGTAACTTAAAGGGGTCATATGATGCGATTTCAATTTTTCCTTTCTCTTTGGAGTGTTACAAGCTCTTGGTGCATAAAGAAGATCTGTAAAGTTGCAAAGACTTAAGTCTCAAATCCAAAGAGATATTCTTTATAAAAGTTAAGAGTCAACCACGCCTACATAAAACGGCTCATTCTAACACGCCCCCACATATCTACGTCGCTGTGTGGGAAGATTTGCATAACGCTGCCCAAATGTTCACGCAAAGAAAGAAGGCGTAACTTTTATTCTCGCTGTAGTTTTGTTGTTGACGCTGCAGCCATGTCGTGAGGACGCTGTGTGCTTCGTTGTGAAAGCGAAACTACTTTGTTTGGCCTTCCAAAAGAGAACGATATCTGCTTCGTCATGCCTGGAGCTGATCCGTGCTGGTTGCTGAGGAAATACTACAACTTTGCGCTGTGGATCGCCGGATCGGCTTTCACCGTGGATGAAGCGGAGTCCAGCCCGGGGTCGTCACATGTCCATCCGGACGCTCCTTCGTCGAAATCGCCGGCCGCGCCGTTCTCAAGCCCACCCGCCTCTGCTCACTCTAACCCTCCCGCCGTTCGTCACGCTAGCCCCCGGCCTCTGCTCACTCTAGGCCAACGTGTGTGACGCTGTGTTTCGTTGTGAAACTGAAACTAAACTATGGTTTTGGTCTTCCAAAAGAGGACACAACTAAATCTAGTGGTTATTTTGTATTTACAACACTGTTCCAGAACACTTCAACCCAAATATTCAGATGTATGCAGCGCATTTTATGGAGGACTGTTTCCTGATCCTGGTAGAGTAGACTACAATGCCGGCTGTTCTGACTCACAGACTGTAAGTTTTTATATTTTATATATTTAAAGCGAGTTTTTTGGGCAGTGTAGAGTAGGGCTTGTTGTTTGTCATTTCTCCGATCACAAATGCAGACATGGTTTTATGTTTACGCGGCGCAATGCAACGCAACGTGTAAAAAGACAGTATAAGTCATTATAATCCATAATTATGTCCCCACTGGATGCAACGAATGCCTCATTTTATAATGGGTTTTCATGTTTTTAAATCATCGCTCCGGCCTGACAGGGCATCACAATATGGTAAGGGGCGTAACATTTCCGTCTCATGCTTGAGGTATTCGGCCAATCACAACGCACTGGATAGCTGGCCAATCACAGCACACCTCGCTTTTCAGACCGATGAGCTTTGTAAAAATTGACGTGTTTCAGAAAGGCGGGGCATAGAGGAGAAACAATAATGTACAGGAAATGTATATGTGGAAAATAATGTGTTTTATGAACCTTAAACCGCATAAACACATTTCATTACACCAAATACACAAAATAATGTTCTTTTTAGCAGCATCATATGACCCCTTTAACAGAACAACTGCAAGGCTGACCAAATGTACAACATGCTCATAAAATAAAAATATTAAGCTGACCAATCATGCAACACTCCAAAATCACAAGTGTTAGACTGGCCAATCGTGCAGCAGTTTATAAAAAATGGATTAACACAAATCTGTCCAGTTTCACACTTTCACACTTAAAACTGTAAAGCTGACTAATTAGGCAACATGTAAAAAATTAAAAAATAATTTGAACTGGCCTATTCTTGCAACAGTTTAAAAAAGGGCAACAATCAGACGATACAAACATCATGCTAAATAAATAAATACATACATACAGACATACATAAATACATAAATATTCAAAGCTGCCCAATTGTGCAACACTTTCATAAAATGCAAATATAAAGCTGACCAATACTGCAACAATACAAAAAAGCTGGCAAAACTTGCAACAGTTATTTAAAAACAAACAAAAACATCTGGCAGATTAATCTGGCCAATTGCACATTTTCAACATTACAACCACAAAGCTGAACAAAATATTATTTAAAAAAATAATTAAATTAATAATAATAAAAAAATAAATCAAACTGTCCAAATCAACCATTCATTAAAAAATTTAACAATTAGAAACAATTCAGCAACAATTAGAAAATACAAATTTTAAACAAACAAAAAATTTATACAAATGCAAAGCTGACCAATTGCCCAAACCATTCATAAAAGGCAAATATAAAGTAGATCAATCATGCAATATTACAAAAAAAATGAAACATTAAGCTAGGCAATTGTGCAACACTTTCAGAAATACTAATGCAATTCTGGCCAATCATACAAGACATAAACAGCCAATCATGCAACATTTAAAACACAACTAGTCAACAAGATTATAAAAAGAAGCCAACATATGATTGCACACCTCTACATCGAGTACCTGAGCATGCAGTGCTGATATACGGCAGGGCTGCTTCAGTTTTTTGTCTCCCAGTGAAAGTGTGTCTGTATCAGGACAAGCTGGATTTCCCTGAATCTCAGAGGAACGCCGCTGGGGAACACCTGGACCTCCCCTCAGAGTGTGTCCTCTCTCTAAAACACACACACACCGCATAACCACCTCCGACCACAACACAGCGGACAGACCTCGCCTAGAAACTCTCTCTTTCTTTCGCTTTCGTCTGAAAAGCCGGCTGGGTGTTGATAGCTCACTCACTCACTCACTCTATAGCTACCGTTTACCAACCCTCCCTTGTTCCCTCCTTCCCTGTATCTCCTCCTCCTGCGCTCTTTATTCGCCAACTACTTTTTTCAGGGTTTTTAATCCCTGCGCTAAATCAGGGAAAGCCCTGACTACCACCACGCTGACTTCCTCTCTCAGCGAATCAAAAAGAGAGGGAAGCAGGATGGAAGGTCTATAAAAAGCTGGCATCCTAATTCCTTCGGCTGAACGCTTCGAGCCACGCACACAGCTGTGGAAGCAGAGAGTTTGTCAGCATCAGATTAGTTTCTAACTCACTTGTGGAGAGTCGCCGCCCACGTTACCACCACACACTCCTATTAATACACGACTCGGGCCCACACACTCCACACAGCATGGCCGCCCACTCAAAAAAAAAAAAACATAAACATGCTCAGAGACGTGCACAGATGCACACACATAAACACTTGAATCTACCAGGCCAATTACAGCAATTAGCCAGTATTTTGAGATTTACAGTCAGTTTTTCACAACTAAATTTTAAAGGTGACATATCATGAAAAATCTGACTTTTCCAGGTTTTAAGTGCTACGATCAATATACAGTGGGGAAAAAAGTATTTAGTCAGCCACCAATTGTGCAAGTTCTCCCACTTAAAAAGATGAGAGAGGCCTGCAATTTTCATCATAGGTATACCTCAACTATGAGAGACAAAATGAGAAAAAAAATCCAGAAAATCACATTGTAGGATTTTTAAAGAATTTATTTGCAAATTATGGTGGAAAATAAGTATTTGGTCAATTACAAAATTTCATCTCAATACTTTGTTATATACCCTTTGTTGGCAATGACAGAGGTCAAACGTTTTCTGTAAGTCTTCACAAGGTTTTCACACACTGTTGCTGGTATTTTGGCCCATTCCTCCATGCAGATCACCTCTAGAGCAGTAATGTTTTGGGGCTGTCGCTGGGCAACACGGATTTTCAACTCCCTCCAAAGATTTTCTATGGGGTTGAGATCTGGAGACTGGCTAGGCCACTCCAGGACCTTGAAATGCTTCTTTTACGAAGCCACTCCTTCGTTGCCCGGGTGGTGTGTTTGGGATCATTTTCATGCTGAAAGACCCAGCCACATTTTCATCTTCAATGCCCTTGCTGATGGAAGGAGGTTTTCACTCAAATCTCACGATACATGGCCCCATTCATTCTTTCGTTTACACGGATAGTCGTCCTGGTCCCTTTGCAGAAAACCAGCCCCAAAGCATGATGTTTCCACCCCCATGCTTCACAGTAGGTATGGTGTTCTTTGGATGCAACTCAGCATTCTTTCTCCTCCAAACACGACAAGTTGAGTTTTTACCAAAAAGTTCTATTTTGGTTTCATCTGACCATATGACATTCTCCCAATCCTCTTCTGGATCATCCAAATGCTCTCTAGCCAACTTCAGACGGGCCTGGACATGTACTGGCTTAAGCAGGGGACACGTCTGGCACTGCAGGATTTGAGTCCCTGCGGCGCAGTGTGTTACTGATGGTAGCCTTTTTTACTTTGGTCCCAGCTCTCTGCAGGTCCTTCACTAGGTCCCCCCGTGTGGTTCTGGGATTTTTGCTCACCGTTCTTGTGATCATTTTGACCCCACGGGGGGTGAGATCTTGCGTGGAGCCCCAGATCTAGGGAGATTATCAGTGGTCTTGTATGGCTTCCATTTTCTAATAATTGCTCCCACAGTTGATTTCTTCACACCAATCTGCTAACCTATTGCAGATTCAGTCTTCCCAGTCTGGTGCAGGTCTACAGTTTTGTTTCTGGTGTTCTTTGACAGCTTTTTGGTCTTGGCCATGGTGGAGTTTGGAGTGTGACTGTTTGAGGTTGTGGACAGGTGTTTTTTATACTGATAACGAGTTCAAACAGATTCCATTATTACAGGTAACGAGTGGAGGACAGAGGATCCTCTTAAAGAAGAAGTTACCGGTCTGTGAGAGCCAGAAATCTTGCTTGTTTGTAGTTGACCAAATACTTATTTTACCGAGGAATTTACCACTTCATTTTTTAAAAATCCTACAATGTGATTTTCTGTTTTTTTTTTCCTCATTTTGTCTCTCATAGTTTAGGTATACCTATGATTAAAATTACAGGCCTCTCTCATCTTTTAAAGTGGGAGAACTTGCACAATTGCTGGCTGACTAAATACTTTTTTCCCCCACTATATGGTGTCATCTACCAAACAAGGAAACGTGAAAAAGATTAACCCAGTAACTTTGTTTTGGTAAGCCTTTTTCTGCAAGCGTCTGAGAAAACGAGCGCATCTGATTTCGCTCCCTTGGTGACGTGGCAAAGTGATCTCATTATAATATTACCGCCCCTTAATCTGTAAATTTTCACCCACGGCACCGTCATTTTGATTTTCGCAATCTTAATGGCCATGGCGCAATTTTGAGCAAATCATGCTAACTGTTCTGTCTTTGGCTGTACAGACGAGCACAGAACACTATTTACAGTCCCAGCCTCAGAGGAGACAAGACAGCAGTGGATTTATTGATTTATTTGCTGTATATTGCTGCAGCCACACAGATCTAAAATAAACATGTGAATTATTTCCCAGCTGTTTACCTTCACAAAGACCCCCCCCCCCCGTAACCGACTGTTTTTGTAACTCGTGTGTTTTTAGCGTAAACTTGTGTGTGAATGAGAACTTAGTTTAGTACTCACATGCTGTGACAGCTGCTTTCTGTCCGTGTGCTTCGGATGTGTGCGCTCAGAAAACCATATATCAGAAGTTTAAACTAATATGGTTTAAAACGCATGATTTCAGCACGATAAACATGATAATCAGAACAAAAACAGATGTTTTTTGGCCAGTATGAGCTGTAATGGTGCAGAGAGCATTTAAAGAGACATGCTCTAATACAGCGTGTTTCTGCATCCACTCAAAATAGGCATTTTCAAAATTATATAATAAATGATCTGTGGGGTATTTTGAGCTAAAACTTCACAGTTACATTCTGGGGACCCCTGAGACTTATATTACATATTGTAAAAAGGGGCATAATATGTCTCCTTTATCTTACCAACACTCATTCAAAATGTACAATTACAACATTTGGATATTATTTGGAGGCTGATTATCCAGTTGTCATTTGATGCCAGAAATCAATACAACGATCGATTATATCAATATTATCAACAAAAATTGGCTAATATTTTGAAATGTAGCTACATAAACATTCATATAATAGTACAACGCTTTTAGATTGTCAACACTGGAGGATTACCAAAAAGTCAGGCGGTTTTCTGAGAACTGTATCAAGATTTATGCTACATTACAATATTAAAATGTCAATATTTTGAGACATTGATACATAACACATTAAATCAGCTGAATTTCAATGAACAACAAAAGTAGATATATTATTATGGGCTGGTTATTTCGGTTGCCAACTGATGTCAAATAATCATAACATTGAGACGTACAAAACATTTTGATATTGTCCACATAGAATATTTGTATATTAAATATATATATATATATATATAATATCCTATATAAACCTAATATATATTATATATATATATGAGCATGTATATAGGTTGCATGCCTTAAGATTATCAACATTGGCCAATTACCACAAAATCAGCCGATATTGTAAAATTTATACTGATTAAGGTTACACTACAATATTGAGTTGCAACTTGCAATATTAAAATGTTACAGGCTGTTAACCAATTAATCAAACAATATTCTCCGATTACTGACATATTTGCTATTCAGTCAAAATTAGTAATGACAAGGCATTGAAATAATTATCACTGGCTTTAAAAAAAAAAAAAAAGTTAATATTTACATAATGTATATTGATGCTCAATGATGATCAATTTCCACCAATAACCAAATGAAAATCTGGGATTTAAATAAACATTTTTTGTAAAAAAAAAAAAAAATCTTTGGAAATAAATTAACGATATATGAAGTAACAGGCTGTTAAACCACTAAATGAACAATATTTTGAGATTACTAACAAATTGGCTGTTTGCTGTTTGATTAATACTTTTCAAATTAACAATCATATTTATATAACATTATCTCTTTAGATCTTCAACATCAGCCAATAACGCCTCTAATTAGGCCACACTGGCATAGAGATGTGTTACATCGAAACATCTTAAGATTATCGCCATAAACTGATACCGATACTTACCAATTTCATTAAAATATGTTGAGATTTACATTGTAATATAATCATACTGACTTACTGACATACTGCCTCAATGACAACGATAATGAATTTTGAATAAATATTATATAAAATAAGCATAAGGGCACTGTGTACATCTCACTTCCTAAGATTACATGGCATGTTATATGAAAAATGTGAGTTATATATCAGTGTTGGGCAATGAGAAACTCATATTGTTAACCACATTTAAGTATCACAACACACAAATGCCTCTATACAGGCTATGTAAAAGAACTAAAAGTGCAAAAAAAAAAAACATGGCTGGTCATAATCATAACATGTTCCTGTCATCTGCTGTGGTAAACTACGCCCACACACATATAGAAATAGAGGACCGTGGTCCCACACCTGTGTACTAGATACTAACACACCGGAAAGCGTGCAAACACACACAAACTCAGGCTTACCTACACAGCTGTCTGTGAATCTCTGGTTAACACCTACTAGATCTGCGTGTTATGGGTGGATGAGCTCTGATCTCACACTCATACAGACACACACATGGAAATAGAGTTAGTCATCATTCACCTAGACTTACACACACTTACACACCTCAGGCGCAGTTAGTCAGAGCCCAGCGGTTCTCACGCTCAGAGCACACAAAAGCACACACACTTTCACAACCTATATAAACAAGCCCTCACACATTCACAAACAGACTCATAAATGCTAAAACCCCTAAAATACTGACTGAAAGCTAGAAATGAATACAAAGGCTAGGCTGTGAATAGCGTCCTATCACACAGCTTGTCTGTTTTTTGTAGTATGCAAGTATGCATTATGCAAATCACAATAATTTTGTGCAGTACAGTATATCCACTGAACCCACAATGCAACGCACTAGACCTGACCGTCAATCTCCAGGTGTTCCAATTAACCATAAACAACATTAACCAATTTTTACTCATGTGATCAGACATTTTTACACAAAATTGTTTATTTGTTAGAAGATAACTGAAGGGCTAAATTAAACATGCAAAATACAGAGGTCATGTGACTTGTTTAAAATTGTATCTTTGCATAATGCTTCATTCAAATTTGTAGTTTCAAAAGAAGTCTTTTATGCTCACTAAGGCTACATTTATTTAAAAAAAAATACAGTAAAAACAGGCATATTGTGAAATATTTTTAAGACTTAAAGTAACTGTTTTCTATTTGAATATATTTTAAAATGCAATTTATTCATACTGAATTTTCAGCATCATTACTCCAGTCTTCAGTGTTACGTGATCCTTCAGAAATCATTCTAATATGCTGATTTGCTGCTCAAGAAAAAGTTATTATTATCAATGTTGAAAACAACTGTGCTGCTTAATATTTTTGAGCAAACCGTGTAACATTTCTTTCAGAATTCTCTATTTGAAAAACGTTTCAAATAAAACAAAAAATTACCAACCCCAAATTTTTGAATGGCAGTACATAAAAAGTGTCTAACATAAATTGCACAATACTCTAGTATTCCATTGCAAACACAGATGAAATCTTCATTCTGTCAGTCGCTCACAGATCTGTCTTGGTATCACTCGTTTGTTCTCCCAACAGGAAATGCGTGGTTTACAACTAATTTGTTTCTAATTTGTGGATCTATGAAAGGGAAAGTAGAGGGAAGACTCAGAGGAGATTCACAGGAATGCTCAAACCCACCCCATCTGCAGAATTCCCATGGCAACAGCTGCTGAAGGAACGGCCCCTGTTATGCAACAAGATGAGCTCTGCCAGAGGGCAAATGAGAGCACGCATGAACCACAACCATCTCCTGGTTGGCATAGGCGGAGTTTCACTTTTATGCTTGGGGGGCCAGGGCACCCACTGGCAGACGAGCCACGAACACTTTTTTATATGTTCTACATTTCATATATTTACATTTATATAACATATATTCAACATTAAAAATACATTTAAAAAAATTAAAAACAGAAAAACATACCTAATGTAGAAAAGCCGCCTTTTTCAAAATTGCATAGATGACTACTGTCTTTCTTTCACTATCTCTTCTCTTCTGATAGTTTTTCAGTCAAATCGTTCTCTATGTGCAGTAAAGAAAGATCTGAGAATCTGTCCTGTGCCACTGAAGATCGGAGCCAGATTCTCCTCATAACTGAGAAACTTTCTGATATACCCGAACCAATGGGCATCGTGAGTGCAAACTGCAGTAGTCTGAAAAAGTTTGGATATTTGTCCTTCCGTAGCCTACTTCATCTTTAAGTTTCTCAAGAGTAATCGCGATGCGATCACACATTTCACAAGATCCACTTCATCTGTCATAAGCCGAGGGTGAATCTTAAAGGGGTCATATGATGCGTTTTCAATTTTTCCTTTCTCTTTGGATTGTTACAAGCTCTTGGTGCATAAAAAAGATCTGTAAAGTTGCAAAGACTAAAGTCTCAAATCCAAAGAGATATTCTTTATAAAAGTTAAGAGTCAGCCACACCTACCTAAAACGGCTCGTTCCAACACGCCCCCACATATCTACCACACTATGTTGGAAGATTTGAATAACGCCGCCCAAATGTTCACACAAAAGAAAGAAGGTGTAACTTTTATTCTCACTGTAGTATTGTTGTTTCCGCCGCCATGTCGTGAAGGCGCCGTGTGCTTCGTTGTGAAAGCGAAACTACTTTGTTTGGTCTTCCAAAAGAGGACGATATTTGCTTCGTCATGCCTAGAGCTGATCCGTGTTGATCGCCAGATCGGCTTTTAACCGTGGACGAAGCGGAGTCGAGTCCGGAGTCGTCACATGTCCTTCTGGACGCTCCTTCGTCAAAATCGCCGGCCGCGCCGTTCTCAAGCCCGCGCCTCTGCTCACTCTAACCCTCCTGCCGTTCCTCACGCTAGCCCCCGGCCTCTGCTCACTGTAGGCCTCTCATTGCTCCGGCCTGACAGGGCATCATCACAATATGGCAAGGGGTGTAACACTTCCGTCACACGCTTGAGGTATTCGGCCAATCACAACGCACTGGATAGCTGGCCAATCACAGCACACCTCGCTTTTTCAGACCGATGAGCTTTGTAAAAATCGACGCGTTTCAGAAGGCGGGGCATAGAGGAGAAACAATAATGTACAGTATGTGGAAAATAATGTGTTTTCTGAACCTTAAACCGCATAAACACATTTCATTACACCAAACACACAAAATACTGTTCTTTTTAGCAACATCATATACCCCTTTAAGGCTTAAACTGAATACTGCATCACACGCCACACTCAAGGCCATCGCTTCAAATCGCCTGTGCAATTCAGCCAGAAATGTGTGTGTCCACCACATTTTTATTAGGGGGTTTATAAAAAAACAACGAATATTTG
Organism: Sinocyclocheilus anophthalmus; assembly: GCA_018155175.1. Taxonomy (NCBI): domain Eukaryota; kingdom Metazoa; phylum Chordata; class Actinopteri; order Cypriniformes; family Cyprinidae; genus Sinocyclocheilus; species Sinocyclocheilus anophthalmus. The sequence goes on from JADLZN010001642.1 coordinate 143,350, forward strand.
TTAACTTTCTAAAGCGGGAAAATAACGAAAAGAGAATCCTCTCATGTATTCTCAAGTTGAGAATCATGAGTCGCAACTCGCGAGGATATGGGGCTTAATAATTCATTTAGCCTAAAACACACTTATTCTAACCACTAAAATAACAAGATAATACAAATAAAACGAGAAAAAGTGAATTCTCTGATTTTACTATTTTATTCATAGCTCAGACAAAATCATTATTTACATTAATTACTAAACTCCGCCTATGTCTCCTGCTTCACATCAATCCACCTCTTCCCCATTCATCCCTTTCTGGCAATCATTTCCTTTGTCTGACTTTCATTTTTTACATACATCCATTCATCCCAGCTCACTCTCTCAGTATGTTCACGGCAGAATGGTTTAACCCTTTCCTGCTCATAATCTCTCCCCATTCATCTGGTTTTTGCATTCACATTTTCACGTGCCTCTTTAGCTCTCGTTCAGCAATCAATCTCGGCTCCTTCTGTGTGCGCAACTTATTCCCAAGCGCGCCCTGACGGTAATTTCTCTACAGAAATCAATACTGAGCATTATTATATTTCACAACCTCTTCGATTTAAATCATCTGTGCCTCTCAAATCATTTAGTCCACTCTCTTTATCATAATAAACCAGAAATATAATTATGATGTCATCACATAATCATCTTCGGGCTTTCAAAGGATTTTTCTCTCTATTCTGGGTTAAAAGGAATATCAGAGTTCCTACACCTTTTGATCAACACAACAACAACAAAAATCTATAGATATAATCAAATCCCACCCTACAGTCTTTTCCTCTGTATATCTGAAATAAGTCAATTAGTTGGGAATGACAATTTACATCGACTTTAATGCAGAGTTGTTATTATTATCATGAAGAAACTAAAAGTAAAATTACACTTTTCAAGTGAAATTAAGCTGAAATAAAATATAAAATTGTTAAATATGACTATAAGGCATAAAGATATTAAGATATTATAAACATTAACATCAAGATTTTCTTTAAAGCTGCTTTAAAACAAAGTGTATTGTGAAAAGCGATATACAAATAAATTTGACTTGAATTTTGACTTAAATATTAGATGAATAAACAAAAATCTGAAATATTGCAAACACTAAAATTAATAACTGGAAATAAATAACTAAAACAGAAAAAAATGGAGATAAAAATAAATAAAATATAATAGTAATATTTAAAATAACTAATGAAAATGACAAAAGCACACAACAAAATTACAAAAAACATTACATTCCTTTTCACTCAGATGCTAAATGCACTGTGAATGCGCTTTCATGTTCAAAGGTATTGTGGACATGCAGTTGACAGTGTATGTCTGCCTACACAATCAATACTAACATCACCCCCATAAACTCCTGACCCTGCAGTGAACAGCACGAGTTTCCCACAGCACCGCCGATCTGAAACATACTTCAAACGCACCATCAGTGGACCGACATCCATCGTCTCCACAGACACCTTTGATTGGACAAGATCTGGCTGGCAGCCTCACATCATCCACAAGGTGCTTCACTTTCATAATAATGTGCTGAATCTCATTTGCATGTAAAACACTTCACTTGTCTGAAAAGCACTTCACAAACGCAATGGTTCATTCAGTGCTCGCTCATATGGTTATTTGCCTTTCCGAGCTCTAACTCTAATTGTTCTGTGATTTCTCCTGCCTAAACCTGCAGGTGGATCTAAAGTGATCGCACTGACCTGAAATCAGGTGTTAATGTGCTGCAAAAGATATTTTGGAATCAACCTGCAATACAACTACAACAATAACAACAAAACAATTTATGCAAGTGCATAAATCATTTACTAGCTTGTCATGTAAAATGCTAATTCATTCATTAATGATAAATAATAAATTTTAATATGCAAACCTGCAATAGGTGTAGAAACAATTTTCACTCCGAAATTGCTAGAAAATGTCACAATTAATTACAAAGGAATGGCAAGTAACACACTGCATTGAATGTTAAATATTGAAGTAGAAAATGACTTGAGAGAAATAGATTAAATAGTAAAAAAAAACTATTTTTATTAGTTTTATAGGAAAACAATAGGCCTACAGGTCTATAGTATGCAAGTGTGAAATGGAGAAATGGTCAAAAGCACCATGTATTCATTAAAGGTGGCACTTAATATAAAAGCTGGATGTTTCTGAATCAGTTATTTGTATGTGATATTATATGACTTTTTTAAGACAATCCGAGTTGAAAATAACACAATTCACTCAGCTTTGAAGGACAAGGGCAAAGCCAAGGCTGAAATCGAAAGAGAGAGAGAGAGGGAGAGAGCGAGAGGGAGAGCGAGAGAGTGAGTGAGTGAGTGAGTGAGGGAGTGAGGGAGTGAGGGAGTGGGTGTGTGTGTGTGTGTGAGAGAGAGAGGAGAGAGAGAGAGAGCGAGAGAGAGAGATGAGAGAGAGATGAGAGAGATGTGGTTGTGTGAGGGAGTGAGGAGGAGTGAGTGATGTGAGGGAGTGTGATTGTGACGGGGTTGAGAGAGAGAGAGAGGAGAGAGAGGAGAGAGAGAGAGAGAGAGAGAGAGAGAGAGGACGAGGAGAGAGACGAGAGAGTGGGAGGAGTGTGTGGAGTGTGTGTAGAGAGAGAGAGCAGAGAGAGAGAGAGAGAGAGAGAGAGAGAGAGAGAGAGAGAGGAGGTGTCCTGCTGGTGGACAGATTGTGGCGATGGTCAAAACTCACTCTGGCTCTCTTCCACTGAGGGTACGATACGTTTTAAAGGGGAACAGTCATATTTTACAACTTACACAAAACATTTCCTTTAAGGGACAGACTGCAACATTCAAAGGGCAAGCGAAAGGTGTGACGGCAACACTTGTGATGAACAGAAGGTAATCTCTGAAACCGTTCCTGACCATCTTAGATATTTTTCAAAACGTTTGGCACATGGAAATACACAATATCTATTTTAAAAGTGTCAAAATCAAGCAGGAGTATATTGAAATTCTCATTGGATAATGAGACTATGACTGTTTAGAATACACTGCAGCAAAACTTCACATTTTCTCAGTTTTTGGCCACATGATGGAGTGATTTCACCTGGATGTTTGAGACGCACCACAACCTTTTTTTTTAAACAATTATTACATTATCTGCCTTATTACTACAATTATGTATTTTATTATTCTGAGAGCATCTACATTTCAAAAGTTTGGGATCAGTAAGATTTGTTTTAATGTATTTGAAAGAAGTGTCTTAAGCTCACCAAGGCTGCATTTATTTGATCAAATACACAGAAATATATTGATAAATTATTACAATTTACGTTTTGATTTAAATAGACTTCAAAATGTGATTGGGATGTGATGTGGTTAGGAAGAAACATTTCTTTTTCTCATTATTTTATTATTATTATCAATGTTAAGATAACAGTTGTGCTGCTCAATATTTTTGTGGAAACGGATACATTTTATTCAGGATTCAAGTAAAAAAAAAAAACATTTGTTTGAGATAAAAAAATCTTTTCTAACATTGTAAATATCTGTTTTGATCAATTTAATGAATCCTTGCTGAATAAAATTGTTTAAAAAAATTAGTTGACTGACAGTGTGTATTTACAGTAAATAAATGCACACAAAATTGCTAAAATTATTTACATCTCATTTGCTATCATTACATTCATATACTGCATCAGCTGGGCTTAAAAACCTCCAAAATCATCTTCAACCAACTCTATGATATCTGCCACAAACACTTGCTCGCATTGTTTTTAGCCACATGATACAGAGTCTCTGTACTGTCTGTTATGATTGTGACCTCAGAAAAGACACGAGGGACTGGAGATGTGTGAATGGAGGAGGAAAGCGGTCGGCACAGCTGCTGGAGAAGCCCAGATTCCCTGTCAGAACTGGAGGAATTTCCAGAACGGACCGGGTGAATCTGGCATTGTGCTGAGGAAATCTGCTTTTGTGCGCCTTTGAAAACACACACAACACACACAAGAGAGAACGCAGCGCAGGCAGCAGATTTTTTCTGGCTGTGAGATCTAAGTACACACACACACATAAATAAATCCTTAAAGGAATAGTTCGCCCAAAAATAAAACTTCCCTAAACATATGTAAGTATTGGCCAGCGAATAGACCCGAAATATAGCATATGAGTCTTTCATCTTGCTTTTTTCCTTTTTACTTTTGGAGCTCGACAGCATCAATTTATTAGTTGCTATGTCTGAATTTACTGCATTATTACATCCTTTTCTCTCCATTACATCTTTTTTTCCTTCCTTTCCTCTGTGTATGAAAGTCACTCGGGTTACCGGACTCCCGCTGGGTCCTTGGGCTCCCATTCAGGGCTGTCTCTCTATCAAACTACCCTTCTTTCTCTCTTAATCCTTTTTTCTCCTCTTTCGTCATCCTCCCATTCCCATTGGGGTCTCTCCCACAGATAATCAATCGTTCACCCAGTCAATCCTCCTTCCTTAAAAAAAAAACTCTTTCTCTCCCTGCTTCCTACCGCAGTCAGACGCAGGAACGGCACCTGCACACACAGACTCATGCTGCTCCTGTTGCCCTAGCAACAGCTAGATCGAGCTTCGCTTGTGTAAACCGTTAGGCTTTGCCAGTGTTGTCTCGCATATCCACACACACACACACACACACACACACACACACACATAGGCAAGCCCCACACAACACCCTTATAAGGGTTTCCGGTGGTCTGCAGTCAGGGTTTGATATCTTTAGAGCAATTCTGCTTTCAAACAAAGCCGCATTCACAAAAAAATTAAGTGTGCAACTTTAGATGACATCTTAGAGTTGAAATCAAAATTGTGCCTATTTGCTTTCCTAATGCAGGCTCTCTAGGCTTATTGTGCACAATCCATCAATGCATGACACTCAAAGTTTGCAATATTTTATCAACTTGAAAAATGACTTTCCATTTTGATTGATGTCACCTGTTAGGAAATGCAAAACTTGATTAATGTTTACTCATTGTTTTAGGCTACTGTTGTAAGTAAAGCAGCTTTTCTAAAACAGTTAAACAGTTAAACCCAGTAATTTAATGTCTTTTAACATTAATGTAGTAAAAGTTATGGCAATAAAAGCTAATAATGATAGATTTGGAAAAGAAGCGTTACCATCGGGATAAACTTGACTTTCAGTCTTCACGTCCTGCTCACAAAAGTGTTTGCTGGTGATGTTTTGAAATCGAAATCTAAACCTATTAAAACCGTTTTCATTATCTAAAAGCTGAAATGAAAATGAAAATAAAAATTATAGGCTAATTATTTAATATATAAATATTAAATACAAACTTAAACGGAAATTAGAAATGTTGCCTTGGCAAAATAAATAAAATAAACTGAAGTATAAAAAATACACAGTAAAATATGTTTGTAATATTAACTGTAAGCTGCTGTAAAAGTGTTACTGTAAAAACCTGTTAATTGGCAAGTTTCCTTACTATACACAGTACAATGAAAAATGCAACATTTCGAGTAATTTTACAGAAAAATAATGTAAAATGTACAGACTTTCGAAGTAAAAGCAAACCATCATCTTAATATTTACAGTGAAAAACTATAAACTGGCATTCCTACAATTCTCTGCATAAGACATTATGTTGGTATGTTGTTTCAATTTTGTTTCTTGTTAGACATCTTATGTTGTTTAATTAATGTTTATTGCATTATTTTACCGTCAACTGTGTCACCATGATGGTGTTTTGCAATTATGTGCATGACACTAAAATATTGCTACCATATTTTTAATTGGTAAAGTACCACAGCTGCCTTTTTTACTGTACATTTCAAAGGTTTATTTATTTTCTTTATAAAGTGTATACTAAAGCTACAATTAAAATAAAGTTAAATAAAAAAAATGTAAAATGATAAAAAAATTACCAAAACTAGAAATTAAAATGCTTCAAAATTGATCAAAAGATACTATAAAAGAATATAAATAAAACTAATAATATAACACTGTTGAGTGGATCCCCCAGTGCATTCAGATCCGATTCTATTCTTTTATGAGACACACACTTTACATGATGAATCAATTTTGCCTTAATTTTTTTTTTCTTGGCGAACATTGTTTCACTTAGAAATAAAATCATATAATGAAAACAAAATGGGTCACAAATGCAGTTTTCTGACTTTTAGAACAGAAGCCCTCAAGACTCAAACACACCCAAAACCACTGTTCAGCTTAAAAAGAACAAACGCTGCAGGGTTACACATTTAAGACCAGCAAGAATGTTCACTGGATCTGGGATACATTTCTGGGATTTACTTGTGGGATTTAATTAATCCGTGCCGTTCTACGAACTTGAAAGCTACATAGTAAAATTTAACAAGTTTAGCGTTTTTTCATTCACAAGCAGCGGTTTTTGTAACCGCAAGAAACAAAACACACTGGAATATTCTGTCCCCTAGTGTGACGTAGTGTTTGAACTGCAATGTGTTTTTAAACAGACACAAAAAGAGCATTACAGCATGCTGACAGACACGGCGGCAATGAGCATGTGGTGCACTGACTGCGTGAAAACACAGAGAGAAACAAAACACACTGTTTTCACGCTATCTTAATCTGTCATGCCAAACAAAGCTGTTTTAAACACAAAACCCGAAGGCCTAAACTCCTGTATACAGGCGTATCCCCTGAAAATGTGCATGTAAATACACAATCTCTTCTAAACATTAAACCGACATGCAGCGCTCACACAGAAATACCTCTGTGAGTCAGCTCTGAGGAGAAAATAAGGCAACACGCAGGCCTGAAGTGTGAGAACACACGCACTCGCACAACCTTTTCAGCTTATAGCAGGTGGGTGGCGTCAGTCCAGCATTAGTCACTTCGGTCCGATACACAGTCAGAGCTTGACAGACATTCAGAATGAAAGTCTGAATGGTGTTCAGGCACGGTGAGGGGGTGGAATGAACGAAAAAAAAAATATGCAAGAACGAACAATAGCCAAGAAAGAGCTTGTGTGCAGTAAGAGGGAAGCAGTGAGCTGCAATTTTACTCCGGCAGTATTGTAAACCCTATGAGAGGAAGCAATTTGAGGGTTTGCAGGACATCTAAAAGCCTCACAGAAGAGGACAAGTGTAATTTTTACCATGGTAACATCGTTTCCAGCAAAACACTGATACTAATGTTACTGTTGCTACTGTAAATGCCAAAAGCGAAGACAATGGAGGCTGATATCGAGTTACCGCAGTCTTTTTTGTTGTAGCTTTTAGCAAAAACTACTTGTTACCATGATACATTTTTTGTAAGGGTTTCTTTTATGACAGGAACAAATCAAAGAACTGTGTAAATATATTTAGACACAACCTTGGCAACAGATTTCGCTTGTTACACAAAAGCGATCACTAACAGATTTGAACCAGTTTGTCAGTCAGAGTCATTTATGTTGTCATGGATTTAAAATACTTTTTATATGACCAAACAAACATCACATAGCAGAAAGACAGCATCCCGATTAACACACTGTCCCCCTAAATAGTATGTGAGAATCAGAATTAGTGCATAGAAATCATAGTCTCACTCATAAAGCAGAATGATTTTATGTGTAAACTGTAAAATCGTTAACTATCCTTTTTATGAATAGTTTACACTGTATAAAAAATTCTTATGTGAATTATTCAAAAGGTATGTTAAATTTCATAAAAACATTCTACAAACAAACTTGCTAACAAAAATTTTGGTTAGTTTTTGTTTGTTTTGCGATTGATATAAAATAATATTTTTATTCAGCAAGGAATCATTATATTGCATGAACTTGATCAAAAGTGACAGTAAAGATACTTAAAATGTTACAAAAGATTTCTATTTCAAATAAATGCTGTTCTTTTGAACTTTCTATTGATCAAAACCCTGGGAAAATTGATCTCAGAATTTTCACCATTTTAAAGAACAATATTAATATTGTTCTTTCATTTTCACAATATTAAAGAACAATATTAAACAGCACAACTGTTTTCAACAAATGATAATAATAAGAAAAGCTTCTTAAACAGCAAATCAGCTAATTACAATCATTTCTGAAGGACCATGTGACAGTGAAGACAATGGCTGCTAAAATTTCTGCTTTGCCATAACAGGAATAAACTACATTATGAAATATATTCAAACAGAAAACAGTTACTTGAAATTGTATCATATTTCACTTTTTTTTTGATCAAATAAATGCAGGCTTGGGCATAAGAGAGTTCTTTCAAAAACATCAAAAAAATCTTACTGACCCCAAACTTTTGAACAGTAGTCACATAAAATATCCACCCCAAGTAGGCAAGAATCAGGATTAATACATTACATAATAATTGACATAATGCACTAATACAAACTATTTACACATACATTCCTCATTATTCATGAATGAGATGCATAGTGTGTTAAAAATACTATGCCAAAGTATAATTTGCCCATCAACTGTGAAATACGTACTTTTAATGTGCAATTGAGTTTCTTTTTTTGCACTGCAAGTGCAACATCTCACTAATTAGAATGGAAAATTAATTTTCACACTACAGTAGACAAGTGCAACTCCTGCAAAGTTTCTGACCAATGAGCCTAAAACAATTGCCTGCATTTCTCCACTGATGCCAGGAAAAGCCCATGATGAGCAAACAAAGAAACATGGTGTATGACTGCAAAACCAAAACGTGCTGGACCCCGTTTCTTTTCGGGCAGTAAAAATATACTTTTTAAAAGCGAAGCTGTTACATTTATAGCTTAATTACTGGAAAGAGTCAGTGTTTCCGTGGATGGGGGGGGGGGGATAATTATTCCTTGACGGAATAAAAAGCAGAATTATATAATTTCCCCTCATTATACCTACACGTTCTGAAGCTGAATTAAACATCTTTGCTGACCAGAGCAAAACTGGTTTTGATAACACACACACGCACAATTGTTCCATGCATCAGTCACTATGAAAAACAGTCTCTCACATTCAGTTTTTGTTCTCTCACACACTCTTAAATTTCTCTGTAAGGTTTGCAGGGAGCCAAACAGACATGGCCAAACCTGTTGCTGCGCATCTGTTTTAGTTACTGTTGCTAAAACGGAGGGTGATCCCAGCCGCAGGGAACAAGGAGCGAGAAAGAGAGAGAGAACAGCATGGGTTTCACTTACTCAAACTGAACAGTAAAGTGCGGAAATACTGGTTTGCCCTAAAAACAGCGGCGACTCCTGAATTTTTTTGGGGGGTGCTAAGGGGGGGCTTAACAGTTCAGAGGGGGTGCTAAAAAACTAATTAAATTGAGAGAAAGTAATGGACGCCTAAGCTTCAGCTATCTAAATAGCATGCCACCTTTTTATATACAGCAGCTTCGATGCAACGCAACGCATAAAAAGACAGTATAAATCATTATAATCCGTAATTATGTCCCCACTGGATGCAACAAATGTCTCGTTTATAATGGATTTTAATGTTTTTGTCTAATCACGCCGGTGTCCTGACATTTTATCCTACCCGTCAAATTGTCCTACCAGGGTTTACTGCGCATGCGCACATCAATATGGCGTCCTTTTCTACGCTGAATACCAATATTTAAGTATCTGCATTACTGTAAAGGGTAAGTTTAGGGTTGGGGTAGGTGTAGACTTTAATTAAACAATTACTAAGTAGAAAACTCTTTAGTGTGGGTGTGGGTGTCCCGTAGCTGTATACCCTTCTACAACAACTGCGCATCTAACAATAATTACTGTATTTGCATTACTGTAAGGGTAGGTTTAGGGTTGGGGTAGGTGAAGACGTTAATAAACCATAATTTTACAGGTAGCATTTTTCGTTGTCGAATTGTACTACCCACTGTTTTAATGGGAGGTAGCAAAATCTGACAGGGTAGCACAAATCAACAGAACACCGGGACACGGCATCACAGTATGTTAAGGGGCGTAACATTATTGTCACACGCTTGAGGCATTCGGCCAATCACAACGCACTGAATAGCTGGCCAATCAGAGAACACCTCACTTTTCAGAACGATGAGCTTTGTAAAAATCGACAAGTTTCAGAAAGGCGGGGCATAGAGGCGAAAAAATTATGTACAGTATGTGGAAAATAATTTTTCTTTTTTTTGAACCTTAAACCGCATAAACAAATTGCATTATACCAAATACACAAAATAATGATCTTTGAAAAAGCATCATATGACCCCCTTTAAATTATTTAATCTGTATTTTATTTTATTTTACCCTTTCTTTCGTTTTAGTTTTCAGCACTTTTCAAGATAAAATTAAAAGGGCTGGGTGATATGGCCAGAAATATTATGACAATATTTTTTCCCATATCATAGCAATATTGCACAAATATCAGTTTTAGAGGTCGACCGATATGGGTTTTTCACTGGCCGATGCCGATATTTAGAAATAAGGGCAGCCGATGGCCGATATATGACGCAGATTTTTTTGCCGATATGTTTGGCCGCTTTTCTTTTTTTTCCCATTCATCTCATAAAAGTGAGTTTGAGCAAATGATTATTGCAGGGTACTATATAGTAATGGTAGTAGTAGCCCAATTTAAAGTAATAATAATACATGGCTCAAAACTTAAGAACCTTCTCAAAAAAGTTCTGAAGCATGCTTTGTGTTTGTTTGCTGACAGACACCAGTGTTTCCACAGACTTGCAAATGCAGATTCATTCTCTACCAGCAGGAGGTGCTTTAAAGCGGGAGAAACAGAGGTTTCCCCGGTAACAGGACTGGAATCAAAAGAGCTGCTACAAACGCTATCAGGCATTACTGTACAGGAAAGACGAAATGAAAATGACATCGAAGCTTTTCTGAAGGCAGTCGGTTCTTTTCAAAGATACATTCATATAAAAACAACCGCGATGCATTTAAATTTTGAAACGTGAAGCGCTCATTTTATTCAACGAAGTATAATCTATTTGTGGCGGTCAGTTTTGCTATTGTGATGAGCCGCCACAAATAACTCAGTGTATAGGAAACACTGGACACTGCTATAAGTCAAATGGCCATAGTGATAAAAATAAAAGATTTCACACATATTACACAGCCCGCTGCTCATAACTGCTTAAGAGTGCGCTGGCCACGACCGAATATATGACATCGTGGAGGCTATTGTCGGACACACACACATTTCATGAGGAAAGTTATCGTGCACGTTTTAATCAGCCCAGAAGTTTAGTCTGAATTGCATGTGTTTCTACTTTCACATGCAAATGACTTGTTGCACTTATGAATATGATAACTTTCCGGCATCAATTCTAGTAGGGTAAAACGTAATCCCGCCGGTTTCGAAACGGTCTGTTGCCGATTAATTAAAAAATGCCAAAAATCGGCCGATCAATCGGTCGACCTCTAACATTCATTTATAGAAGGAAATGCTTTGAGAATGCATGTAAACATAACTCTTTTTTGTTTTTTCCATAAATTCTTTCAAGCCAACATTTACTTTAGGGCCCCGTGAAATTCACTTTATTTTTCCCTAAATTATGTGTTTTCCATTTTATTTATTTTGTGATTTATGATTTAATACAAATTTATAATGAAAAATTCTGTTTAATGAAATTGGTAATAATATAATAAAATATAACAATTAATTTACAACAAAAACATTGCATTTTTATTTTTGTCAAATAAGCACAACAAAACTGTGTGTTTGATATTAAAACATGGATGAAAAATATTTGGGTTGAATGATATTCCTTACAAATAATAGTAATAGTATTAGCCTATTATTTTGAGAAGTACATTTTACTAAATCATAGTAATATATTTCTGTTAAAATTTCTTCACGTTTGTCGTGAAATAAGATACGATGAAAAGATCTCTCGGAAAGGCTCTGGAGATGAAGTTCATAAAGTGCGAGGCAAACGTTGAAATCACTGTGAGCTTCACGTGTGTTTGAGTTTGTAGAGAAAACTATGCCATTTAAACAGAGATATGCAGAACGTGCAGACTTATAAAGCGATATGCTTTGACTGGTTGTTGTCGTGTTTATATCTGCTGTGTAAAACCCTAAACATCTGCTGTGCTGAGTGTGCTCTGGGTGAAACTCATGTAATAGGTTGTGATGTGACATCCTCTCCATTCTTATGTTGCCAGGTATATATTCCAAGGCTCTGCAATTTTTCCTGCGACTGCATTATTAAAATAGCCCAATTGTGCGGAAAACCGCTACATGGCAACACTGAGCACGCCTAATTAACCCCTTCCCCATAATGTCAACTGTTTATAGGCCACATATTAGGCACTTTTTTTTTAGGTTTTTAATGTTTATTTTTCAAAGTTAATGAAATTGACACTGGGAGTTAAAAACAGGAATATCATTAGGAAATCTTTGGGGGGGGGGGGGGTCTGGCTGTGCCGGGGCTAAGCAAGTTTCTGACGGGGCTATAGCTCCACCCTAGCGCCGCCACTGCCTCAAAAGCATGACACAACAGGTAAAAATCCAGCCATCTGAAGCCACATCAAAACTCCATCACAGGATCTCTATTGAGATTATCTGAAATGGTTACCAGAGTTCATCTAGTCTACATCATCAGGGTCTGAACTTAATTTAATTCACATCTTCACAAAACTGAGTCAACTCATGAATCTCTCGTGTAATAGTTTCATTCATAAAATCACATTTAACCCTAAAATTAAATGTAGTACAGTAAAAAAAAATCATTAAAATAAATATTTAAATGCATAATATTGTGTATACTTACAATGTATACATACAGTTGCTTTTTTGAAATTTAAGTACTTTTTAAAGAAGCACGTAAAAAAGATTAATATGAAAATCTGTTTCTGCCACAGAATAAAGAAATTGCAAAGGTAATTGCAACTTCTTATCTCACAATTCTTTTTTCCCACTTGCAATTCCGAGGTTATTTCACAATTCTCACTTTTTTCTTGCAATTGCGAGTTATAAACTCAGAATTGCAATTCGGAGAAAAAAGTCAGAAATGTGAGATAAAAATTACCTTTTTTTATTTGTTGTAGTTGTGGCAAACAAAAAAAATGTGGGCGGAGACAAAAAAACATGCTGAGAAAATAAGTCATTTGTGAGAATTGTGACGAAAAGTCAGAATTGGATGAGTTAAAAACTCAAAATTACCTTATTATTTTATTTATTTATTTTATGGCGGAAATTGGCTTCCATTGATTCATAATAAAACATACTTTTTTTTTTTTTTTAAATACTATAAACAAACTTTTCTAATACTGTCATTGCTAATAATTACCATATTCTAACAAGTCCTGTTCACACCAAAACCAAAACTAATATTTCTCGGAGTGGATGTAAAGAAAATTTACTTCGGTAAGAACATGAGAAACCAAAGACTAGACAAAAGTTAGCAAACAATCATAAAACTAAAGGATTTACAATAAGCACAACAGCTCAGCTACCAAATGGTTAGCAAAACAACTAAAAACAAAAAGGAGGAAGCAGAAGAGAAAAAAAAGGGAAAACCCTTGTTCTGTCATCTGATAAATGTTGGTGTGAATACATCTATAGGAATGCACTGCTTTGATTTTGTTCAGAAATATTCACTTTCTTTGTTTGAGATCAGGCCTTCAAACATGACCTGAAAAACATGACCCTTATTCTCATGAAATAACTGACTGATTTATATATCACTGTGAAAGGACAGCCTATGCTGATTTCACATCAGCTGCCGCTACAACTTTATGTTTGAAATGCTATAAAAAGAACAGAGATGCCAGAACCATTCAACTTTAGACAGAAACAACTCCGGGATATTCATGGGGTCTGTCTCTGGGATTAGACAGACTAGAATTCAGGCCCTACATTGAGTTCAAGACCCCTTCTTAACTCCAAGCCTGACCTCTTGACCTCTGATGCTTAGGGGAGACAGAAGGCTCAGACCGCTACAGCACTGAAACAAATGTGTGCCCTGGGGTAACGCATGAGAAGAACAACACTCGGCATTCAGACTGCCTCTGTATCGCTTCATCTCCTCATCTAAACCGAAATGTACAACTAATGTGAATTACAGAATAAATATTCATCATACTGAAGCTCATTTAACAGGTCACAATATGATAATTAATGCTTTTGACCTTTTGAAATAAAACAGTTTGTTGTACTTTCAGAACTTAAATTTTATTCGCAGCAAACCAGCAAACCGCACATAAGTGTAGCAAACTGCTGTTAATCATTTCATATGTAAAGAGGGTGTTTAAATGCGTCAACAAAAGCAGCCTGTATAGAAGGATCTAAGAGTGACAAAAAGCTTTTTTTAGCTTGCTGAAATGTCAAACCCAAAATCATATACTGTGTGTCTATAGATATATAGACTCCTACAGAGAGTTTTTTTGACGTCAAACTTGGCTCAGCCATGCAGGAGGACATCGAATCAACCTCCCCCACCTCATAAACCATGAGAAACACTCGACAGCGCTACTATGCGTGTCTCTCCTCCACGTTATTCCTAAAGGAGGTTAGTCTCATCCTGCGCCAACGGAGAAGTCAGACTGAATTGAAACAGAAATAGTGGCATCTGCCACAAAAACAATTTAAAGTGACATCTCTGAATCTATGGACCCATCCATCACGGCCGTGAGAAGCCCAATGCACGTGACACCTGAGATTATCAGGTAACGCCGGTCCGGGTTACACAATCACACCCCGCGCACGCTTGGACTCCACAGAGGTCAGCAAACTAACCCCAGAGTCGATTATTAACAGGTTTTCTGGGTCACGCAGTCAAGACGGGCATTCTGGGTAAAACATTTACCCCTGCAGCTTCAAAGGGACGTTCCAGCGTCTGTATTGTACAACTACTGAGCGTGTGTTGCACTAAAAAGGGCTTTTCCATTTCAGCGTTCTGCGGTCATCTACCACCAACACAAGCTGCAACAGTCTGCGAGCCGCACCACCTGCGCGTGGGCGAAGTGTGTTAGACTGAGAGCAGGTTGATTCAATGTCTCAGACAGAGAACGTTTTAATGGGCGCTTTAGAAATGAGAAGTAAAGGAAGACCCGCAGGAGGCATGCCGCAATTTTCCCACCTACGGTCACTGTGCCAACAATACCACTCTAAAATGTTATGGGGCAACGTGGTCCGACATTCAACATACTCCCACATTTCTAAAGAGTGTACTTTACGGTCTTTCTGCATGCAAATAAACAACTCATGTATTCTGCAGAAAAGCATAACATGTTAAAAGGAGGCAGACACCAGGACGTGACTAATTTACATTGTTTTGGTAACCACAGTTTTGTTTTTTCCTAGGCAATCCCAACAAAATGATTTGCACACATACAAATTGGACTTCTACGAACTGTTAAAAAAACAAGGATGGTAAACAGTAAGGACAGTAAATTCATAATATTCAGCAGACTTGTATTTCAAACAAATGTGCTTTATTCTACTAAAATAGCATGTTTTCAGCATTATTAATAATAGGATATCAGCAAATAAGAATGATTTGTGAAGGATCATGTGACACTGAAGACAGGAGTAATGATGCTAAAAATTCAGCTTTGTATCAGAGGAATGAATTAAATGTTAAAATATATTTAAATAGAAAATAGTTATTTTAAATTGGAATAATATTTCACATTATTACTGCTTTTACTGTATTTATGTACCCCAAAATAGTATTTAAACTGTATAAGTATATAAAGTCATGCACTCAGAAAAACCATTTAACAGCTAAATTAACAATAAACTGACTTTGGAATTTCATGACTTCAAGACTTTCCACCAGAAATGCTTTTTCCAGCTTTTCAACACCTTGTGCTCCTTTCACGGTACGTTTACTAGCGGAAAACTCACTACTGTATGGATTTTTCATTATATTTAACAAAACACTCATAAAAAGGAACAACATTCTAACAAAAAGAAGGCTGCTTTTAACCTTTTTAAATTCACTTTTTAAAGCAATCATTCACACAAAAATGAAAACTCAGTGATTATTTATTCACCCTCATGCCAATCCAAACCTGCACATTGTAATTTGTTTCCCATGAAACACAAAAGGGAATTTTTGAAGAATCTTCACACAGCTTTACACTACATAACAGCACAAAAGCGGCTACACCTGATAAGCTTCAAATAAACACAATAAAGCAGTCTAAATGACTACTATTGCACATTTCACGTCTTCTACAGTAAGATAGCGTTCTGTGAGGAAATAATTCACTAATACGGAGTCAAAAATTGGACTGTTTTGGAGCTAAAAACGATGGTTAACGTGAAGTGTCATTTAAAAAAGACCTTTGTGAAGTTTTTTTCTACTGTAGAAAGAAAGTCATAAGGGTTTGGAACAACTTGAGGATGCGTAAACAAATAAATTAACTATTCCTTTAGTTAGTAAGGGTAAAATACTGTTAAAAAGGTTTAAAAGCATAAAAAATATTTGTGACATATTAATATCTTATCTTTGGCTCCAACACTGTCCCTCAATGGTTAATAATTTTGTAAATAGAAAAACAGGTGACTTAAGGGTCGACAACGACGTAATGTGAGCAATGTGTGCTTGGAGACCAGCTGTTTCAGAAAAGTAAACATACTGAGTCCAATGGGGGTTAGAGGTTCCTTACTTCCTGCCCGTTTACCCTCAAACTGCGTCACTGAAGCATTCCTGCTCTGCTCTGAAGTCACGAGTCGCACATGCATGACAACAAAACGCAGACTGACATGTTGGCTGAGTCTGCGCCTAGCAATGATTTCACCACGCTACCTAACAGTAAACACAGCCTGGAAACACGGCAACCTCAAAGAACAATGAAAGCTTTATGCTTTTAAGCTTTGACCGTCTTGACTCGATTATGACATGCTTTAGAATGGGTGTGTTCTGCTGATAGACAGAGGTCACCTCTGTATTCACGACACCAATAACACAGCCGCCCAACACAAAGGAGGGAATCCTCTAGTTCCTGGTTCTAGTATTTTTCCTTCTCTTTCATACTTTATGTTCTTTCAAAACATTGCTGCACAGCCGTTTTCATTCACACACCCAATGCCACACTATTCTATACTATCGAGTCCAAAATTAAACGATATTTTTAAATGTAACTTTTATTGCATTTCAACATTCAAATTGCACTTTGATTCTTTACAAAATATTGAGTTTCGATATCATAAACGACAAGGAACTTCGCTTTTGAACATGAAATGGCATCAATTGTGGCTGGACTTTGAGGTGGGGGCTTTCTTGGTAACAAGGAAATGTCTGGGATTCCACAGAAACGTCATGCATCATGGAAGCGCAATTTCTGCGTGTACCGACATGCTTGGTGCATTTCCTTGCTGCGATCACAGAAACATTTAAAGCAACCTTGGCTTTGAGAAATAGGCCCTACGTCACTAAAACGTATTTGTTCTGGAGAAGATTAAAGTTAAATAAAGTATTTGACTATCTCCAAAACGGCTTTTACCTTCTTATTAACGCACTGTAAAAAAATTTTTTTTTTGTAGTTTTCACAGAAAAAAATGCTGAAGTAAAACTTGTTAGATAAATTCACTGTTAAAAAAAAAAGTAGTTTTTTAAAAAAACTGATTATTTGAGTCCATTTTACAATAAAATATTAATTCAGTTTTCATAATTTCAGGTTTAATTCAATGTGTTACTTGTCACTACTTTGTAACTATTTGTGAAATTTACTAGCAATTTCTGTGTGAAAATTGCTTATGTTACTCCATTTTATTCCAGTGTGTAATCTGCCTTAACATAAGGTTGAACAATATTGCATTATATGCCATTTTCAGTCAAATAGTCTCAAATGTATGGTTTTTGCAAGTAAAAACAATGAATTACTGAATAATTTACAGTGAAAGACAGTAAAAGCACATTCCCAGAAGTTGCTGTGTGACATCCAAAACGATTACATTTAATACAAATACCTAAAAAAAAAAATAATAATAATAATTTTTGGTTCAGTTTAATTGAGACTAATCTCAATCAGTAATCAGTAATTTGTTATCTGTTATGTTAGGCTAGAAAGTTACTGCATTCGTTTTATGTGTGTTTCTCTGATGGTTTTCATTGCGTGTATGGCGCACTATTTAAAATCTGCTTGTCATTTAGGATGTTAAAGATCAATAAATTCTACAAGACCAAAGTGTAACTAATAAAATCTAGAACTTTAATGTCAATATGTAATGACACCTTCATAACCTTATAAAATCATAAACTTGCTTTTAAATCAAGAAACAATCATCATGTTAATTTCTGTGGTCTTTATTATAAAATTTAAAAAAAGGACATTTGTGTTGGGGTTTTTTTTTGTTACCTGCTTTATTAATAATAAAAATAATAATAATAATAAAAAATAAAAAAAATCATAGAATACTAATATTGAGAAAAGTCACAGCCGTCTCTGGTGGATGCTGTTCAGTAATCAAACTGAATTATTCATGTTGTTTGGCCAAGCTCAAAGCAATAACTATCCAAACACTCCGAAATCTGGGTTGCTACACACTCCGCTACAGCGAGTATATTTTTAATTCTATGAAAATGACGAATTAAAATACACAGATGAATTCTAATATAAAATACTGCTCACTGTAATTAAACAAACAGATGCTGTCTACATGCTAGTGTACTCTTAAACATTGACTACAAGTCACCGTAAGCAGATACATCTCTTCCGGAAAATGTCAATAAATATTGATCCACAAAAACACTTTATAGGAAAAGGACATCCCTCCCTCAAACGCCACCTGCAAAAACTACTTCCTGTTTTAAGAAGAAATACATCAACACAGAAAAAAAAAACTGTATTCACAGAATCGTCAAAATAGGATTATTAGAAACACTTTTTGAAACACATAGAACTGAAACCATACAGTTTTCACTCACACAAGTCTCCTAATGACTAACTATTATAATTTGTGGTAATTACAAAATTTCGTACAGAACAAAAATATACAAAAATAGCCCAAGCCACGTAAATAAATGTACTAGTTTGACTGGGAAACCTACACGTTTCTATTAACTAGGCATATATTTCCCTTCTATGAAGAAAGTTCACAGACATTTTAACCGCAAAGAGACCTCCTGACACCTGTGAAAGTAAAAGGCATGACCCAACAAAAATCACCTAAGCAAACAGAAATCTGGTCAAACGGAAGACAACACTTACCTTTCAGGTTTTTAGGGTTGTTTTGCTTTGTACGTGGCATTTTCAGGGTTTTGCCGCTGGCTCAGTGACACATGGTACGGAAAGATGCTGGATGGAATGCAGACCGGTCACAGGGAGGAAAGACAATCTCCTATTCCGCACAGGAAAGACACCCTCTGCACATCTGGGACAGATGAGAGACAAGAAAACTGAAGCAAAAACAAAACAGGCCACAAACACATACTCTTGCTGCTGGAAACAACACAAGCGTGGCTTCCTCTTTCTCTAGCTCCAGCTACTGTGACAGATCACTAGTTTTGTCAATAAGAACTGATGTTTTAGCTGGACTGACACAGATATAGAAGTGTGAGCAGTAATCAGATTTCTGATCTTAATGGTCTGTTGCCGTCGATGCATTGACTAACTGCACTTCTACACACACCTGTATCTATCTGACATCAAACACAGAGAAATGACACTGTCATCTCTGCCGTGCTGCAAAACTCTGGTGAATGTTAAAAGTGCTATTCGGGTCTCCATCACAAGCAAAATTTCACAGTAATTTCATTATTAGACATTTTTAAATATTAAAAATATTGTCAAGACAATTTACAGCCCTTAAACATACAGTGGGGCAAAAAAGTATTTAGTCAGCCACCAATTGTGCAAGTTCTCCCACTTAAAAAGATGAGAGAGGCCTGTAATTTTCATCATAGATATACCTTAACTATGAGAGACAAAATTAGAAAAAAAAAATCCAGAAAATCACAATGTAGGATTTTTAAAGAATTAATTGGTAAATTCCTCGGTAAAATAAGTATTTGGTCACCTACAAACAAGCAAGATTTCTGGCTCTCACAGACCTGTAACTTCTTCTTTAAGAGGCTCCTGTCCTCCACTCGTTACCTGTATTAATGGCATCTGTTTGAACTTGTTATCAGTATAAAAGACACCTGTCCACAACCTCAAACAGTCACACTCCAAACTCCCCCATGGCCAAGACCAAAGAGCTGTCAAAAAACACCAGAAACAAAATTGTAGACCTCCACCAGGCTGGGAAGACTGAATCTGCAATAGGTAAGCAGCTTGGTGTGAAGAAAATCAACTGTGGGAGCAATTATTAGAAAATGGAAAACATACAAAACCACTGATAATCTCCCTCGATCTGGAGCTCCACGCAAGATCTCACACCGTGGGGTTCAAATGATCACAAGAACTGTGAGCAAAAATCCCAGAACCACACGGGGGGACCTAGTGAATGACCTGCAGAGAGCTGGGACCGAAGTAACAAAGGCTACCATCAGTAACACACTGCGCCGCCAGGACTCAAATCCTGCAGTGCCAGACATGCCCCCCTGCTTAAGCCAGTACATGTCCAAGCCCATCTGAAGTTTGCTAGAGAGCAATTGGATGATCCAGAAGAGGATTGGGAAAATGTCATATGGTCAGATTTTTGGTAAAAACTCAACTTGTCGCTTTTGGAGGAGAAAGAATGCTGAGTTGAATCCAAACAACACCATACCTACTGTGAAGCATGGAGGTGGAAACATCATGCTTTGGGGCTGATTTCTGCAAAGGGACCAGGACGACTGATCCGTGTAAAACGAAAGAATGAATGGGGCCATGTATCGTGAGATTTTGAGTGAAAACCTCCTTCCATCAGCAAGGGCATTGAAGATGAAACGTGGCTGGGTCTTTCAGCATGACAATGATCCCAAACACCCCCCCCGGGCAACGAAGGAGTGGTTCGTAAGAAGCATTTCAAGGTCCTGAAGTGACCTAGCCAGTCTCCAGATCTCAACCCAATAGAAAATCTATGGAGGGAACTGAAACTCCATGTTGCCCAGCGACAGCCCAAAAACATTACTGCTCTAGAGGAGATCTGCATGGCGGAATGGGCCAAAATACCAGCAACAGTGTGAAAACCTTGTGAAGACTTACAGAAAACGTTTGACCTCTGTCAATGCCAACAAAGGGTATATAACAAAGTATTGAGAGAATTTATTTAAGTTATTGACCAAATACTTATTTTCCACCATAATTTGCAAATAAATTCTTTAAAAATCCTACAATGTGATTTTCTGGATTTTTTTTTCTTCTCATTTTGTCTCTCATCGTTGAGGTATACCTATGATGAAAATTACAGGCCTCTCATCTTTTTAAGTGGGAGAACTTGCAATTGGTGGCTGACTAAATACTTTTTTCCCCCACTGTATATAGCCAAACAGCACAATAAAAAAGGGTCCACAAAAATGTTTTAAATAACTATGAAAAATAAATGAATTTGCTAAATAGAAGATACAATGATAATTAGTATTTAAAAAATACATTTTATTCATTTAAATAGGGAAAAAAACACCTCCTAAAACACCATAAAAAAGCATTAAAAACCATAAATGCAATGAAAAACAGCTGAGGACATCAATTTGTTGTCAACTGATAGAGATATATATTATTCAACTACATTAAAAAGGGGAAAGGTGCATTATCCATAGACTGCATCAACGCTGATAAATAGCCAATTAATCAGCATGGTTGATATATATCCTCTACAATAATGACTGTTTATGATGAAAATCACCAGTCTTCAAAACATTTTAAAACTGCAGCTCTCAAAATGGCAAAGGCATTGTTTTGGCTCTGCATGAATAGATGCAAATAAGCCCACATTCTACACAAGATCCTCTTTGTTTCAATGTTTAGGAGGTTTTTGTTTCTATATGTTCCTCAGCTCCATTGTAGCATGAAGCAAACATCTGACATGCCTCGCCCATGCATTCCCGCATGCATCCCGTCACGGCATGTGCCAGACTCCACACGAATGTTCCGTCTCACCACATTACATAACGCTTACTACAAGTGTGTATGATTTCCCTCTGTGTGCAGCTCTACGGCAATGACATCACCTCCCTGAGGATTTCAACATACACACACACAGCACAGCGCATGCACCAGGTTTCACACACATACACACACATCTAGAATACTGTTTCTCACTCCTGGTTCAGGAAGCCCTCCTCCACTGCATTTTGGATTATTTGATGCATCATTTCAGGACATGGAGTTAGGCGTGTTTGATTAGAGAGACCAGGTTTTCCAGGACCAGGATTGAGGAATACTGTAATAGGACAATCAGTGTGTGTTCAAATAAAATCCTCCCTTATAAATATATTGATGCATAATGTGTCCGAGTTTTTTTTTTTTTTTCAAATCAACAAATACTTATATACGAATATATATTGTTAAAGTGTAAACCTTGTACCTTTGGTCTTGTAACTGGTTGTCTTGTTAACATTTTTTCCCATTTCCAACTTTCTGTAATGTGACGAGTGTAATTTAAAAGTAGAAATATTACATGTAATTCCTGAATTATAAGTATAAAGCAATCAACAAAATTATGTAGCCTATGTTACATTGCATGTCTACTTTTCAATATTATTTTATCTACCCATAGCAGAACTGGAAAAATACATTTATACACACACACATTAATACAATGTTACTGCAGAATTTGAATATGACACTGCAAAACTGAAATGTTACAATGTTACTGCAGAATCAAAATATTTAGCTATTTCAGAATTGGAATGCTACAGAATTTGAATATGACACTGCAGAACTGAAAGGTTACAATGTTACTGCAGAATTTCAATATTGTGTTAAGAATTTGAATGTTACTGCAGAATTTGAATATTTTGTTATTTCAGAGCTAAAATGTTACTGTAGAATTTGAATACGACTTCATTTCAGAGTTGGAATGTTACAGGTGTTACCGCAGAATTCTAATATGATGTTATTTCATAACTGGAATGTTACTGAATAATTTGAATGTTACATCATTTCAGAATTGGAATGTTACAATGTTAGTAAATAATTCATATTTCAATTTGTAACATTATAACATTCCAACATTTATAATTTCAATATTGGAATTGTGCAATATTACCGCAGAATTTGAATATTACATCATTTTCGGAATTGGAATGTTACAATGTTACTGGAGAATTTAAATATTTAGCCATTTCAAAATTGAAATAGTACAATGTCACTGAATAATTTAAATATTTTGTAGTTTCAAAATGTTGCTGCAGAATTTGAACAGGACATTGCAGAACTGAAATTTGAATATGACATTATTGCAGATTTGGAATGTTACAGCATAATTTTAATATTGTTTACATCAGAATTAGAATGTTTCAATATTACTGCAGAATTTCAATACTATGCTATTTCAGAATTAATATAACTGGATTAGCAACGCAAAGGTCAGGGGGGTTTGATTCCCAAAGAATTCACTAATAAAATTCGCCATGCATCTGCTAAATATGCATGAATGAAAATGTTAAAAGAATCTATCAGTCAAGCTATAAGGAAACACCCTGAAACCAGTCTAACAGAGCCAACAGAAACTGCTGCACATGGGACACATACATAGCCTACTTGGCATGCATGCAATGGTCAAAAAGATGGCACTAAACAGGGGTTGCTCCTGTAAGGCAGACCGTGCCAGTGACAAACTGACATGCTTACAAACCTATAAGACCCGCATATATGCGATGAGTCACCATGTGTCCAAGCCTGACACAAAACCACCACGTTTTTCAATAAAAGCCACTACGCTTACATGCCACAGTTCAATGCCAAATCTAGGTGCGCACTGGATGAATGGCGCATTACTGCCTTTAAGAAGCACATGAAGAGGGCGGAGCCGGGGAAAACCCCTCTGCAACAGGACTTGAACAAGAAACACTTCAATAATCCGACAACAAAATGCCCTTTAAACCAGCCGAAACGCGTTCATTTGCATCCTATTGTCAAGGGAAGGTGTTTTGGCGCTTACCTGCCGTCGCGGTCGGTGCTTCGGAGACTCTCTCCAGCAGCGTTGCGGGCTTGATAAACATTTACACCCCGCGTATTAGGATTCTGGAGACGTGTGCTCTCGGCGAGATACAAAACACGGGCCGGCTCGGTACACACCGACCGACACCAGGCAAAATCAGCGTAAAACTCACACAAACATGCCCACAAGTTTAAACAACCCATACAATCTTTTTGGAAACATTGTGTTCCAAAACAACAGCTCTTGGAGGTGAGTTTACGCACCGCATGCGTTGGCTACGCACTGGACCGTGCGTCTAAACGCTTATTAAGTCGCGTGTATTTCTTAACTTTCAGTACTTACAGGTGCAGTCGGAACTGTTGTCAAGGGTTTCAACGGTCAGAGGTCTGTTTTTCCCCTCTCTCGCTCTATCTTCCCTCACTTTCTATTGCAGGAAACCGACAGGCCCACTGACGTCAACGGGGGTCCCGTCTCCGCCTCCCAAGCGAAGCAAACGCGCTCAGGGAGTGTCCTGACGGCCGATGGAGCACATGAATAAAACGCGTTAAGCATCATCTGAGTGACTAATATTGTAAACTTTCCTCATAAACATAGCACGAATGCCAAGTCAATGCGCTTTACCGAGCGGCATTTGCAAAAGCGCATTTTAAGAGTCATTTGTAAAGCGTCGCTTCTCGCGGGACCCCTCAGATAGGCCCCATGTGCGCATAGTTCAGGACTGACGGTGTTCCCGGAGGTTCCTTGTTTGTTAGGTCACGTTGTGCCCCTCAACCAGCGCTGGGCTTTCCCGCACAGATCCAGGCAAACAATGGAGAATGCAGCATAGAGAGTGTGATTGCGGTGTAATTATACGCCAAATCATATCGGAAATGTAAACGCTTCAAATGTAATGTTTCACAGTCATGCAAAACTGAAAGCACTGAGTATGCTCGTTTTAGGACTGATGTTTCAAAGAAAAATATGCATTTATGTTACAGCCAGTGTTACATTTTTTGGATTTATGTGCATTTAAAATGAATAAAACTAGAGTTATCCACTTTTAGGTTTTCTATTATTCCTTTGATAGTTCGTTGCGGTTTGTATGCTAAGGTACCGAGAAAGGAGGAGCTTAGGGGAAAATCAACTTTATTTTGACCGTTTAAACAGACAGACAACCAGTGTAAGAGATATAAAAAGCGTTTTGGAAAACCATGAAGTTATGTAATGTTTAATGCATTTCAAAGAATGAAATATATTTTCTTTCAGCTTTTTTTTTTATATTAATGTGGTACATTTAATGGTAAGTTAAAAACAAGTTAGGTAATAAGTAATCTACAAAGCAGTCAGAATACATTACATAAAATGAGAAACCTAGATTACGTAACTACAATTTTCATCATGTAATCTGTAATTAGTAACAAACTACAAATTGTAGTTAATCTACCCAGCCGTTTATACAACCGCCAGTGACAAATCAGGACATTCAAGGTGATGAAAGGAAACATCTTATAAAACTATTAATGTAATGTTATATTCATGATGGTTTATGTTTTCCAAAAAAAAAATCAACAAAATGGATTTGCTTGTCCTCTTTGTTTTTGACTATATAGGCTGTCCGCATCGCGTGTCTTCATACCGAATACAGATATAAATGCAAAGCAGCTTTACAGAATGCATGATGACAGTGGTGACATCTAAACATAAGAATCATATTTCAAAGAAAACTTTGAATTTCAGAAGATAGACCCAAATGCATGAAGAAATGTTTGCTTTGTCATTTATATGTGCAGTTAAGTCTGTCATGAGTCATGACCATCTGGTTGCCGGCGATGACCCTTGTTCAGAGTGACAATCACAGCCCATGGCAAACCAACTAATCAATACATTTCCAAAAGTGAACACATTCAGAATCAAATTAAAACCAGACTTTATCACAATTATGGTGCTTAAAAACTAAAACTGATTTATTGATGGATGTTTTGCTTGTTCTCACAATAATGACGTCATTATTTTCTTTGAATATGTAAACAATTGCCTCATGTTGCAGTAAGCGATTCACTGAATGTTGACACTCAAAGCCGTGTCAGGACGTGTGTGCAGACACCTAGCAGGAACTTCGGCCAAAGTTAGTATTCCCAAAAAACCATACTAAGCCACCCTGAGACATCACCAGATAGCACAAATAATGCTGCTCGGCTATTTTTAACCCACATCCAAAGCATCTCACAATATGTCCATGGGTGTTTGTGTTCACAAATGACACATCGCTTAATGAAAAAGGTCAGAGTATTTCAGCCCCGAGAATATAAATAGCTCTTTAATGAAGGTGGAAGAGGTGACTATCTGTTCTATCCTTCCTCCAGCAACAAGCCCACTGGGACTCGTACATACGTGTGCTGGTGACGAAGAATAGGGGGTGAACAGCATCACGCTAGATATATGTGTTCTCCCCCTCTCTGCCTCTCTCTCTATGTTCTATATTTAAATGCCCAAACAAGCACACACATACAGTGGGATCACTGGAACACTGAAAATCTGGAATTTTTCATCTAAACCTGGGAATAAACAGAAAGTTAGGATTCTGCACTATTTCTAGTTTCCCAAAAGCATTGTAAGCCTATTACATTGTAGACCCATTGAAACCAATGGAGCTATGGTCAACCTAAGCTTACGATGCTTTTGGGAAACGCAGCCCAGATTTGTAACACTGATCAAGTGACTCCAGATTTTCCAGCTTCCATTTAAATTCAAGATGTTGATCTTGGAGATTTTGATCATCCAAGTTTGTTTTAATACTTTACAATTAGTTCATGCAACAACTGACATTAAATAAGCAATGCATTTGTTAAAGTATTTATTCATCTTTGTTAATAATAGTTCATTTTTGGTTCATGTTAAGTCAGGTCCATTGAATAGTGTTTTCAGTTGTTAAAATATTTTCATTGTTAGTTCTTGATAACTAATGTAATTAGCTAATATTAATGTTATATTATTATATGTTATATACAGATTAAAGTTAACTAATATTAACAAATGAAAGCTTATTTTATACTGAAAAAAAATCTTATTTAATATTTTTTTACTTGTTTTCCAGTACAAATATGTAAACATTCTTAAATCAAGATACAACATTGCAAGCAACATTGGATATTAAGTCTCGTTTCAAAGAGAATTATCAAAACTAAGTGAGTTTAAGCTGAAAACTCTGCCAGTGGGGTCAGAAAAATAAACATAACTGAAAGAAAAAAAATTCTTACCCAAATTTTTAATAGCAATTATTTGCACTTGTTTTAGGCATATAAACTTAATTTTGATACATTTTACAGAAAACAAGACTTAATATCTCAAGTCATTTTGAGTCACATGTTAATGTATCTTCATTTCAGAGAGTTTAGTTATCAGTTTTGTTCATGTCAGGCTCCATTGCTGTTGTCATACAAGTCTAGTATTCAAACATTTTAAAAATCATAGTTACATATATTTTTCATTCAATTTTTCACTTAAATTACCAACAATATTTGTAATTAAAAGTTGCATTAAATCAGAAATACAAACTGCATTTTCTCAGACTTTTGGACCCAACTGCATGTTTTTAATTTTTAGTTGGTGCATAGAACAAACCCCCCAAGAACTGTTGTCGCAGAGCAGGAGCACGTCATATCACACGTAGTCTTGAGGTCCCTGTGCAGAGCACCCGTCTGAGTTTGAGGGCGTGATGATGCTCCATTCAGAGATGCCTCGGTGACAACCAGCAACCCGCACACTCTCCATATTCTGACACGGTGACTCACTCGCTTTCAACCACCATGATTACAAAATGGCATCCAGCATTTTATGCCTCTGCTGTTTCTTTCTTAAGTTTGCTTGAAAATGTTTACCAACTTTTGTTAAATTATTCGAGCGATATTAGTTAGCTAAGCTAGTTAGTATTTGTTGTTTTAGTCTATAGCTTTTGCATGAAACCTTAAAGCAAACATGACATTTCTATTTATTATGTTTTCATTTAATTTTTAATAGACACTCCTGGTTTTATTGTGAATGACTCATCAGTGGACAGTATTCCAGATAAAAGTGTTTGTTTTAATAATATTTGATCAAAATGCAATGAAATCACTTGCTCTGCCTCTGAATCAACTTTAATTTTCATGTAAAACTAAAAAATATTAACCAATGCCAAACGACCTATTAAAGGGGTCATATGATGCGATTTAAATTTTTCCTTTCTCTTTGGAGTGTTACAAGCGTTGGTGCATAAAGAAGATCTGTAAAGTTGCAAAGACGAAAGTCTCAAATCCAAAGAGATATTCTTTATAAAAGTTAAGAGTCAACCACGCCTACCTAAAATGGCTCATTCTAACACGCCCCCACATGTCTACATCATGATGTGGGAAGATTTGCATAACGCCGCCCAAATGTTCACGCAAAGAAAGAAGTCGCAACTTTTATTCTCGCTGTAGTATTGTTGCCACCGCCGCCATGTCGTTAAGGTGCTGTGTTTCGTTGTGAAAGCGAAACTACTTTGTTTGGCCTTCCAAAAGAGAACACGACTAGAAATCAGTGGTTAAGTTGTATTTACAACACTGTTCCAGAACACTTCAACCCAAATATTCAGATGTGTGCAGCACATTTTATGGAGGACTGTTTCCTGATCCTGGTAGAGTAGACTACAATGCCGGCTGTTCTGACTCACAGACTGTAAACAAGTTTTTTATATTTAAAGAATTTGCCACTGACGATTCAAACGCAAGTTTTGAGCAGTGTAGAGTAGCGCTTGTTGTTTGTCATTTCTCCGATCACAAATGCAGACATGGTTTTATGTTTACGCAGCGCGATGCAATGCAACGCGTAAAAAGACAGTATAAGTCATTATAATCCGTAATTATGTCCCCACTGGATGCAACAAATGCCTTGTTTATAATGGGTTTTAATGTTTTTGTCTCGTCGGCATCAAAATATGGTAAGAGAAGTAACATTTCTGTCACACGCTTGAGGTATTCGGCCAATCACAATGCACTAGATAACTGGCCAATCACAGCACACCTCACTTTCAGACCGATGAGCTTTGTAAAAATCGACACGTTTCAGAAAGGCGGGGCATAGAGAAGAAACATTAATGTACAATATGTGGAAAATAATGTGTTTTTTTTTTTTACCTTAAACCGCATAAACACATTTCATTACACCAAATACACAAAATAATGTTCTTTTTAGCAACATCATATGACCCCTTTAAAAGGATATTTCACTTAAAAGTGAAAATTCTGCCATCATTTACTCATCTTCATGACGTTCTAAACCTGTATGACTTTCTTTTCAGGAACAAAAAAGAAAATATTTTAAAGAAAGTTGGTAACCAAACAATTGCTGGTAGCCATTGACTTCCATTGTATATTTTGTCCATACTATGAAATTCCAAGGGATAATTTGATTACCAACATTCTTCAAAATATCTTCTTTTTTTTTATACCCATATGACATCCTTTTCTCTGTGGAACCCAAAAATATATATTTTGAAGAATGCTGGTAACCAAATAGTTTTGGTTCCCATTGACTTCCATTGCATTTTTTGTCCATACTATGAAATTTATAGGGATAATTTGATTACCAACATTCTTCAAAATAACTTCTTTTGTGTTCCACAGAAAAAAAAAAGTTTGAGAGCGGAGTACATTCTTAAAGAATTTTCATTTTTGGGGGTGGACAATCCCTTCGAATAACTGTTTTTACTACCTTTGTTTAAGCTGAACATCCTATTTTCAGAAAAGATCTAACATAAAATTGAATCTGCTGAATAAACATGGTTGAATAAACTGAATAAACATTGTTGCTGTTGCCATTTCATAAAAAACAGCTAAAATGCTGCGTGTCACATTAATGATGGCAAAATCACTGTAACACACAACCTCCTGTCACATCAACATATGGATATCTGTAATTGCATGTAATTCTAGCTATAGTTTGTCAACATTCAATGAATGAGGCGTGTTGCATCATCCCTTGAGCGATGCGAGAGACATGTGCGCCGCCGCTTTCGTGACATGCAGTCTGATCCAAAGTGCATTCTGGAGTCTGAACAGACGTCCTTTGGGAGCAATCGTGTTTCAGCCGCGCCACATCAAAAATAATAAGCTATTTGCATACGCTAGCTAGCACTTCATCCAGTGCAGATAGAAATCAGTGTCATCTTACGCGCCGTTGAAGCCTTCGAATGCTCACTGAACATATCATTGTATGTCAGCTTTGGACCTCCTTTACATTCGCTCTCTAATTAAAGGCTATTTCAAGATAAACAAATTCCCTGTTAGCATAAGAGGCTAGCAGGGCTACATTTTCCTATCCTATGTGTGTTAAATCATCAATCATCTAAGGTGCTGAAACTGATATAATTCCCATTTACAATTCCCAAATCACTGAAATATGTATTTATGCATGCAAGACTCCATTCTAGTGCCTTTTTTGTACATTTAAAAAAAAGTTCAAATACCCTAAATTGAAGAGCATCTGGTGCACAAAGTAACTAATTTGTACTGGAAAACATAACAGAAACACATCTAAATCCCCAAAATACCAGAACATTGAACACTAACAAGTCTTCTTTGTTTCTAAACCATCTCCAAAAACACATAAAATAACACTTTAGTTTAACGTTTAGGCTACTCTCCCAATCCACTCCCATGCTGGGAAATAGAAATGCTTTGCCCAGTTTCAGCTAATGGTCAAAAAAGTATTCATTCAAGAATTGTTGCGCATAAGCTACTAAATTAAACAAGCAGATGACATGAGAAGACATTTTGAAGAATGTTGGTAACTTAACAGTTCCGGGTCCCATTGACTTCCATTGTAATTGTTTGTCCAAACAATGGAAAAAACCAAAACTGTTTGGTTACCATCATTCTTCAAAATATCTTCTCTTCTCCCTGTTGAAAAAAAAAAAACAGCATATCCTGGTTATGTCTGTTTTGAAGCATGGCTGCTGGTTTGAGCTGGTTTAAGCTTGTCAAGTGCTGGTCACGTGCTGGTCCTAAGCAACTATAACTCCTGCTCAGGACCAGTTTAGGACCAGCACATGACCAGCACTTGAGCAGCTTAAACCATCTCAAACCAGCAGCAATGCTTCAAAACATACCCAACCAGCATATGCTGTTTTTTTCAACAGGGCTGTTCCCCAGAAGGAAGAAAGTAAAAATATCTTTTGTAGAGGCAAATTAAATGAAACAATTTTTAAACAAAATCAATGTAGTAAATTATGAATTTTCATTTTGAGTAATCTATTCCTTTAACCAGAGTTTACAATGACCTTAACCTATAAGTCTCATATTTATCACACAATACCAGTAAACAGAAGCAAGTCTGCTCTTCCACACTGGAAGCAAAGGGAATTTTGAGCTATTAATATCTTGGAGGGAGTTCAGAGCATGACAACATCTGCCCATCTCACTGTTAGGAACAATGAGCCACTGTACAGCAACCAGAAGACCTGAGTTCATCTTCCTCAAAACACATGGATCTATCTATCTATCTATCTATCTATCTATCTATCTATTCTATTATCTATCTATCTATTATCTATATATCTATCTATCTATCTTACTATCTAGCTATCCATCTATCCAATTCTATCTATCTACGATCACAACTTGCCTTATTTTACATTATTTGTTTTTTACATTCATCCTACTTTTGTTCTTCATTCACTTTTTATTTTGCATATTTTCTTTTGATCTTTTTATACTTTCTTTTAAATCTTCCTTCTTTTAAACGTTTCCTACTACTTTACTCGTTCTTTGAAACATTTTTCAGTGCCACTCTTTTTATACCTTCAGATTTTCTTTCAATTATTTTCACATTTTTCTTTTGCCTTGCGTTCTCATATTCTTTCCTTCTTAAACTGCCAAAAATATATTTAAAAAGTAACAAGAAACAGTTGCCGAAAAACCAAGCAAAAAAAAAAAAAGGCTGAAAATAATTTTCCCTATCAAATCAGGATCAATTATATCTGAACCATTTATCATTCTGTTATCAGAATCTAAACCATGTCAGTTTTCATATGCAGACTATTTTTAAAAATGTATTTAGAAATGATCAATCAGCGCTGATAACACAATCTGTAGTCAAGTGTTTAACTGTCCGGCGGGCTCTGCAGAGCAGCTTTATGTAATGTGGATATGATGTGATGTGCTGTAATGGTTTTAAGTGGTCGAGGGCGGGGGAAGCCCAGTCTCTCATCACTGCACTCACTTCTTTGTTTACACACCACCATATGATGTTACATAACTGAGGCTGTTGCCAAGGCAACTGCCTGACTCCCATGCCCCGCCCCTCCTTCTCCAACTTCAAATGTCCCTCTACCCCACGCCACGTTCAAACAAAAGGGTCGACACTCAATTGCCCTGCATCTAAGAGATCTGAGCTCAATTTCAGGCTCTGGATATTGGTGATCCGTACTTCTAGAATGTGTTTTTCATACATGATGGTAGAGTGATTGAACACCGTGATACTGTACACTGTAACAATATTTTTTCAAAGTTCTTCAAATCATGTACTCCAACAATCAAAAATTATTATTGGTGTACATTTTACTCCACACAATTTCAGTTTTTCTCCTTGAAAATTTTAAATCAGTGTATTACTTGCCATTTCTTTGAAACTTTTTATTTTATTAGCAATTTTTATTAGCAATTTTTTAAGTGAAAAATGTTTGTACACCATTTCTTTCAGTGTAAGATTATATTCATGCTACCATGGTATTTATGCCAATGTACTTCAAAGAAAACTTACTTATTATTTTTTATTAATATAATTTATATTATTAAGAATTTATCTGCTCAAAACATGCACTACTTGATTATTATTTTATTTGAATTAAATACATTTAATTGTCAAAAGTTGTTGCTGTTTGTTATGCTGTTGCACATTTTAAAAAATGCTGATTTCTGTAATATGGTACTGTTAAAAAACATGATAATACTATGGTAGACTGTCCAAAATAAATAAATAAAATACTGTGAAACTTAATTTTTTAAGGAATGTAAATTCAAAAACAAATCACAAACTGGCTTCTTTTCTCTTAACTTCCTTTCTCAAGTTATTTATAGCAAAAGAAAGGTCAAAAATGTATAAAAGCCCTCTATTGGCAACCAAGACCACAATATTGCCATTATATTCCTGCTGTTAAAATCTGCTTACATTTCAGTGCCGTGAAATGTATTCATGCAAACATGCCTGTGGGATCAACAAACAACACTTCTGTATTTTGGAAAACCTCAGAGTATCCCAAACAGTCCTAATGAGAAAAGCATGGCTGTTCTCGGTACACACATGAGTGATATCAATAGCAACATTGTGAATCTTTTTACGAGCTCATGGCTGTGTGTTCCTCGTTTTATTACTGCACCAAGGTCATTTACTTTCCGGTTCCCTTCACTTTTCTGTCTTGTCCTCTCTGGGGTCCTTCCTCATCTGTCTTCGCTCTGTGATCTGACCTAAAGCAACAGTGCTAAGTGCTTTTTCAGACAGCAGTATTTCCTCCGTACTTCATTCATCTGGCATTTGACCTCTGTTCCCAGCCATCTGCTAGACTGTTGCATTACGTGTGATTTCACTCCGGACATCAGTGCAGGTGTTCCTAATGCATGCTGCTTCCCGTATGGACTCAGTCAATTAAGTTCCATTTGATCTGCCTCTCTTGATTTATTTCTTTACCTTTATTTTTTTTAATGGTCTTGATTCCTCTTGCTTCACCTTTACGGAAATCGTTCTGTGGTTTTTCATGTCTTTTGAGCGGACTTGTTTTATAGTGTGTTTGCAGAGGAAGCCCACAGGTGGCTCTGCCGATATGATTCAGGCAATGACGCATTGCCCACTGGTATGAGATGTTTGCAGTTCATCAGTGTTCAGGTTGGAGTTATATAAAATATAGGCATACATATATTTCCTTTATGTTTGTGATGAGAGAGTATTTAAAATGTACTCAAATTTGGCTTTAAAATAAAGGCCTTAAAAACATTAGTATTTTGACAACTATGTTTGAAATCATAAAATTATGTAAAACATATTCTGTCTTCATAAAGGAGCTCAAATCGGTGGCCCTCTGTCACAAAACTTATCAACTAGCACAGTTTTGTCACTGCTTCCAATATGAAATGGGTAAAATATTTCAGTACAAGCATTTCAGTCAAATACAATTTGTGCAATATATCAAACCTTTAACCAGCAAGGAAAAATCAACCCACAGAAACAGTTTAAAAGTAGCTCAATTCCACGGGAAAACCACAGACTTGGCAAACTAGAGTGGCACTATAAGTGACTTCATGATCTCCAAATCAGATGAATGTGACTGTGGCCATATTTTGTTATGGCAGCTCATTTATACGTTTATATTTTTCTATTTAGCAGACACCTTTACACAAAGAGACTTACAAATGAGGAATATTCTAGTTCTTTCACCTATTGTGGCAGTTTGGAAATTAAAGCTACAGTGCGCGGTGTAAAGGATAACACTTGATTGAGTTTAAAATGAACAAAACATACCCTCTATACTAAACCTAACAGATAGATGGTCTATATTAAATGCTTAACATATTAGGGGGGGGGGGGGGGCTAGCCTTATTTAAGATCAAAAAGTATTGAGAATGTGTTTTATTTGCAGCCAGTGAAGAATTAAAGTGTTTATTTATGGTTCCAAATCATGGCCATGACTTTTTCATATGTCCATTTTAAACAATGTTGTCCTTAACAAATACAGAACACTGTCAAATTTTCCAGAAGAACCAGCAGGAAGATTGTTGGTCGGGGTTATGTCTCAACGGAACGAGCTAAAGACCTGTACAGATAACTCAGAGAGTGAGGAAAATATCAGCCTGAGCTTTTCCAGTCACTCCCATATGAATATAAATCAAATCACTCCACATTTCAGTTTGATTCAGGTTTGTGGCTTGCAAAATTCCAGCCACAATCAAAAGAATTGCTCCAAAACAAGCATGTTTACAGTAATGCGCTTAAAAGAAAATGTGTTGGAAATGTACGCACCCCCAAGTCATCCAAGATGTAGATAAGATTGTTTTGTCATCGGAACAGATTTGGAGAAATTTAACATTACATCAATTGCTCACCAATGGATCATCTGCAGTGAATGGGTGCTGTCAGAATGAGAGTCCAAACAGCTGATAAAAGCATTGCAATAATCCACAAGTCTAAATCTATCATTAAGACATTGGACTAACGCATTCTGGCGGGTTTAAAAAAACAGAAGTGTTAAGCTCATATATTTGCTAAAATGACGTTAAATGTGTTACGCTATGTCAATTTGAACATTTATTCCAGTGAAATGTCTTGCCCTAAGGTAGACTTCAGTTGCATTACTGTAAATGAGATTGTTGTTTTGCAAACTGAAGAAAGAGTTGACATGATTGTCTGTGGTAACTGGCAGCATGCCTTTGATGCTGATGATAAAACCCACAGCATGTCTTTAAACGTAATCTAAGTCTCTCTTAAGCAAAACGTCCTTAATATTGCTTCAATTCAATGCAACCCATGAAGTAATCAGTTTAGCTATTATTAATTTTATTCTCTTAAATCATCCGAACAGATCTGGATTCGTGCCGAAACCCTGGCAACAGAACATTACCTATCCTCGTCTTTAGTAGGTGAATTCCGTTGCTCGGGGGAGACTTCTGCTGGATCATACAGCAGCTGATTTATGGTCCACACACCATGTCTAATAATCCTCCTCTAGCTCAAGGGACCAGAGCACTGCCACATACCTGCAGAAAGGGCATCATCTCTGGGTAACTGTCTGTGAAACGCCCCCACTGGAAGCACAACACTAATCGATAAGGGTGCTTGACCGCTGAGCAGGAACGTTCTGGAGTATCAAAAGCTAATGGGAGAGAGAAGAAAGGAAATTACATATTACTCACATTACATGTATATTCATGCTTTTCAGATTTGTTCCTAACCTGCCCTCACCTGCCCAGAAATTTGGGATTTAAAGCACTGGATTCTTTACATAATTTCCAAATATCCTGAAAGCATCACCGTTAGGCTAGATAATATTCATTTTAGTGAAATTTGGGTCAGTATTGCTTTAAAATATTTGTGTAAAGCATTATATTCATATATTATTTGTATCTTAACTGCGTACTATAAATCAAAGTCAAAAAGTAGAATGTTACATCTCGTAAACTGATATCTTGACAAAACCTTTATCTTGTCATGATAAGAAAGACAAACCAAAGTCATCAGACCTAAACTCCAAAACAGAAACCATCTCAGACTGTCATAAAATTGAAACTACACTCTAAAAAAATGCTGGGTTAAATACAACAATCATAGAGTGTATGATTATTTGGTGATTTGGTTTTGAAGTTCACTTCAGATCAAAACCAAATTACCAAACAGGCTAATCATAGTTTCGATTTTTTGTTTTTTTTCATAGTTTCATGTCCATCATAGTCTGAGATGGTGACTTTCATAAAATTTCAAATATGATTATTTGGTAATTTGATTTTGATCTGAAGTGAACAAGTTAATTTTTCTGTGGAACTCAAAGAATCTTCTCCACATATAACATTTTTAAAAGGACCATGACTCTTCAAAAATAACACACATCATAAAATAATATTTTAAAAACAGTCCATGCGAACTGTGTGCTTCTTTTTAAGTCATGTTAATGTTTTGTGTGAGAAACAAACCCAAATATAAGTTGCTGCTCACTCATAATCTTCTTTTTTCGCTGTGAGATTCAACTGTTGTTGTTCGGAAAAGTTGTGAAGATTGCCTTTGTTCGATAAAAATAACAATTAAAAATAAAATTAACAGCATTTACGTTGGAAACATAAGCGAATTAATTATGTTTATATCGAGCGAGTGAATTATGAGTATGACAGAACTGTCTTGACCAGGGGTGCCCAAACTCGGTCCTGGAGGGCCGGTGTCCTGCAGAGTTTAGCTCCAACTTGCCTCAACACACCTGCCTTCAAGTTTCTAGTATGCCTAGTAAGAGCTTGATTAGCTGGTTCAGGTGTGTTTAACTGGGGTTGGAGCTAAACTCTTCAGGACACCGGCCCTCCAGGACCGAGTTTAGGCACCCCTGGTCTTGACTCACTTCTCTACGTTTCTTTATCTCCAATATGTGCTCTGGCGCCTCCTGTGGGCTTTAGGCAGAAAAAGTTTGTTTTTATCCCACAAACCTGAAGGGTCTGCTTGTGTAGTAATGAGTCACATGAGATTACAGCCGTTTTAGATACTTGCATCATGTAGCTACATTAGTCTCCAAGCTAAGGTCTGTCTTTAAAGCAAAACAGTACAATAGTGAATAGCATGAGCTATTCTTGCTTTTAATCCAAAGCACAAGAACAATTCCTAACAACTCATTCCTTACAATCTAATATTTATGCTAGCAGGTTTTGCATATACTGTTTAATATTTCAATTATATTTTTATGTCAACTTTATGCAACTGTTTAATTATTATTTTTATTAAATGAATTTACTGCAATTGGTAGGTCACCATTCCAAAATGGGTCTTAGGTTTATTTTTTTTTTAAATGCTATGCATACATTTAAAAACAATTAACAATATAATTGTGCTGAAAAATTGGACAGAAAAAAATATATGCTTATACGTTGCAGCATAAGGGGAAAAAAACCTACAATAGCCTATTTTGTTGTTGTTGAGGTCTCAGGCTGTGCATCCAATCCAACAGTATTTTGGTGCAAATTTATCACAATTGCACAATACAAATTTGTATCTTGCCAATGAATTATTGGCTACCATTGAAATGTAATACTTTAGGATATGTGCATCTTGAAGTAAAGCCAGTCGAGAACCACTGATTTAATGCCGTGCAAAATCTGTTGTAGCTGAAATCAATTAATTTGGGAAAGTTTGCTCGCAGACAGTGTCACCGAACTTGATTCTCTTTTGTTGATAACTGATGAGACGCATGATTCATTCTTTATTGAGAACCTGTATAGCAGACAAAACCTGGCAAAGAAATTAGATTAAAGTGCAGAGAAGAGACAGTG
This sequence comes from Sinocyclocheilus anophthalmus, assembly GCA_018155175.1. NCBI lineage: Eukaryota > Metazoa > Chordata > Actinopteri > Cypriniformes > Cyprinidae > Sinocyclocheilus > Sinocyclocheilus anophthalmus. The sequence goes on from JADLZN010001642.1 coordinate 181,226, forward strand.
TAATAACGGTTTTCAAAGTTTTTCGCTTGATTTAATTCAGTGTTGATGAATTAAACATGGCGATGGCTGCCGCCCACTCCCTAGAGTTAGGTAATACCAGTGGCGTGTAGAGACCATATGCTCCTGAGAGTGTGTGTATGTGTGTGTATTTTTACTCAGACTAGGGAGGGTATGCGGCAATGACTCACTCCCTTTCACTTTGTTTTTACCCCCCTTGACACAATGTAAGAATTCAGCCTGGAAGAAATGTTGGATTAGGCATCTCCACGTAGCAAATTTATATTTAGTCAAGAGTGATTCCTTTTCATGTTTGCATTGTGTTCCTTTATATCCACCTTGCGTGTGATGCTATTTCAATAGCTCTGACTGCTACAGAAGCAAAAGTTCTAGAGATAATTGGGGGTGTTTGCAATTACACTGAGAAATGGTGTGCTTCAACGCTGTGCACATTAGTGACGGGCTGATTTTGGCATGATTGCGCCAGTGTCGGACAGTTACCGGTTGTAAGAAATTATAGTCTGCCTCGACCAAACTTCCACTCTAAATAAACTAATCTCCTTTCTCTACAAAGAGCTTAATTATCATAGAGATAATTCTTTCCAATCTCCAATCTCAATAATATGTAAATAGTATCTCCTGAACGTTACTTCTTCACCTATAGCGTGGGAGCGGCAGTAGGCCATCAAGAACCATCTGCTGACCAAAAAGGGTACCTGAATATAATTGCTAGGGATTCTAGATAATCCTATCACCTGAACATTTGGTTGTTTCCACCTGAAAGACTATCAAAGACGTGGGAACGGAAGGTTATCACTTTCATTGTTATCCGCAATTTACATTTAAGACGAAACTTCATTTACATGCGGGAAGATGAAGCAGGAAGAATAGAGTATAAAATGTTTGAGCGTAGGAGGCTCGGGGTTCATTCTGACTCCGTTGAACCCAAGGTAGCCTAGTACATGTAGGCCTACTTTGTCACTGATATGCTGCAATAAACATCTTCATCGAGATCTTCATCGTCCTCATAATTTTTCTTACACGGTGTTGTGCCGAATTCTGCACCCCTGCCAGATTATGCACCCCCTCGTTGAAGTCGCTACCTGATTGCCTAATCCTAACACCACCCCTAATCCTAACCCCTCCCCCACACCTACTCCTACACCTACCAATACTAGGGGTGCATATCTGGCAGAGTGCAATTTCGGTAAAACACACACAGGTGTTGGTCCGAATTATGCACCCCTGCCAGATTATGCACCCCCTAGTTGAAATCGCTAGTTCGCTACCTGATTGCCTAATCCTAATCTATGCTAGTAGCTACATACACTGAATCGAATTGACCAGAGATTATTTTGCTAACTAGTAGGATGTACTGTCAAACTATTTGCACTTAAGCCCTAAACACGCTGCCCAATTTTCAGCTTTCCCAGACGAAAGATTGGCATCTTGAAATAATCTTGGCAATTTCTGTGGTCATGGCCGTGGACAGTGTCAGAAAATCAGCATGATGATCCCACAATGTGTTTGCTGCTACGACCCACGTTTAATGACCAGCCCAAAAAAATGCCACATGTAATGTCGTGTTGATCAACGCGGCATGGCACTAAAACTTAAAACTGCTTACCTCAAGCTCTTATCCCTTCCTCTTTCACCGCTTCCACTTTTTTTCAGCACACATCAAAAATACAACTGCTAAAGTGTGATTTATCATGCTCTTTTTGTTTACCACTAGCGCATGCTAATGACGTTTTATTCTTTTATAGTAGGCTAATGTGCGTCTTAGCATACGAGGTGTCATCATTGTCTATTAGATCCATGTCGCCAGTGTGACATGCAGTGATCTTATAGGATTGCTAAAATCGTGCAGTGTGTTTTGGGGTTTAGAAATTTCTAGTAAATTTCACAAGTAATTACAAATAAACATCAAGTAATGCAACGCAATATGTATTGCAGTCTCAACATTGCCTCAGGGGAAGCTATGATGAGTGTAAGTGCAAAATTGTCTTCTATGCTCTTTTTTTTCTTACAGCTCAACTACTCAGTAAAAATATATTTTTGCTGAAGTGGCAATTAAAACAAAGATTATTAGAATACATTTGACAAGAAAATCTACTTTTAAATGTTCTACTTGAAAATGTAATGCTCAATTCAACGTGTTCTTGCCATTTCTTTGTAATTATTTGTGAAATTTACTTGCAATTTCTGAGTGAAAATTGGTAATCCTACACCAAATTTTGTTCAGTGTACCGTTAGTTTAAGAAAATGTAGAGCAAGTTAGTTACATTTTGGCTGAGCCGCTTGCCTTATGTAATCTCAGTTATCCTGACCATTCTTCTTTAAGAAAACACAGCTAATCATGGCTTTCCAATGGTTTGGCGTGGGAAAGGTCAGTGGAACTGCTTGGAATGTCTTGGATAAAAACAGCACCGAGCGAAGGGTGGCAGGGAGATGCCAAATCTGCAGAGAAACATTGCTGACGGCTCATTAGCACTGCCTGAATGCCTCATCAAAATGTCAGGCCCGGGTCAGACCGGAAGGTGAGATCCACGAGCTGACGTCTGGGGAGGTCTGATAGAGTTGAAGCCATTGTGAAGGATTGGGGACCTGCACCTTTCACACCACTGCTGAGGCTGACACACGCTTGGCATTTCACATGCTCACAGAGAACCAGCAAGGTTTCATAACTGATGGAGAAAATCTGGGAAAAGTCAGGGCTGATTGTTGTTTTAAGAACTGATGAGGATGTGGAGATCAAGCACTGATAATGTGCTCACGACCAGTCTTTTAAGACAGAGTATATCATTTAAAAAATGTTACAGAAAAATGAAACTTATCTTATTTCAGCGAACTGCCAAGAAAAAAAATCTCATTATCATTTAGTTTAATTTTGTCACAAGTTCACCAGCCTAGTCACCAGCTTAGTCACCTTACTTCATTAAGGACTTCCCAGCATCCCGCCTGCTTCACACCTGCACCCAGCACACCTGCCACCATTCACCTCATCACCTACTTATATATAAGCAGTCACTTTTCACACCCTCAGTCTGATCTCGTCAAGGTTTACCCATACCGGATTCCTTTCCTACTCACCTGCATTCTCACATCCTGACATCTCGTCTTCAGCCTGCAAAGAGGAAAAGAAACATTGTTACTCCTTACTTGACTCCCCTACCTGAACTCTCACCTGTTATCCGCCTGTCTTCGCCATCTGCATCATCCGTCGGATCTGTAAAGAGATACAAGGATCGGTTATCAACCTGAGCTGAGTTCAGTCATTCTCAAAGACCCGTTTGCTCTGCATCTCTCCCCTCCGCACCAAGCTGTAAATAAAGTGATTACACTTACCTGTCTGTCTCCCCGAGGTCTCTTTCTGTAGTGTGACAAATTTGATATTAAAATAACTACAATTAAAAACTACAGAAAAAAACTATGTAAATAAAAAATGACAAGACACAATACAAAAAAAAAACTAAATTAAAGGACTATTTAAAAAATAATTAAAACACATTAGTAAACTTTAGCTAAAATAAGCATGGAAAATATAAAAATGACCCCAGCTGGAAAGCATGTTTGGTAGCCAGCAATATCACACTGTAATATTTTCTTAAAGTTAAATTTCATGATCATTTGACAGTATCTGATTAAATGCATAAGCTGGAGACATGGCACACTGGTAAGCATGCATGCAGGTTCAAGGCTGGCTTGCATCAAACATTTATGCAGTTAGCAAACGCTTTTTGCACTGAAGGCACACAGCTTATCAGTTCATGCATTCCCTGGGAACCAAACCCATGACCTTGGCATTTCTACACCGTGATCTACTGTATTAGCTACAGGAATCCAAAATGGAAACATCCAAAGTAATTTAATGCAATGTTAAATAAAAAATTTCAAAGGGCATGCAGTAACTTTATGCTACCTTGTAAGCCATCTAGTTCTGGCCAAATTTACAAGTATCCCAGAAGCCATTGCAATCAGTCAATCAAAATTTGGCTTGCCCAACAAGGAGGCCTACCTACCCTCTTTGTATCCAAATGGTTATCCAACATTTTCCTTTTTATTAAACAACACAGTCTCAATAACTGTGAGGGATCCAAACAAAAGGAGTCTGGTAATGATGTCTTCCTTCAGATCAGCTAATGCTTGGCAGTAAACACGTGTGCCTGCATAGAAAGTGAGAGCCACAGACGCCACCTTGTGGTTGTTGTTGGACAATTAAGCCAGGTTTATTACAGTTAAATAAAATTAAATCCCACAAAAACACATTACTTGTATTAAAATAAATATTAACAGAAATAAAATGAAAAATATAGAAAATATTGTATTTTAGTTGCCATTTTCATTTTCATTAACATTAACTATGCATTAAAAAGATCTAAACCTAAAAGAAAAATTTATAAAAATTGCAATAAAACAAAAAAACTAAAAAAAAAAAATTACATAGACAAATTGAAAAAAAATAAAGGTGTCAAAAACACAAAAATGACTAAAACTAACTAAAATTTAAATAAAAATGGAACATTAAAAAAAAAAACTGTAATATCAGTTGTAGGCTATTAAAATAACACTGAGCCACACTTTGTGATTAATGTCTGAACTTCATGTAGTCACATCTAAAAATAAAAACCAGCAGCTTTTTTTAAAAAGAGACTGATTATGCAACTGACATATCTGAGTTTATCTCTAATAAAATCCTTAATGTCGAGGACCGGCCTTGGATTTTCTGGAACAAAGAACAAATATGCAGGTAAAAGTCAAAGGGAGTGATTTTTCTTTTAGTCAGTGACACGTGTCCGGCTCTCCTCTTAGGGGTCGGTGGCTGGCGTCGGGACAGCAGGTGACAGCTGGCCTGTCATCGCACACGACCGCCCGCTGTTGTCCCGACAGAGCCCTCCACCGTTCACTCCCCTGAGGAGCGGAACAAAGGACAGGCACCTTGTTCGGCGCCTGCCGAGGGGCGAGGATACGCCATTGTTTGCATTTGGCTGCAAAGGCCGGCGAGAGCACGGTATGAAACAATGGAGCTGAAGACCGAGTCCATTTTCTAGGCCCTGCTAAAAATAGTGATTCACTGACCATCATAAATCCCAAGAGCATTTCTGGAATCGGGAGGGGCAGAACTCTGGAGGTCTGCGGACGCTTGCTTTCCAGCCCTGCTGGAGCATATCATAGAGCTCAAAGCTTCCAGGGAGGAATTCATCATTGAAGATCGCTATATAGGTTGAGGGCTCAGGTTTGCTTGCAGACATTGTTTCCTCACCCCCCAAGTTCAAGAATGCAGGAAGTTCTATAGTCTGGATGCCTTCTAGACACGAGAGCATGTCTTACCAATAAAACAGGCCAATCTAAGTGCTCATAAATCAGATTTACTGATTAGGCCAACAGTATTTGGAAGTCAGAAATTAAATCTATGGCTTAATTTACAATCACATAAATTAGTTTCTAGTTTAGGATTTCAGATATGAAAGCTTTTGAAGAACTTTAGAAACAGTTAATAGTGGCAGTTTTTTATAATAGTGGTGTTTTCTAATAAATTGGCATTTAAATTAGTTAAAAATGATGAAACTAGCTTTGAAATTAAGAATAAAACATAAATAAAAATGTTGTATCATCCGATTTATTTCATTGTGGTGTTTAACTCAACACAACTTTGTTGAATTAAACTATTTTTTAAATACAAATAAAAATCATTTTAAATAACAATAAAAAATCAATAACAAATGCGATAATAATACCACATAATCTAAATAAATGGATATACAGATGGATGGATAAACAAAAAAAAAATTAACAAACAAATTAATAGATAAAGGTGTCCAGGTCGAAGCAAGCATTTTTTTTACATTCTTAAAAATAAATAAATAAACAATTCGAAATAAAAAATGAAACAAATAATCAAATATATGTAAACTAATCAATATATAATATAACATATATATATCTTATAGATAATATCGTATATAATAGAATACATAAAGATATTTATTTAAAAATGGATCACTGTAACATATATGTAAGTCATGTCAACTTTGTGTTTTGTACATTAACTACGTCAAAAATAAATCAATTGAATCTTTTTTTATAAGTGATTTTTTTTTGTTTAATGTAATTTAAGTGGAAATGAGTTGGTACAATGGAACAAGCCAAGTAGATTCTCATGTGCTCTCCTCCGTCTCCCTCCTGCCGCCTACACACGCCCTCCTTAAGACAACAACTGAATTTTTTTTTACAGTGTCAGACATAAGCTATTTTGGCCTTTTGTGCAGTGCACCTATCATGAACTGTCTTGGATCTGACCAATGCCTGTGGGGTATATAAATAGAGAACTAAATATTTCAGAAACAATTACTGGCCATCCTTCAAAGTGTTTGAGTAATGTTCCTAATAATATCTAGTGGGTTTTAATCAGAACAAATGCTGTTTTTGGAGACAGTTAACTTTATCTTACTTTGTCAACTGTCTCCAAAAACAGTTTTATATTTATTACATTGAAAGATTACATTGAAAGAATTTAAAATAAATCGCTTGTTTATTATCTATTTCCAAAGCTGAAATATGTAGATGTTTTCTTTTTAAAGTGAAATGCTACCACTTACAAACAAAAAAGCTGAACTGGTTTAAACTGGATAAAGTGAAATATCACACTGTATGTGTGACAAACCAGAACACACTGGTTCAGCAGTAAGAAGCAGTCCAGAGAAAGTCACTTCTTGTTTTTGTTTTGATATGAAATCATTCACTGTAATGTTGCCCCTTGATAATGAATCTGTTTTTCTGACCCACTGTTCAATTCTTTAAATTCCAGAAGGGTTGACGGAAACGTCTTTTCTTAAGTGGATCACATTACAGTAGTTTCCTGCTGTGTTCCCAACATTTCCAGGTCAAACACATTCACAATAAAGACGGGCTGCTGGTTCGGCCGAGGAGACGGGAATTTGATCACAAACCAAAGGGACAAAACAGGATATTGATGACAAGGTGCTTTCCTATGTCACTGAATGATAACATGTGTGACAAATGAACTTACAATCAACTTCATTTCACCACAAAAACACACTGAAGCACATAAACACCTTCAGAAGAAAGAGACGTCGCAAAAGTGCTCTCAATTGTTTCCCTTAGACATAAATTTGACTTTTGCGCAAACTTCCTACTTTTCAGAGGTTCACTTAAAACAGTGTTATTTTACTACTGTTTACTAGTATAGTACTTATTAATGTTTAAAACTAGCTTTTATTTTTTGTCATTTTTCAGCTTTTCTTCTAAATATATAGATTTTTTGTTAGTTTGAATATTTTTATATTTCTATTTAGCTTTAATTTCATATTTATTGCAGGTTTAGTTGTACTTACTACAACCTAAACTTATTTCAGTTAGTTTCCAAGGCACTATTTCTAAAAAAAAAAATTAGTTTTTGTTTGTTTAATATTTATATTTCATTTAATTGTAACTTTATTGTGTCCCAGTAGCGTTTCAACTGTGCTCAACAAGTCTGGCAATCAAATCAGACGACTCAATATGAACTTATATTTCTCATAAGATTCTCACAAACTAAATGACACAATCTATGCACATTCATTTTATAGCTATATATTAAACAATTTGTGACCATGCACCACAAAACCAAAACCAATTTTTGAAACTAAATTTATACATCATATGAAATCTGAATAAATAAGCTTCCATTGATGTATGGTTTATTATGATCAGACAATATTTGGCCGAGATACAACTATTTGAAAATCTGGAATCTGAGGATGCAAAAAAGTCAAAATATTGAGAAAATTGCCTTTAAAGTTGTTCAAATGAAGTTCTTAGCAATGCATATTGCTAATCAAAAATTATGTTTTGACATATTTACGGTAGGAAATGTACAAAATATCTTCATTGAACATGATCTTTACATAATATCCTACTGATTTTTGGCATAAAAAAAATCGATAATTTTGACCCATAATGTATTGTTGGCTATTGCTACAAATATACCCCAGCGACTTAAGACTGGTTTTGTGGTCCAGGGTCACATTTGTGCCTTCTTTTTTTAAAATATATGACAATATAAAAAAAAAAAACAGTGATGGATTTGCTTGCCACAAACAAGCAGCTTCTCACTTCACAAGACGTTAATTGATGGACTGGAGTGCTGTGAATTACTTGTGGATTATTGTGATGTTTTTATCAGCTGTTTGGACTCTCATTCTGACGGCACCCATTCACTGCAGAGGATCCATTGGTGAGCAAGTGATGTAATGCTAAATTTGTCCAGATCTGTTCTGATTAAGAAACAAACTTGTCTAAATTTCGGCCTGGCCTGAGGGTGAGTACATTTTAGCACATTTTTATTTTGGGGTGAACTATTTCTTTAAAAGAAGCACATGAGATATTCATAGATGAAACATAACAAACGTGCACAATTGTGCATGCACAATTAAAGAGCAACATCTGAGCAATAAAATAGTTCTCAGGGCATAAAATATGAGACATGGCTCTTATGAAACACTTCCTGTGCACACGGTAGAAATACTGTACCAACCCCCACTGAACACAACTAGAAATGTTAAAACACACTTTACACAGGGCCAACTGGAGTACAGCAGATCTGGACAGCACAATGCACACAATATCCTGGAATAAAATAACACAATAACAAAACCGAGCGATAATCAGCAGGGAACTTTGACTCCCGGACCGGCTGATTAAATTCCTCTGCTGTGACTCTATTGTACCATCTTGTTGAACTTCCGCAGCTGTGCTGTTAAAGTAATGAGCATTGTGCTCACTTAAAAAGCTCCTCAGAGGTCTAAGCATCCAAGTGGGGTTGAGGCATCAACACAGGATACTTTGCCTTTGGTCAATTCTAGAGGATATTCATTTTTGGGGCTTTGATGTGCTTGTGCAGACAAAATAGGGAGTGATGTGGCTGACAGACGACACAATTGTTGGGCATTAAGGCTGACGTTTTGTTCCATATTTGAGTTTTGGAGATTGCCTGGGAATGGTTATGATTGTTCAGAGCCATCATTCAGTACTATTGAACAGTGGCTCTGTTCCAAAACATAATGAGCTGACTACATAGACAGTATCTTATGACATTTGTTGCATCACACAACTGTTACCAAAGGTTTACTGCAGAACTGTTTTATGTTTTTGATTATTTTTATTGAATTCAAACATTAACATCGCAGGCTAACATGTAAAAATAGAAGCAATATATACAAGATATACTGTATATGTGGGTCAAAGATGAAAAGGGCTTTTCAAGCTTCAAAACAATAAAAGTGTAATACAGCTTTAAATTTTGATGCCTTTTTTTTTAGAATGGTCCTGTTTTTTTAAAAGTCAAAAGTAATCAACATCATCAATAATGACAATCATTTTACCATGATTTACAGAAGACACCCACTAAAATGTTTTTCAATGTAACAATAGTTTATACCAAAAAACCTAGTCAGACATTTCAAATATTATAATGTATATTAGTATGATAACTTTTTCTTTCTATTTTTCACAAAAGCTATTCGAAACTCTTTACTTACATTTAATATGCTTTCTGTCTATACAAAACCACTTTTGTAAATTTAATTTGATGAGGACACTAAAGCGGGAGGACTTGTCTTTTGCCAATATATATATATTTAGATTTCATATTATATATTTATACATAACAAGGACAGTAGTGGACATGGAAGATAGCAGACAAAGAGAAAGAAATGCTAATAATTATACTAAAATTAATTTCAATGACACATTTTGATAAAGTGAAGTAGTTTAGTCTGACCCTATTACTCAGTATTTGTGAATTTTTTCTTTGTATTTGTGTGCTCTTTGTATTTGTGTGCTTTTTTTTGTATGCTTACAAAATTAAATGCTTTGACTTAAATGGCACAAAGTCACTTTGGATGTGTCTTGCAAACGTAAAAGCCTTATTGCAAACTCATTAAACTCATCAGTCTCTTGTGTACTATTTTTATGGCAGAGTTGCTGCCTAGAGCTTTCCATTAGCTGCCTTAAAAGGTAGTTGCTTATTTGGACAGCAAAGGAGCTCGTTGATTTTGGAACAGAGCCAGAGTCGGGCCGTGTGGCACAACCTCACTTCCTATATTCTCTGGCAGCCCTCGTACATCTGTCTTCGTGCCTGTTTTAAAGGATTTCTAACATATTTAGTGCTCAGATTAAAACAGTGGCTCTGAAAATAGTACCTTGGCGCCCTCGGAGTGTCTCCAGGAGGGTGATTTCTCGTCGGCAGGTGGTAAGGGTGCACTGCTTCTGCACCTCCACGCCAGCGCCTCGTGCTTGGTACACTGTGGAAAGATGGCTGAGAGAGATGAAATGCCTCTGTAGAGGCTAAATGACTCATGCAGCAATGAACCAGCTTCTTGTCGTATTATATTTCTGCAACCAGTGACTTATAAAAAGTAAACGAGTCAGTCTGACCTCTATTGGGATTTCTGGGTGGTTATACAATTCATGACATTGTACCATTCACCCTGCATTCAGCAAAAAGGAGCCAAAAATATAAAATGTCTGCCAAGACTTTATTAAAACCAGAATATGTCTAGACATTGAGTCAAGGGTTGATGACAATCAGTGAAAACAGACCAAAAATGCATTAATTCATAAGAAAATGCTAACTTAATCATTTAACAATCAAAATAAACATTAAAAAAGGACTAAATTACATTTTATATATAAATAAAAAAATACTAAATATTTATTTATAAATTAATACCCACTTCCACTGAAAGGGTTGTTGTCAGTAAGATTTTATTTTTTAAAAGAAATTATGTTTTATTCCGCAAGTGGCAGTAACTGATGAAAAGTGTGGGGGGGAAAAAACACCCCAGTTTAGGCTATAATAAATTAATGCGGTTTTTATTATTTAATTTTCTATTCATCATAGAATCCTGAAAAAAACTAACAAAAAAAACTGTTTTAGACATTGATAATCATCAGAAGTGTTTCCTTGGCAGCAAATCATCAGAATGATTTCTGAAAGATCATGGGTTTTTGACACTTAAGACTGAACTAATTACGCTGAAATTTATCTTTTTCCTTACAGGAATAATGATCTTAACCTTTACAAAAAAGAAAAGTGTATTTTAATTGTAATAATATTTCACAAAACTACTGTTTATGGCATCTTTATCAAATAAATGCAGCCTTGGTGAGCGTAAGTTTTTCAAAAACATTATAAAGTTTTACTGACCCCCAAACTTGTAAACATATACTGTATATAGAGTTGAAAGTTTTCATCTCAGTAAGTGAGGACCACAAGGCAACTTTTACTGCAAAACAATTTTATTTCAACTGACCGCAGAATGTTTTACAGAGGAGCATTTGTACATAAATAGAGGTGCTGGAAAGCACAGCTGTTTGCTCATACAAAATTAAAAAAGAACATATCATACACTATCTACACACGCCACTTCTTGCGGAGCGGCATTTAACAAGGATTGTCAGAAATCCATTTGCACACTTTAAAGTCCGAGAGGAGTTGCATTTTTGCATGCAATCACTGAGGTACAGACACGTGACAGGCAAATGTTTGACTGGGTTGAATGTTGTACGTTAACACATGAAACAGTTTCTGTCAGGGATGTGTATTATCATGTCCCTCTGTATTGCAATATTCTCCATCTCAAGCATTTCCAAGGCCGTTCATGGCACATCTTCAACTCAAAATAAGACTTTTTCAGACGCATATGTCTTATTGATACCAACTGACCAATCAGCAGCTCTGAATATGATTGGGTCATAAAGATGTCCACTTTATAGTCCAGCTGCTAAACTGGTTTTATGACCCTCAAAACTGTGCAAACAACAAAAAGCAAAACTTTCTATTACTTCAACAAAAATACAGAAAGATAAAGAAACATTATAGGGTTTTTGCAGAGCTAATGTTATATAAACCCATAATCTTAAAGGCTGCTATAAAAGTATTTCAAAACAATTCTGCTCAGTCAAACTTGATCAAACATCTGAATCAATCAAACCTTCTAGGAAAGGGAAAACACTCAATCACAAATCGGTAAAAGTTTTACACAACTACACACACGGACAGCACACTAAACACATCTACAGCAGGGGTGCCCAAACTCGGTCCTGGAGGGCCGATGTCCTGCAGAGTTTAGCTCCAACCCCAATTAGACACACCTGAACCAGCTAATCAAGCTCTTACTATGCATACTAGAAACTTCCCGCCAGGTGTGTTGAGGCAAGTTGGAGCTAAACGCTGCAGGACACCGGCCCTCCAGGACCGAGTTTGGGCACCCCTGATCTACAGCTTCACTCATAAACACAGACACCTAAAGCTTGTGTTTCAGACACCCATCATGCTAATCATGTTAAACACACATGATATGTTAAAATATGCCATTACATTAGCCAATTGCCTTTCCTTTTCCCTACACTTTAAAGCAACTGTGTGTCAGTTTTTTTTTTTACCTTGAAACTCCGTTCCCAAAAATCATCAATAATGGTACACTGACTTCTAACGGTGATGGCTGCTGTTTCTTTCTGCTCACCCTCAAAACGTCATTCAGGGAGTTCTTGGTGTGTCGGGTAACGAAATTCACGAAAAGAGCGGCTGCTTTACCCAGTAACAAATGCACGTGAACAGCAGGGTTGCCAGGTTTTTGCAACAAAACATGCCCAATTGCTGCTGAAAACTAGCCTAAAATTAGACCAATCGCGTTTTGAAGGGGGTTCCCCGGTAAAAATGGGGGTAAAATATGCGTTCATGGGGGGAAATAACACGTTTTTCTCCAGGGATCCTGCCAGTAAAATTCGCCTTCCGGGGCTAAATATCCACGTTATTGGGGTCGCTTCAACCCTCCGACATGAAAAGCAAGCAACCCATCAACAGTGTTAAAGGGATAGTTCACCCAAAAATGAAAATGTGATGTTTATCTGCTTACCCCCAGGGCATCCAAGATGTAGGTGACTTTGTTTCTTCAGTAGAACACATATGATGATTTTTAACTCTAGCCGTTGCAGTCTTTCAGTCGTATAATGCATGGCAATGGTATCAAAATCTATGAGAGTAAAAAAAACAGGCACAGACAAATCCAAATTAAACCCTGCGGCTCGTGACGCCACATTGATGTCCTAAGACACGAAACAAACGGTTTGTGCCAGAAACCGAACAGTAATTATATAATTTTTTACCTCTAATACACCACTATGTCCAACTGTCTTTGGGCGCGCGCACGACTTCCGGTGCGTGAGGTGTGTACGCACTCTGGCGTAGTTTACGTTAACGGGTGTTGTCGCGGGAGGAACAAACGACAGACACAGTGGGTGTGGCATCAGGCCTCGGAGAGGCTTTTATTAACAGAAAATAAACAGTGTCCAGAAAAAGGGAATCAAGTGTCCAAAATAAACAGGGGATCTGGTGTCCTCGTCGTGCTGTGGGGTTCGTGAAGGGAAGGGCAGTGGTCAGGAAGGAAGGAAGGGTCCAGGTAAGCGGCGGAGTCCGGCGGCCGCACGTGTTCCCCTCTCCGGTCCGGGGCGTGAGGGCCGGCGGCTTCTATCAGCAGCTTCGTCCTTCTCTCTGCCCACGGCGCTTGAAGGGACTAGACGGCCCAGCATCCTGGCCCGACGGCCGTGTAACGGGTGCGGTTCTCATCCGGACTGCGGGTCCGGCAGCTCACGACTCTGGCAGCACGGGAGTCCCTCTACGCACCCCTCCTGGACCTACGAGGAGACCAGCGTGCATTGCACGGGGAAGAGACCGGTCTCCCGAGGAGAGGCGCGCTCGACTTTTAACAGCGGCGGTGACGAGGTTCCATTCACTTCAGGTGTGCCTCATCTCACGCCGCCAGACCTGGCTGTTTCTGCACCCCTCCTCTCTCACACACCTCCTGTCGAGAGCCTTGTGAAGGGCGGCGATTAAGGGATGGGGTGATGCTGATAATTAGGTGGAGGCAGCCGACTCGTCACAGTGTGTTGATATCCAGCCGAAGAGCAATCAACCATAACTTCAGGCGAGCAGGCTCAGAAGTTGGGAATACGTGGAAGTCACCACTCCCGAATGAGTTCGCGCGAGAGAACGTAATCTTTTAGTTTTAAGTCAGTTTGAACAATCCGGATAAGCGCAAGTAAGTACCATTTTTATTAGCCGTTGTACCTACAATGACTGTGCACTGTGTAAACAATGAGTGACGTTTACGCGCGAGAGATCACTTCCGGCACTTGCGTAAACTACGCCAGAGCACGTACACACCTCAGGCACCGGAAGCGTATAAAAATTATATAAATACTGTTCGGTTTCTTGCACAAACCGATCGTTTTGTGTGTTAGGGCATCAATGTGTCGTCACGAGCCGCAGGGTTTAATTTGGATTTGTCTGTGCGCGTTTTTTTTTACTCTCATAGATTTTGTTCTCATAGATTTTGTTCTGAAGAAACCAAGTCACCTACATCTTGGATGCCCTGGGGGTAAGCAGATAAACATCACATTTTCATTTTTGGGTGAAGTATCCCTTTAAAGTAGCCCAATTCCGCGGGAAAACCGCGGACTTGGCAACACTGGTGAACAGCTACCCGCTGTAATCACAACAGTGATTTACACTTATTTAACTGTAGGGGGCTCCAAGGTAACAAAATGCATAAAACGACTAGCCGACATACAGTTGCTTTAACATTTTTTCATTCTCTACAAACGTGGACTGAATAAATCATAAATATACACAGTTAAAATTAATTCAACTGATATACTCAAATCCAAAACATTTTGTCAAAACAATATATTAAACGTGTATGGCTGCGTTCAGAATGGAATACTATGCCTTCTGTATACTATGCATTACGCACTCAACGTAGACAGTATTTATTATTTTGTTTTTGAGAACAATGTGAAATTGTATGCAGTATGTAACAATTTTCAAATGTAGTCACATGACATCAATTTGCAAATTTTGTGGTTATCATCAGGGTTACTGCAAAAATTATTTTCTTACTTAGTACTTAGTATTTACTTAGTAAAAGTTTCCAAACTTTCTTAAATCAAGATACATCAACTTAAGAAGCTTTTTTCTGGAATAATAATAATCAATAAATACAATAAAAAATAAGTACTTTTATGCTTAAAACTACAAATATATGTCAATGGACTAAGAAAAACAAACTTGACTTATTTTCCCTTTGAATTTGAAAGTTTTTATTTTATTATTTTTAGTTATTTTATTTATCTTGTTTTAAGCTTAATCTCACTTCATTTTGATACATTTTTCAGAAAATAAGACTTAATATCTTGTATGTAAATTAATCTAACCTCTTAACTGTCACCCCCATTTTTTAACATAGACATTAAAGTGCACTATCCAAACATAAATTGTTATAATTCATGAACGAATACATTTTTAATATGATTTTGAAGTACCATTTCCAATGTAAGGCAATGTCTGATTTGAAAATGCTGAGGGGACGGCTGACAGTTAAGAATGTTTAGATATTTGTTCTGGAAAACAAGTAAAAAATGCTAAATAAAAAAATCATTTTTTGCAGTTTACACAAAAATAGTATAAATAGCATGGTAGTATGTCATTCTGAGCAGTTTAAGTAAAAAAGCAATTACTTTTCGACTGGCAGAATCCCTCATACATTATGCATCAACACAATAGACCTGCATAATTCTACAGATACAATCAGTTTCCTTTGACAGAAGGTTTCACACTCGTTCACAGTACACTGACGCCCTCTGCAGTGCTGGTCTGGTACTGAAAGTGAACTTTTAGTTGCATAAAATTGGAAATAAGTAAGCCAACACCTTCATCATCCAACACCCTCATCAATACCTTAACACATTAATAACATCTGAAAGTATATATCACAGTATCAACAAATGGAAAATCAGCCTTTTCAGGAGTAGCCTTGTTCAGACTTCATGAACCAGTGCTGAGAAATCTGACGAGCAAAAACACATCATATAAAAAACGGTTGCTTTTCATAAAAATCATATGCAAATAAAAAAGTCCTAAAGCTAAAGAGATAAGGAATACTTTGGCTTAAATAAACATTATGTCAATGACAACAGAACAATAAAGCAAAAGGAATCAATTCCCATGATCCTGTGTTTCAGTGGCTTCAGACGTCACTTGTTTCATACAATGCAATGTTTTAAACCAACAATCAGACATTATTCACTTTGACACAACAGCCATACATGAATGAACTGTTGATAGACAAACAAGAACTAGGAATATGCTCTTTTGTAATACAGTAATGAACAGGAGGAATTTGGCATCAGTCTTAAAGAGATTGGATGGCTATTAAAAGACGAAACACTGAAATGCCCGTTTTGAGTTTTAGAAATGGCTCACGTGCTCTGAAAAAAGTAAACAATACTTCGAAATAATAATTAAATGCAACTGAGTTTGTTGTATATATAATGCATTTTAAGGGTATTAGAATTTTTGCAGCTGTAATTGATTCCTAAATCATTTTAATACAATTCTCCTATTTATGGTTATAGTTTTAAACATAAAGCAGCATCAGTGAAAAACTGAACTACCATTAAATGAATTATTATTTAAAAGTTTTATTATGAAGCTTTTTAACAAAAATGCAGTGCTACAGATATTTTTGCACCCACACTAGATAAAAAAAGGTTCAAGTTCACAATTTAATACTAGTTTGTTCAAATCCCTAACCATATTTATTTATACCAATAATAACAGTGATTCTTGCCTTGGTAACTGAGTATTCTGCATATTTATGAATACCTTCATGATGCATTATATATATAAAGCTTCATAGAAAGTGCTACCAAATAAATATATTTAAAAAAGAAAGAAATTAATTCTTTGCAAAAATTTAAATTGGAATGTAAATCGAATTTTCAATGAATCGAAATTGGAATGTAAATCGAATTTGAATGGTCTTGAACTATTAGGTTATTATTATCATTAAAATTAATGGTGTTTATAAGAAGGAAACGGAAAAACAAGGAAAGTTTTGCCAGTAATAAAGCTAGTGGCAGCAGTGAGGTATCGTAAATCACACCGCTGTCATCACATTCCACACTGTTCACCGTTCAAAACATTTTTCAGTTTAAGGAATTGTTCCCCCCAAAATGAAAATGTACACACCTTCAGTCCATCCAAGATGTAGATGAGTTTGTTTTTCTTCATCAGATTTGGAGAAATATAGCATTACATCACTTGCTTACCAATGGATCCTCTATTGTAAACGGGTGTAAAAACATCATAATAATTCACAAGTAATTCCACATAACTTTAAAGGAGACATTTATTCCCACCTTTTTCAATATGTATATTAATCCTCTGATGGGGTTTCCCCCCCCCCCCAGAATGTGTTTGTGAAGTTTCAGCTCAGTGGAAGCAGAAACACGCTGTTTTTCGTGAAAAATCATGCTGATTTAATTCTCTTTAAATGCAAATGAGCTGCTGCTCCCCGCCCCCTTTACCAGCTTTTGAGCTGCGCCATTACAGCTCGGACCTCCTAAAACATTTTGGCTTTGGTTCTGATTTTCATGTTTATCGTGCTGAAATCATGCGTTTTAAACCATATTAGTTTAAACTTCTGATATACGGTTTTCTGAGTGCACACATTCGAAGCACACGGACAGAAAGCGGCTGTAACAGCATGTGAGTACTAAACTAAGTTCTCATTCACACACAAGTTTACGTTACACACAGTTTACGTTACACTTACGTAAACATGATTACAAAAACGTCGTTTGTCTTTGAAAGGTAAACAGCTGGGAATAAATCATAGGTTAGGTTTTAATCGTGGTGGCAGCAGCAATATAAAAAATAAATCACTAAAGCCCGCTGTCCTTGTCTCCCTGAGGCTGGACTGGGGCTCTAAACAGTGTTCTGTGCTCGTCTGTGCAGCCAAAGGCAGAACAGTTGGCATGTTTTGCTTAAACTTTCATCATGGCATTAGAACTGGTACACCGTTGTCGCTTGCGAAATCAAAATGACGGTGCCGTGGGTGTAAATTTACAGATTAAGGGACGGTGATATTATAATGAGGTCCCTTTGCCACGTCACTAGGGGAGCAAAATCAGTCCCCCTCATTTTTTTTCAGACACTTGCAGAAAAAGGTTTACCAAAACAAAGTTACTTGGTTAATCTTTTTCACGTTTCCTTGGTTGGTAGATGCACCTGGGACCTGATTATATCATTTAAGCACAGAAAAAGCCAGAATTTCATGATAAGTCACCTTTAATTAACATCTTATGAATTGAAAAGCTATGTGTTTGTGTGAAACAAATCCAGCATTAAGGTGTTTTAACTTTAAATGCAGTTTTCTGGGTCCATAATATATAATGCTTCCTCTAGTGAAAAAGTCCATCTCCTGTTTTCTCTCACATCAAAATCCACTCACATATTTATGGACTGTTTTTGCTTGTAAACAGTGCTTGATCTGCACACATTTCTCTCCTGATTCAGACAAGATGACTTTTTCAATGAAGAAAGCAATATTATGAATAGAGAACTCATATTTTAACCACAAGCAATGATTTGACATTAAAAATGTCTTCATGATGGATTTGTTTTTTATAAACACACAGCTTTTTACTTCATAAGATGTTAATCGATGGACTGGATTTGTGTGGATTACTTGTGGATTATTGTGATGTTTTTGTCAGCTCTCATTCTGACGGCACCCATTCACTGCCAAAGATCCATTGGTGAGCCAATGATGTAATGCTACACTTCTCTAAATCTGAAGAACAAAACTCATCTACATCGTGCTTGCCTCGCCTAAGGTTTTGCCGGCAAATTTTAATTTTTGGATGAACTATTTACATAATATTTTAACACCAGGACACTTGCTCCTGTTCCTTACAGAACTGTAATTCATACTGTTTTGGTGAAGTCCTTTTAGGAAAAGGGAAACTTACAGAAGGCAAATAATTACCAGTGCAATTTCACACATCTGTTGGCAAAGACCCACGAGTGACCGTTTTCATTATGGCATCAGTGCGCACTTCCACACAAGAGCTTTCAAGTACAATACATTTTTCAGGTTGAACTTGTGATGCCAAAGGAGAAAATCTCCCCTTGATTTACTCACATAGTCGTACGCCAGCCTCTCAAACTGGTTAGGACGAGTCCAGGACAAAATTGTCTCTCTTGTCTTTTAAGGCCTGAGGTTTAAGTCCCCATATTTGAGCAGGGAGAGTATTGCCACAGTAATGCTGGATAAAAATGGATTATACATGAAGACGTTAAATACTGTGTACAAGGACAAGATCAGATTTGAATGTTTCCATGATATAATCGCAGTTGGTGGATTACATCACATCTTGACACAGAACAAGACGTTGTAGGCCATAGTGACTTTTTGAATACTTGTCATCTTTGCTTTAAAACTGACATTTGATTAAATACCACAGTTACAATTCATATTAATGTTCCATTATGTGTTACCATATTATAAGGCATTTTTCCATTATGGATACATTTATATTGGTTAAAAGAGACCAGATTACACCTAAACCTTCTTTGAATTAATGTCCATACTGCATCCCAGCATACCTTCTACAGATCTTACACCTTTTAGACAGTTTTCAAAATGCAGAAAGTGCAAAGTGGAAGAAGAAAACTGGATGTGGTAATACTGCTGGACCAGAGGGAAAATCTATAATAATACAAACAGGAATGTTTCAGGCCATTCAGCAGAGTAGAATTAGAAAATGTTTGAGGACAGACAGATATATTGACAGTCAAATTATTGGAGGATGTTTTCGATGCATCCATCTTGGCGTTACAGCCCAGCTACGGCTCCAAAACCACCCAGTTTCCATAAAGCTGAAGCGATCCATGTGCAAAAACAAAACAAATGTTTAACAAAGACAAACAGACATTCGAAGATTCATCTCAATCCTCCACCGAGGCAGTTGGCATGTTGATTGAGTCATTGGCCTATAATGCTGTTTTTGCTTCTTGAAATGTTAAAATCTCCAAGACTGCCATTCCAGAGGGTTTCATATAGTGGTCCATTGGCCATTAGTGACTCCTAAAGCTCATCATTTTGTACCGCAGGCCAAACCTCTGTGGTTAAACCCCACTCACCTCGACCCTGGCTCTTCTGCCGGCCGATTGGCTGTTGGGTGTGTCAGCCAATGATGCTTTCAGTCCATTTAAAGAGTGGCCAAGATCCGTGAGAATGAGATGATGACGGTGAAAGCGGTCTGGCCCACCCCAAACACCAGAGCTTCAAGAGGAGCCATGTCCTTCCCTGCCACACGGTACACACCTGCCACTGCTGCACCTAAGACAGGGGACATCAACATTCACATATGACTAGATAGCAAAGACTGCAGATAAACATTGATGTTGGCTTGAGAAACCCTAGTCTGAAATGGTTATGCTTAAAGATAGATAGACAGATAGGCAGATAGATACATGGATATTGTATCATGTTTATTTGTTCTTTGTTCTGAGGATTTAAAAAGGAACATCTGAGTCAAAGTTAATAATGAAATGACACATAACCTCCAAGAGACCTTCAGGTCTACTGAGCCACGAAAAAGCAATATGTAAATGATAAAACCTTCCTCTGGGAAATCACACCTGAAACTGAAATATAGATGTTTTTGTGACTGTGGCTGTTGCAAAGTCAACATCAGTTTTGCAGCCTTAAGAGTTTAAAAGTTCAATTAAGACACCAAATATTTTCCACTATATTTCTGCTTTAAAAACAAATAGGACAATATGATGTAATATGCTTGTAAATATTGACTCTCAGACTAATTCAAAATTCAGCGTAGCAAAGAACAGCAGCAGATACCAGATTAGAAAAAAAAGGTCATAATTTAGCTTCTCATGAGTTTTTTTTTTTACCTTCTCTCTGACCCTTACGATTACGCAGGCAAGTTGCTGAATACTGGAAACAGGAGCTGATACGTAAATGTGGGCAGTCACATATTAATAAACTCATGGTTGTTTCAATAAATGTTCTAGGATGGGGAGATCGACATAAAATTAAAGAAAATTAAATATGATCAGTTTAATTAAAGTCGTGGAAGGATGAATGTGCTCTCAAGGTCCTGTTTGGGAGTCTTACTAATATAAAATAAAAGACTTACGCCAAAGATCTCTAGACTGGATAGCACTTTAGCCTGGCTCAGTCATTTATGTTCTCCAAGCAGACGTCTGACTGTTATTAAATGTTTTAGTGACATGATTCAGTGTGTTTGTCTAAAAGCCTGTGTGTAGGTTGATGTATATGTAAGCCGCTGTGTGTGACAGGTGTGTGTGTGTCTCTCTATCTATCTTTCTCTCTCTCTGCAAAATCCATATTAATAATAAAGCAGGCCACTGGGAATGGGCACTATATTGTACGGCTATATATAAATGGAGTCAAACTCCATTTGTGTCTGACTTGAGAACAGCTAACAGCTAGTTCACTGACACCCAGCCCATTGTCCTTAAAACATCTTTAACATATTGCATTATAAAGATGCACCAAAATTTTGGCAGCCAAAAAAAAAAATCATTCAAAAATAAGTTTTCGGTTTCGGACAAAATAGTTCTAAAATCATTGACTGAAACAGTAACATTAAATTGAAATTAAAATAATAAATAAAAAAGTTCGCTGTAGGTCTCTCAGCTCAATTGGGAAGCGAACCAATCACCTCTCCCTCTTTACTACTAGTTACAGCACAAAATAAACATGAATGAACATCAGAAGGTATGTTGAATGAAACAGTCCAATTTACTGAACTGATTCATGTCTCATGTAATCGCTCAATCAGTGCCTCAACCGCAGAAATATTTCAATCACACATTTATTTACCTCAGGAAAGCCAATTAATGTTCATAACCTCAACAGACAGCTAGAAAAAATAACTCTAGAGAACAGCATTTTGCTAAATATATGCACTATAATACATATTATATTTTTACTGCACCCATGGTCTTCATTACATAATGCATATTTGAATTAATCTGTCACGAAAGCAAGTTTTTAATACGGTCATCATTTAAATGTTAACAATAAATCATTAAAAAATTTGCATCCTATGTGCCGTTTAAAATGTTATATACAAATCAGTTTTATTTGAGCGTTGATTATTATATAAACTTTATTTCCAGTTTTCGGCTAAATTAAAACTCTAATTTAGCTGTCAGTGAGGCATTAAAAAAATCATTTTGGTGCATCACTAATTATAATGCATTTTATTAATCACATAAAAATTATTTACAAGATATTTTACTAAAAATCACTAAGAAATCCTAAGTAACTGTCAAGAAATCTCCCAGAACTCACTAGCATCATGCACAAGCAAACACAACTCAGTTTTACTTCAGAAAATGTAAAAATCTAGTTGGATAATAAATATTTCCTAGCCACATTTTGCCAGCAGAAAAGTGTTTTCAGAATTGAGAAAAAAAAAGACATTTAACAAACAAGCTTTTAAAAACTATGCATTAATGAATCATGCACCAAACAACCAGGGACATTTAATAATATCTATGTCATATTAGGTTTAAGAACATGCACACTTATTTCTAAAATTGCTTAGACCACAAAAGCTGATAAGAAAAGCAGAAGTGAGCGAGTACTGACTAGTGATGACCCCGCCGGTGAGAGAAGCCAGGAACCCCACGCTGATGAGCACCAGTGTGATGAGCCGTCCTCTCTTATGACGCTGCAGAGTCACACACATCAGCAGACCCACGGCACTGTGAACGAACAGAGACGAGAATAGACACCACAGGAACACCCAGTACCACATTTCTGCAGACAAAACACACAGACACAGAGAGAGACAGAGAGAACAAACCGGTTAGAAAGTTAGCTGGTTTCCAAAAATGCAAATGAGCAGCATTTCTTTTAGGAAGCTTATGCATGAATATGTCAGCTGCATGTTTCATTCAGCAAGTGGCAGCCAGTTATGTCAGTTATTTCAGTGCATTTTACTCTAATATTGTGTAAAACAGTTAATACTGATGAATCACACTGGAAATAGTTGGTAAAGCACAGTAAACATACAGCACACTATGGTAGAGAATAATTCTGAACCAAATCATGCATAGTTATGATTTTCTGTGTCACTGTCACATCAAGTAATAACAAAAAACAAGACACATTCTGGTTCTTGTTTGTTCTTATTTCTTTAAAAAAAAGGTTCTGCTTTCATGAGTGAAGAGGAACTGTTTTGTGAGGAACCGCTGCTAAAGAAACACTAATGGCTCGTTTCCACCGAGCGGTACGGGTCAGTACAGTACAGTACGGTACGATTCGGGACCGAACACCCTGATCCAGTACCCTTAGGCGTGGTGTATGCCCAGTGGTGTAGTGGTGCCTGAAGAAGTGGGTATAGTCTTAATTTATGCCCCCATTTTTTAAGCGGCCCAGCAAAGGATGAACGGCCTGTGTTATAAACAGTGACATGTAAGAGTTAAGACTAGTCTTGCATATTTAGTTCACCCCAAAATGGGCCAATAGTATTTGCACATTTAAACTTTCTGTAACTTCTGCTACTTGACTTACTGGAGTAAGGATCATTATGAAATTAATTAGCCAGAAAAGAGGTGCAGATTTTGCAATAAATAATTAAAATGTAAAAAATTACATAGACTGCAAAAATTAACATTTCGTCAGAACCTCTAGTAGACAAGCTATTTTGTTTAGTTATCTGTAGAAGAATCATGATCTTGTAAGGTCCGCGCACCTGGTCCAAGGAAGGTATCCAGTGGCGGATGAAGGTCTCTTGCGTGTTCGATCTTTTCAGCTCGCAGAGTTATTCAATTTAGATTTAACTCAAATCTGACTCCATTTTAATATGACCTCTAATTTAGGTTGAAAGGCACATTGGTTGTTTGTTGGTCTCTGATTATTCTTACATTCGATTATTATAATTAACTCTTTACTTTGTATTTTTTTTTTTCTCGTTCATTAGGAATCTATGTAGCTTAGGATGCCTCACGGCGGCCGCTGTGCGTGGGCTCCATGATCACAAACTCGCCAGTTTGATCCTTATTCAGGTTTATGGCTAATACTATGTACTTTAAATAGTAGGTTTTTAGCCCCTACAATTACCCATGTAATCTCAACATAACACGGTTCTTTCTAGACCCTTAGTCTAGACCCCTAGAGTTATTAGACACCACGTCAACTTATAACACTCCCAAATATTAATCAGCGTTCTTCTAGACCTTATCTAAGACCCGATCGTTATTACACCACGTACAACTTAATTAAGCTGAATCAACACATGGTTAACGTAACTTAGTAAACTTAACTAAGTCAAGCGGTTTAGTCGAACTTATAATCTCAACTGATGCACCCCATGCTTTCAACTCCTGGATCTAATATGGCCTACCCCTGGTCGCGTTGCGGAAACATACGCCTTCACTTAATCTACTTGAGAAAATAACTTCAGAGTAATCAGAATGAATTCAAATGTAACAATTTATTATCAGTAAGGTAAATATGTATTATGCCAATTATCAACGATTTTAAATCAATACAAGACATCAAATTCTCCAAGACGAATCTAAGAGTAAAATGCATATCTGAGATTAAATGTATTAGATGTATTAGAAAAATACATAGTACAGAGTATGTGGAGATACTCTGTACTACGGGCATTCTGGCTACAGAATCGCCCTGACCCTTTTGCTGCAATCCTTTAAATACAAAACTAAGAAAAGACATCCTCCAAAAATGGAGGCCTGTACAAACAATTGGAATTTGCATTGAGCCAGGTGCCAGACCTGGGTGGTCTACACCTCAATGGGAACAAAAGGTAATTTGCATGTAATGACCCTCTACAGTAATCAAAGTATTCTCTTAACTCTTAGGATCTGTATAATCTTTTAGTTAGATTAAGACCATTGTACCACTTGCCCTGAAACTATTCAAATGAAACCAAACATGACTGTAAATCTTATTTGCATTCATTTAGAACATTATATTCTTGACCAGTTTGAGTGAATCCAGTGGAGGGAGGAGATGAAAAGGCACAGATGCATATGTGAGGGAGGCGTTTCCCGCACCACCCCTCTGTGGGGTGTCCTGAAGATGCCAGTGCATTGTTTGTTTCTCAGGAGATCAAAGTATTTTAGTTTCTTTTATCCTTACAGTCTCTATTTGATACCGAGTAATAAATAATAATAATTTGCGATCAATTTATCCAGAATTGTGCAGCTCTACTACTATGTTTGACTGACTGTTTCTTCCATGGCATACAGTAAAGGTAACCGCCTGCCTACTTAGAACTAAGTTTTGAACTTAGGCTACTGTTTGAAGACATTCGTTTGAACTGAAAAGTTTACAGGAGTTTACCGGTTTAAAAAATCTGATTGCAAAAACATGTTTCTTTTCCTTTTTAAGGAATTGTTTTCATTATAATGTACTGATTCAAATTAGTAGTCAATAATTAAATATTATTTTATCACTCTTCACGCATCCCTTGACATGCACTCACGCCCCAGACCAACTCTGCTTGCATTCAAGTGATTTATCGAGATGAGAGGCAAGGCGCAGGCGCAATCATCAATCAAAATTAAAGGGAAGCCGGCGCATCCTGACTGCATCATTGTCTTTACTGGGTGTGTTTAGGGAATATTGGCATTTATTTACATGCGATTTGATTAGCTAGTCATGGTGGACTGTCATGATTTTGGCTAATGCAGGACACTAATGAATGATGCACATCAGAGGGGATTTAGAAGTGGGTATATGCAAAGCCGACTGATAAAGAAGTGGGTATACGCCATATACCTGCGTATACCCTCCACTACACCACTGTGCATGCCGGAAAGTAGCGATCGATGATAAAGCGCGACAATAAGCACAACTCTGCCTTTTTTTGTTAAATGTCAGTTTTAATGAACAATATGCCAATATAAAATTTATAAGTCCAAAGTATAAGAGGCTATATAAGAGAAATAAAGACAAAGCAAACAATTAAGTCAAACGTATCAGAATCAGAATCAGAATGAGTTTTTTTTGCCAGGTATGTTTACACATACGAGGATTTTTTTTTTCGTGACAGAAGCTTCCACAGTGTAAGAGAATGACAGTGACAGAACAAAAAAAAAAACAGATAATAAAAAAATAAAAATGAATAAAAACTCTAAATTGACAAGGGTGTTGCAGGTAATATACAATAGACAGTTGTTTTTTTTTTAATGTACAGGTACTGTATATTATTTGCAAATTTGAGGTGTAGGCTGAGTATGAGTGTTAGATAAATAAGTGTATGAGTTAATAAATAGTGTGTGTTCCACGGTTATTTTCAAGTGTTCATGAGATGGATGGCCTGGGGGAAGAAACTGTTCCTGTTTCTGGTTGTTCTGGTGCTCAGAGCTCTGTAGCATCGAACAGATGTCAACAGTTCAAAGAGGGAGTGTGCTGAATTTGAGGGGTCAGAGAGTGATTTTGCCAGCCCTTTTGCTCAATCTGGATAAGTACAGTTCTTGGAGAAAAGGGAGGGTTGAACAAGTGATTCGCTCAGCAGTCCGGACTACACTCTGTAGTCTTCTGAGGTCAGATTTAGTAGCTGAGCTACCAGACCGTTATTGAAGTGCAGAGGATGGATTCAATGATGGCAGAGTAGAACTGTTTAAGCAGCTTCTGTGGCAGGTTGAATTTCCTCAGCTTGCGAAGGAAGTACAACCTCTGCTGGGACTTTAGCAATGGAGTCTATGTGAGTTTCCCACTTCAGGTCCTGAGAGATTGTTGTGCCCAGGAACCTGAATGACTCCACAGCAGTCACAGTGCTGTCCATGATGGTAAGTGGAGGGAGAGCAGGGGGGTTCCTCATGAAGTCCACTATCATCTCCACAGTTCAGCTCCAGGTTGTTAAGACTGCACCAGACAGCCAGCTGCTTGACCTCCTGTCAGACTCGTCACCGTCCTGAATGAGGACGATGAGTGTGGTGTCGTCTGCAAACATCAGGAGCTTGACAGAGGGGTCTTAAGAGGTGCAGTCATTGGTGTACAGGGATAAGAGCAGTGGGGAGAGAACACAACCCTGAGGAGCACCAGTGCTGATCGTACGGGTGCTGGATTTGTATTTTCCCAGCCTCACTAGCTGCTGTCTTTCTGTCAGGAAGCTGTTGATCCACTGTCAGACGGAGGTGGGCACGGAGAGCTGAGTTAGTTTGGGCAGGATGAGGTTTGGGATGATAGTGTTGAAGGCTGAACTGAAGTCCACAAATAAGATCCTTGCATAATTCCTAGGTCTGTCGAGGTGTTGCAGGATGTTATGCAGTCCCATGTTGTCTGTATCGTCCACAGACCTGTTTGCTCTGTTGGCAAACTGAAGAGGATCCAGCAAGGTCCAGTGATGTACTTCAGGTGGGCCAGCACAAGTTTTTCAAAAGACTTCATGACCACAAACGTTAGAGCCACAGGTCTGTAGTCAATAAGTCCAGTAATTTTGGGTTTCTTTGGGACTGGGATGAAAAATGGGGGGTGGAGCGTTTGAAGCAGGCATGGACTTTGCACAGCTCCAGTGATTTGTTGAAGATCTGTGTGAAGATGGGGCCCAGCTGGTCAGCACAGTTTTTTTAGACAGGCTGGTGTAACACAATCTGGCCCTGGTGCTTTTTTCCTTTTCTGCTTCCGGAAGACCTGGCGCACCTCGTCTTCCCTGATCTGAATTGCAGGTGTGGGGGAAAGGGGGGTTGCTGGAGGTGGGAATGGTTGTGTGGAGAGGTGTTCAGGGCGGTGTGGGGTGTTTTTCAAACCTACAGTAAAACTCATTCAGGTCTTCTGCAAGTTGTTGATTGGCCTCAGTGCTGGTGGATGGTGTCTTGTAGTTGGTGATTTTCTTTTAGACTTTTCCACACTGATGCCGATTCACTGGAAGAGAATTTAATCTTTATTTTTTCAGAATAGTTCCTCTTTGCCACTCTGATCTCCTTTTCCAGTGTGTATTTAGCCGGTTTATTAACAAGACCTTATCCCCCTTCCTGTAAGCATCTTCTTTGGCCTGACGGAGCTGTCTGAGTTTTGCAGTGAACCATGGTTTGTCATTGTTGTAGGTTAAATGAGTCCTGGTAGGAATGCACATATCTTCACAGAAACTAATATATGAAGTTATGAGTCTCTGTGAGCTCGTCCAGTTCGGTGGCAGCAGCTTCAAAGACGCTCTAATCAGTGAGGTCAAAACAAGATTGTAAATCCTGCTCTGCTTCATTAGTCCATCTTTTTACAGTCCTTAATACAGGTTTAGCTGATTTCAGTTTCTGCCTGTAGGTCGGTATAAGATGAACTAAACAGTGATCAGAGAGCCCCAAAGCTGCTCGTGGGACAGAGTGATATGCATTCTTTATTGTGGTGTAACAGTGATCCAATATATTACTGTCTCTGGTGGG
This sequence comes from Sinocyclocheilus anophthalmus, assembly GCA_018155175.1. NCBI lineage: Eukaryota > Metazoa > Chordata > Actinopteri > Cypriniformes > Cyprinidae > Sinocyclocheilus > Sinocyclocheilus anophthalmus. The sequence goes on from JADLZN010001642.1 coordinate 209,538, forward strand.
ACATGTGATGTGTTGTCTGTATTTTGGCAGTTCACGGGAGAGATTGGCTTTATTAAAGTCCCCGAAAATGATTAAAACAGAGTCCGGGTGTTGTTGTTCTGTGTCTGTGATCAGATCAGCGAGTTTCTGTAAAGCGGAGCTCACGTGTGCTTGCGGAGGAATGTAAACGCTGACGAGAATGAATGAGCAAAACTCCCGCGGCGAATAGAACGGCTTGCAATTAATGAAGAGCACTTCTAGATCTGAACAGCACATCTTCTTTAACACAGTTACATCTGTACACCACCTCTCATTGATGTAAAAGCATGTCCCGCCGCCGCGCGATTTCCCCATTGATTCTGCGTCGCGGTCCGCTCTGAACATCTGAAAGCCCTGGAGACTCAACACGCTGTCCGGAATGGCGTCTTTTAGCCAGGTTTCCGTGAAACAGAGCAGCAGAGTGTGAGAAATCCTTATTTGTCTGGGAGAGCAGAAGTAGTTCGTCTGTTTTGTTGGGTAGAGAGTGGAGGTTTGCCATATGGATGCTCGGCAACGGCGTTCTGAATCCGCGCTGTCTGAGCTTCACGAGCGCGCCGGCTCGCTTCCCCCGTCTGCGCGTCCTGAAGCGCTTGATCAGCGCCACAGCTCCCCCGACAACAATGTCCAGCAAAACATCCGAATAGTCGAAAACCGGTGAAATATCGGGTGGTGTGTACTTCCGAATGTCCAGCAATTCGTCTCTGGTGAAACTGATTGCAGGGATATAACTAAAGACAGGACAAACTAACAAAAACATAAAAAAAACTGCGAAGCACGCCACGGAGGCAGCCATCATCGTTGGCGCCAATTTTTCTTAACTTTGTATGGCTATAAAAAAAAAAACAAGTCAGCGCTGTACTATGGTAATGTTTCAAAATAAATTAATTAATATATATATATATATATAGATAAGTTTAAGGGATAGTTCCCCCAAAAATTTAAATTCTGTCATTTATTACTCACCCTCAAGTCGTTCCAACCCATAAGAATTCGTTCTCTTCGGACACAAATTAGATCTGTTGATGAATCTGAGAGCTGTCTGACCCTGCATAGACAGCAACATATCTCAAATGTTCCCAAGTCCAAAAACGTAGCAAGGACATCAGTAAAATCATCCATGTGACATCAGTGGTTCAAATGTAATTTTACGAAGCTACGAGAATAATTTTGGTCAACCAGTCAACCAATCAACGTTCTGCAGTGAGTTTAGCGCCACCCTTTTGGTACCCTTTGCTGTGCTAGGTAACCCAACAGAAGGGTACCAAAAAAGTGGTATGGTACGGTTCGCTATTTTGGTACCATTCACAACTTCTGACAGTTCTGGAAGCGGACATAATTGCGTATGGTACTGAAACGTACCACTCGTTGGAAACGAGCCATAACAGACTAAAATTCTAACTTACAGTACTTGTACACTTTATACGTTCATTTATTAAAATTAAGAGACTGCAACCTTTTTGTTACATCATATTAATCTGTCATGAGAAACTAATAGTCATTTATTACTTTTTAAGTGCCTTTTAAACTCAAAATACAAAAAGTCATTATTTTGATTGAACACAAATTACAACTTGTGCATTTGCACCAGTCACCACTAATATGCGTCACAACTGTTTTTTAACATTAATAACCAGAAATTCTGAATAATAATAGTGATTTCTGAAGGATCATGTGATACTGAATGATGAGCTTTGTCATCATAGGAATTAAAATATATTACATACATACATACATACATACATACATACATACATACATACATACATATATAAACAGAAAATAGTTATTTTAAATTGTAATATTTCACAATAGTACTGTTTTAGTGTTTTTATAATCAAATAATGAAGCCTTGGTGAGCATAAGAGGCTTTCAAAAACATTAAAACATTTTACCGACCCCAATGTTTTGGACATTAGCAATGAAGGAATGAAAATTCAAGGCAAATATCATCTGTGAACAATGTTTTATTGTGTGTCATTTTCAGTCAAGCTGTAATTTAGTCCAATTATGCAAAAAGCATGAAAATATATGTGATTGTGTATGTTTAGGATACACAGAATGTTGGAAATTAAATTAGCCTTGGCAAGACAAAAGAATCAGTCAGTCCAAAAATTTATAAAATGTAATTTCCACCTCATAATTATTCTATTAAACAATTTCACATGTGGTGCACATGATATATGTTGGCTAAAAATTACAAAAATTCTGTATGGATATGCACTCTTGGAACAAATTAAATTAAATAAATGAAAACTGTATTAAAGGCAACATGGCCAAATATGCCTGTATTTGAAGAAGTACTTCTGAGTCTGGGGTCGGAACAGAGCAGAACACCACGTACTTAAAACAGTGAAGCTCAATAAACACTCTCTCACTGTCTCCAACCTCGCTTTCTCATAAAATGTCCATTCTACTTTAATTTACTCTCTCTTTCACACTCCATATACCTCTCTCCATCTACCATGAGCTTGGAGACTGTTATTATTTAAGTGTCTTGTCCACACAGCTCTGAGGGGAGTAAATGGGCAGTTTGGCTCCACTGATAAACCCAGAGAGAGAATGAGTCGGCTCTGAAGCTTTCCAGAAGAGTCCAGGACATGGACGAGCATCGTAGCTCAACAACCAAACTGATTATCAAACTGCTGTTGTCATTAACTCTGGGAAATGCAGCTCCACATAAATGAGAAATGCTTGAGAAACCACACGCTCAGGCAGAAATACTGCTGACAGCCGTAATTTAACATGTCAAAGCGAACGTGTCAAATAACAAACTGCATATTTGCACATGCAACGCTATACAGTGCTGATTATAGCTTTTGTTTACCCTGAAGCATGAAGAGATGTTATGTCATTAGATCCTTAGGATCTGTACATTTGTAAATCAACACATTTATATTATATTTAGAAATACTGCTGACAGCCGTAATTTAACATGTCAAAGCGAACGTGTCAAATAACAAACTGCATATTTGCACATGCAACGCTATACAGTGCTGATTATAGCTTTTGTTTACCCTGAAGCATGAAGAGATGTTATGTCATTAGATCCTTAGGATCTGTACATTTGTAAATCAAACACATTTATAGGATTTTATTGTATATTACATCATATATATATATATACATTACTGTGCATATATACATTATCTAGTACACACATAACCATTGAAACATTTGGACTCTTTTTTTGAAAGAAGACCCTTAAGTGCACCAAGGCTGCAAACAGTAATATAAACAAAACAGTAAAATTCTGAAATATAATTAAAATTTAAAATGTAATAAAATTGTAATAATAGTTTACTGTTTTTACAGTAATTTTGTTCAAATAAAAGCAACCTCAGTAACCTATGTATCACATATGTCTCAGTAATCCAGACTAAACACTGACACACTTAATCAATGTATTGATTAAGCTATAAACTGCCAGTCACATGATAAGTGAGACGTAGCATCCAGATGAGAAAGGGTGGGGGGGGGGGGGTGGGGGGGGGGGGGGGGGGGTGGGGGGGGGGGGGGGTGGGGGGGGTGGGGGGGGGGGGGGGGGGGGGGGGGGTGGGGGGGGGGGGGGGGGGGGCGCGGGGGGGGGGGGGGGGGGTGGGGGGGGGGGGGGGGGGGGGGGGGGGGGGGGGGGGGGGGGGGGGGGGGGGGGGGGGGGGGGCGGGGGGGGGGGGTTGGGGGGGGGGGGGGGGAGGGGGGGGGGGGGGGGGGGTGGGGGGGGGGGGGGGGGGGGGGTGGGGGGGGGGGGGGGGGGGGGGGGGGGGGGGGGCTGTGCTGGAAGTCTGTAAACCGCACATGCACGCACACACACACACACACACACACATCACTACAAACAGATCAACAATAGCAACACAGAGAGTCGTCCATCAAACTATGTTATCAGTAAACTGAGGCAGACGGACACAAAAGCCCCAGAGCCATGCTGTGCCAGGAATGAGGTGGCACTGCCTACTGCCTCAGCCAAACAAAAAGCACAGATAACACACAAATACTGGGCAACAGACACTTCAGCACTGAGATGCAGGAAGACAGACATTTTAGAACAAATGGACTGGAAGAGAGACTGAGAAAGACTTTAGCACAGAGGAGTAAAACTAAAGCACAGAGATCCAGGAACACAGACAATGACGTTGAAAGCATTCTTTCAATGTACTACTGACCCATATTACCAGGTAAAGAGACACTTAGTCATTATTTCAACACTCACAGACTTACATTTTACTCACTAAAGGATATAAGGTAAGGATATTGGGGCTAAAGGCACACTTTGCTCAAAATACATTTAAAAAAATCCCAAGTGTAGGATAGCAAAAAAAAAAAATTGAGGAGAAGCAAGTTGCTTGTTTAAAAATCTTATAAATGACAGTCTGCGGAAAAATGCACCCAATACTGATACAAATGCTAGTACTAAAACGTCACAGCCTTGCATTAATTATAGTACAGTTAAAGTACTATGTTTTGCATAATGTTTAAGGTAATACTTGTCCAAAACAATCGCTTCAGCAAGGTTTCTACTATTTTCTTTTAATTTTGATAAAATTTATTTTTGTTCTATATATATATATACAGTGGTGTGAAAAAGTGTTGGCCCCCTTCCTGATTTCTTATTTTTTTGCATGTTTGTCACACTTTAATGTTTCAGATCATCAAACAAATTTAAATATTAGTAAAAGATAACACAAGTGAACACAACATGCAGTTTTTAAATGAAGGTTTTATTATTAAGGGAAAACAAAATCAAAAACTACATGGCCCTGTGTGAAAAAAAGTGTTTGCCCCCTAAACCTAAAAACTGTTTGGGCCACCCTTAGCAGCAACAACTGCAATCAAACGTTTGCGAACTTGCAATGAGTCTGTTACAGCGCTGTGGAGGAATTTTGGTCCACTCATCTATGCAGAATTGTTGTAATTCAGCCACATTGGAGGGTTTTCGAGCATGAACCGCCTTTTTAAGGTCATGCCACAGCATCTCAATAGGATTCAGGTCAGGACTTTGACTAGGCCACTCCAAAGTCTTCATTTTGTTTTTCTTCAGCCATTCAGAGGTGGACTTGCTGGTGTGTTTTGGATCATTGTCATGCTGCAGAACCCAAGTTCGCTTCAGCGTGAGGTCACGAACAGATGGCCGGACAATCTCCTTCAGGATTTTCTGATAGAGACCAGAATTCATGGTTCCATTGTATCCAGCAAGTCCTTACAGGTCCTGAAGCAGCAAAACAGCCCCAGACCATCACACTACCACCACCATATTTTACTGTTGGTATGATGTTCTTTTTCTGAAATGCAGTGTTACTTTTACGCCAGATGTAATGGGACACACACCTTCCAAAAAGTTCAACTTTTGTCTCGTCAGTCCACAGAGTATTTTCCCAAAAGTCTTGGGGATCATCAAGATGTTTTCTGGCAAAACTGAAATGAGCCTTTATGTTCTTTTTGCTCAGCAGCAGTTTTCGTCTTGGAACTGCCATGCAGACCATTTTTGCCCAGTCTCTTTCTTATGGCGGAGTCATGAACACTGACCTTAACTGAAGCAAGTGAGGCCTGCAGTTCTTTGGATGTTGTTGTGGGGTCTTTTGTGACCTCTTGGATGAGTCGTCACTGTGCTCTTGGGGTAATTTTGGTCAGCCAGCCACTCCTGGGAAGGTTCTCCACTGTTCCATGTTTTTGCCATTTGTGAATAATGGCTCTCACTGTGGTTCGCTGGAGTCTCAAAGCTTTAGAAATGGCTTTATAACCTTTTCCAGACTGATAGATCTCAATTACTTTCTTTCTCATTTGTTTCTGAATTTCTTTGGATCTCGGCATGATGTCTAGCTTTTGAGGATCTTTTGGTCTACTTCACTTTGTCAGGCAGGTCCTATTTAAAAGATTTCTTGATTGTGAACAGGTGTGGCATTAATCAGGCCTGGGTGTGGCTAGAGAAACTGAACTCAGGTGTGTGTATGAATAAACACGCAAAGAAATTGAACCACAGTTTTAACAGGGGGACAAACACTTCTTCACACAGGGCTATGTAGTTTGGGATTTTGTTTTCCCTTAATAATAAAAAACCTTCATTTAAAAGCTGCATGTTGTGTTTAGTTGTGTTATGTGACTAATAGTATGAAGAGACCTGTGGTTTGATAGATTCGTATGAAAACAAGTTTACCAACTGTGACCAAACACATGCAAAAAAATAAGAAATCGGGAAGGGGGCCAACACTTTTTCACAGTGGTGGGCAAAATTATTAGAATACTAATATTTTCAGCAGCTAAAAAATGGTTTTAAGTCAGTTTGTAATCATTTTTTGGATTCTCATTCGCTACAAAATTCTACAAATTTTAAAAACAATTATATTAGATCTGATTAGTGTAGAATCAACTTCCAGGATTCAAGTTTTTCACAGTTATAAAACAACATAGACCATCAGGATATATTTGCAAGGTCATATTGAAAAAGGAGGGTTTAATGTAAAGCTTTCAGCATTTGAAAGGCCTGTTTAAACACCCTGGGCGCTGGTCGTGCAGTTTCAAAGCAGTTTCCGAGGTGACAAAAAAACTTTTGTCAAGGCTGTCAACGGTCACAGTGAGAAACATGTTCTCCAGCATCAGCATATAATGATGTACAGCACATACAAACAGCCAAACCTCTTATTCCAATTAAGCAAACAAACAAATAAACAAGCCTACCATCATCAAGCACTGTCTAACACTGTCTAACCACGATAAACAGGACCACATTTAAAAAACGAGATGCTAATTGAGATAATGATCACCAAATGAGAAGCAGCAAGATTACGGATCTTTACCAATAATATACTGTAGTTAAAACGTTGTTTTCATGACAGTTTAAAGTTTATAATGTACTTCTGCACAGGAAACTCAGCCACTGATTATAGAGACATGCTATATTATTATTAGCAGTGTCTGGCAAATGATAAAACACCAAAAAAGCCACAGACTTACACTAGAGAAGAACTTGACAAAGAACCCATTTAAACACCCACAACCCCTTGTAACAGCAAGTCTTTCACAGGAAAGCACAACTCAAATTTACATCAGAAATATATATTCTTGTAATATACACTACCATGAAATAAATACTTTTATTCATCAAGATTGCATTCAATTGATCAAATGTGACAGTTAAAACATTTACAATTTTACAAAATATTTCTTTTTCATATAAATACTGTTCTTCAGAACTTTCTATAATCCTGAGAAAAAAAAGTATCATGGTCTCCACAAAAAATATGAAAAATATGTTCTCAAAACTGATAATAAAGGAATGTTTTTGAGCAGTGAATCAGCATATTAGAATGATTTCTGAAGGATCATGTGACACTGAAGACAGGAGAAATTATGCTGAAAATTAAGTAAAATAAATGACATTTTAACATATATTAAAACAGAAAACAGTTGTTTTAAATGGTAATAATATTTCTGTTTTTACTGTATCAAAGAAATGTAACCTTGGTTTGTAATTTCAAACTTTTGAGTGGTAGCGCTTACAGTATTTATTTAGTTCTAATACAACAACATCTTATTCGCTGCCTTATAATGATGTTTTGGTTTCATTAATTGTCGACCAGTTTGTAATGTTGAACTTGCAGAAGTCAAATTAATCTCCCATTTATGACCCAGACAAGCCAAAGTTACTAAGAATGCACTGTTCACCCAAAGGCACAAACAACTGCTAAGTAGGCAGAAGTCTGTCTCCTCGCTAAACAGCAGAAGGAAATGAAATGACTAAATAGGCTTGTTGCACTGACCAAAACAGGAAACGCCATTAACTTTCCTCCCGAGTGGGAGTTTGTCATAATCTCATGCATTCTCTTTGAGTCTCTGTGCTTCTGCACCTGTGCTGTTCTTTCTCATCATCACAAAGAGAGATGTCTACTGCATCAGAGCCATCTGAACACAGCTGTCTCTGTCAGCGGCGGGGGCTTTTGAGGTGGACGTTCTGACTGATGGTCTATTCTGAAGCCACAGCTGATGTGCAACCTCATCCTATCATGTTCTTCAGCCAAAAATTAATATGTCTATTATTATGTCTTTCCAACCCCGTATGCAGTTGCACAAATAGATGTATGGTACTTTTTTGGAGCTTGACTGTCGTGGTCACTCTGAACTGGCTTTATTTAGAGAAGAGTTACAAAGGACTTCTTCAAAATGTATTTTTTGCTGACCACACACACAAAAAATAGCATATGGTTGGAATGACATGAGGGTGAGTAATGATGACAGAGGGGTTTGGTGGGAGGGGTGAATTTCTTCATCAATCCTCACATGCTACCTCTCCCGCAGTTCTCGCACAAGTTGCATCATGTGTTGCGTCATGCCAGATGTCCACGAGATTGCAGAAATTATAATCTGGCCAAATCTCGGAAATGAAAGGGTGTGTCATGTGCCTCACACACTGTAAAATTGGCCTATACTTGTTCCCTACAAATGCTTCATGCGGACTTCTAGTAACATCTGCTTACTTGTGGTCTGGCTGTTATATTATATCACATTGTTCACTACAGTGTTTCGCCGAATCAGTGGTTCTTAAACTGGTTTTGAACCACCCAGATTTAATCTTGTGACCCAACACAATCCCACTATTGTACTACTATATACTCTACAAATTACATCAAATGTCATATAAACATCATATGTTATATTTGCCTGTAGCATGTGTTAACAACCCCCACTCCCCCGTGCAAAGTTTTATATATCCTTATATCTATATCTCTATTATATCCTTCGGTGTAACAAAGATGTAGTACTTACAAACAATTCCATAATCTTTTTCAACTGATGTGTACAGAACTTCATTTTTACATGTGTGTGTAAAAAAAGGAGGCAGTGATATATCATATAATATATTATATGCAACTTACTATACTACCTCACCCCGTCTATACTGTCATATAGACAAGACGAGGTTATACCTATATGTGGTCTGATAATAATAGATATATCTCGCTCTCTATTCGTCCTCTAATCTATCTCCCTATATGCAATCTATATGTGGTGGTTGATGCTGTGTTGGGGTTGATTATTTATGTTCGCGTTGGTGTATGTCTAGAGCGTCAGGAACACGACGGAAGAGAGAGAGCGCGTCTGCAGGCAGCGAAGGGCTGAGGCACAGGTCATACCCTGGGGCACTTCCAGCATACCAACTAACTATAGGGTCTTGTACAGCGTACCCCCCGATTTTCCTCAGCTTATGCACCGAGCCTTTCGATTAGTGAAAGCACATTAAAAGAGAGAACAGGACCAAAGCTATTTCATGCCTGTGAGTGTCACATAGAACAGTTATGGCCATTTGTAGGCCACAAGAGTCTAGTTGGACCTTTAACTAAGGCAAAAAGAGACTCATACTTTGCGGCAAATATGGGGCAGTTTTAGAAACAGTAGTGAACCGGTTACAGACATGGACACTGAATAGAATGGGAGTGTGTTGTATGCACAGTATTGGTGTTGACTGGAAACGAACTGTCTCTAAATCCGACATATGGACTTATTACCCGTATGGTGGGACCGCATTAGATCAGAGCAAGCACATCATTCTAGGACAAAGGCCAAAATACTATAATGCTGACACCAAAAAAAGCCCACGACATGGTTCATGTGGAGACCCAATGGTGAACGGAAATTACTACGATACTCCACTACACAAGAGCGCGGCCGCCCGAAACGATGCAATGAGGCTAGATAAGAAGAATAAACTAAAGATGAATGAGTTGGGTACCCCCCCCCCCCCCCGATGCTTTCAAAGGTTCACATTCAGGACTGGAGCAGGCATTAGTGCACTACGGTCTAGACAAGCACAGCTTTTCCTTCAAAGCACACAAAAACCGACAGTTCACAGTCAGGTGCACGAGAAACTATTGTTGGTTTGGACTCAACTACAACATCAATACTATAGTATTCATTGAAATATACTTAACCTTTGGAGTACTATATGAAAATGCTACACGATATGCATATCTTGATTCTAAATTATACTATACTAATGTTATTTACAAAAACTGCCACCCTTACAAAACGTCCTTATTGCAGTACCATAGTACTACCATGTTTTATGAATATGTTCCAAGGTAAAATCCTGTTTTGTCCACATTTACCATGGTATTACTATGTACTTTCCATTCCTGTGATGCAAGCGCTGAATATATAGTACTCGTTCGCTGGCAATACACACTTAAAATATAACATAACAGATATTAAGTAATGCATGCAATACTATACCTTAATACCGAATTATTACTATATTAATCATGTATGTTATTTACAAAAACCGAAAACACCTTACACATTGAAAAAGCACCGAGACGACTTGTGCAGTGAGGTAGGGCGGAACAGGTTGTTGACTCGTAACATATGCCTTATGCCACAATAGTAAATATCCTATTACCCATGGTAAATACTTATAGTATTTTACCAATACTATGATGTTAGGTCTGACAAAAGTACCCAAAGTGGGGTATTGCTATAATATATAATATAATAAGTATTAAGTAATGCATGCAATACTAAACACTCTGCATTATTAATCAGGCATGTAAGCACACAGTTAGTGTGATGTGAAGTGTGACCTTGTTCAGATGGGTTGCTCGTGCGTCTGCCGGTGTGGAGAGGCGTGTGCGCGCGGCTGGATGAGACACAAGAACCCGTTTCACCGGGTCTTTCTCCTCGTGTGAACGTACCTGTGAAGTGCTGTAGAGTCGGTACCGTGCCCTGGACCCACAGGCTGAGCACTTGCTGCACCGATAGATTAATGGAATAATCCTTATTCATGTTCGCGCTGGGCGGCTGGAGCGCGGCCCTCTTGCTCAGAAATCTGACCGAGGATGGGGGACACATGGAGCCTCTTCACCGGTGCCGCTGCTCGCTGGAGGAGGATGGCGGAGCTGCGGTCCGTCTGATCAGCTGCTGCTCAGGGGCCATGATGGGTACGGCTGACACACCCACACACACACACACACAAATACACAAACACACACCCCCCCGCACTCTCTCTCACTCTCACTCGCATACACACACACGCTAGCGCTTCTGCATGGCTCTTAAAGGCGCAGCGCTCTTAAAGGGAGGTGAACGTCACATTCACATTACGACCAAATACAGTAGTTTATGAATGAATATCATATATTGAATTTATACTGTATTGAATTTAGAATGAGAGAGAGAGAGAGAGAGAGTACAATTCTAAATTCAATTTATGCATGCTATAGGTTGTTAAGACCGAGGCTATAAAGATAGATACTACATATATTTGAATGTCAATGTATAATGTAATTATACTGTATAATGTATATTTCAAGTCAGTACAATTTAAATATTAATAAAATAAATTAACGACTACTGAGGATACACAATATTTTTTTAGGTGAATTAATCATATTAATAAATATATTGTTATAATAGGATTAATAATAAATACTTTGCTGCCAGCCGTTTGAGCGAGTGCAAAGCCGCTTGGGTGGATCCCGCTCAGACTACAAACAAAAGAACAAATGATGCCATTACTGATATATGTCAATATCATATATAATATCCTATGACTCCATTCCAACCACTGTCCTATGGCATTAGTAACTTCTTGTCTTTGCCTTTTGCCCACGCGTTTCGTTGTTCATTTCATGACCTATATGATAACTACGAAATTTCACTACCCGCACATTAATAAATAAAAATATCAGTACAGTTACTGCAGATACAATATTGATATAAATGTTTTAATTAAGCAGAGTTTTAAATTTAACAAGAATATATATAAACTTTGAATTTTGGATAAGATAAATAGAATTAAATATTTCATACTATATAATTTAATTGTATAACTGTATGGCATATTTTCAAAAGGTAATAAATCATAATAAAACAATACACGATGTTATTGTTTATTAAATATATTGAATATTAAACTCGTGAATAGTAATCATAACATAAATATGTTTAGATTAATGCTTGGTTAAATTCATTCAGATGCTATAATAAAAAGTAATATGAATTTGTATATTTAAGATATCATTAAATAGTTATATTAAATAATGATGATGATGTGATATATATCAGAAATACACAGTGCCACAGATAATTAACCACAGAAGTTGACTTAAATGGCATTATATAATTAAGTGGATTTGTACACGTCACTGTGGAAACTCTGCACTAGAATAGTTTCTGCTAGACGCTCTCTCCTTGCTGTTGTCCTGCTGAGTGAGATACTGTGTTGCTGTTCTGGAAAATTCCTGTGAATTAAAACAGATCCATTTTAGGACAGGGATCTGACAGGGTTTAAATTTAAATGTCGTCTAGGAAGCGTAGACATTAAGAAGTAATATTAATGTCTGAGCATTTCCTAAAGAAACTGAAGAAGCTTTCCTAAGCTCCTGCACTTTGTGGAAGAGATCATAAGCTTAAATATGTTCACATACATAATATTACATGAGCCAAAGCACTGAAATGTATCAAGCCAAAATGTGCCAACTATCAGAATAATGCAACCTCAGATTAAATGTCTATTAATTAATCTGTAATATTGAACATAAAAGTCAAAAGAGCCACCCTTTT
>JADLZN010001644.1:0-62500 GCA_018155175.1 Sinocyclocheilus anophthalmus
TGAAAATAAAAAATATATATATTGAACTGAATTTCCAAGTTTAGATACGGACAGGGTATTAGTCAGGTTACTGGCTTCACTTAGTTAACTTTTTTGATAATGAAAATGAAACTGAGGGCCAGATCCGTTCAATGCCAGGTAATTTGTTCGGCCAGGAGTTTTGTACCTGCCAAACTTCATAATTACCCCAACCATAAAAGAACGATCTATTTTTATTTTAGCAATATTTGCTAGAAACATTTTTATGAACGGGTACATGACTCGAGGAATCAAATCTGAACATTTTTTTAAAACATCAGGCTTCATACACTTAGCGACTTTGTAAATGTTTAGAGAGAGAAATACTAAACGACTGAAGCCTGGAACACTACATGATTTCTGCCCAGGTTTAGTCTGGACAAATGAACACTAGTGCCAGTCTGCAGATTTGAGTCGACAGATTCCATAGAAAATCGCGTAGTGTATGATGGTCACAGACTGATGTTTGGTATTCGCAGCCGATTTTAGGTTCTTGCTTTTCAAATGTCAGCAAGTACTATTAGTTATACGTGTCGTAATGCATGACCTCCTGAATTGCACTGAATACTACCGATACGCCTCGTTTTACTACATCATCATCATATCTCCAGACCACCTACCGCTCAGAGACACGCTCCTCAGCACTGTAGCGCGACCGCTGGCGTAAATTTTAATGTGTAAAATAAATAATCAGTGCCCTTCCAACTGAACATGTTGGCTCCTGGGTTGGAATCTCACTTCAGATGGAACGTTCACTTGTGAAGTCTACTTCATAGGGCACTTAAACAGTCGACTACTAGAACATGCATTCATTTTAACTACTTTTTCGGTTAAGTTTGTCCTCAGGCCCAGCTGTACAAAACGCTAGGCATAATTATAAACTAATTAATTACTAAAGGCTTTTATACCTAAAGTAGTCTTGTGGAACCCTTCAAGCATGGCATGTGAAAGTAAGTGGAACTTAAAAACTTAACACAGACACGGTCAATCAACATTTTTATCTCTCATGTTAGCAGGTATAAAGTTGTGTGGCCCTGCTGCTGACACTGCATGCATTGCCTGGCCCATTTACTTCCACTGAAAGTGTCTTACAGTAACTGTTGTGGTTTTTGCAGTTATTAAACAAAACACATTTTTTGAAATGGCAAAATTATTTTCTGTGGTAATGGACATTCATGTTTCACAGCTGCCGTCAACAGAGCTTCAGGTGAACCCGAAACATCCCTTTAAAGCAGCTGAAGAGATGCACAGATTAAAGCTTTAAAGGGTTATTTCACCCAAAAATTTAAATTAGCTTGTGTTTTACTCACCCCCGAGGCATCCTAGGTGTATATGACTTTCTTCTTTCAACTAATCCGTCAGAGTTATATTAAATATTGTCTTTGATCTTTCAAGCTGTTTTAATGGCAGTCAGTGGGTGTTGCATGCATCAGTCCAAAAAAAAAGTTTAATAAAAAGCGCCCATCCATAATAAAATGTCTCACACCCTGCTCCGTGGGCTGACAAAGGCCTCCTGAAGCGACTTGATGCTTTTTTGTAAGAACAATATCCATATTCAAAACATAATAATAATCACTTTAATCTAGCTTGCACCAGCAGTTGTACACAGAAGCAGCTCCGGCGGATGACGTATGAGGTCGGCGTTGCGCATGCTCCGGTGTGTCTCGTGAAAACCAACGTTTGTTAACCGGATCAAAGGAAGCAAAGTTTCCTTACTTCAGCAAAGGAAACCCAGTCTCCTCTTGGCTTATATCGAAATCCTCCTATATTTTTCTTTACAAATCCTTGTTTTGTACTTTTAATTTGTGACCGTTGTTTTGTTTTGTTCTCTCCGCTGCACTTCCGCGTGCATCACTTCTGAGCGGCGCATGCGCAGCGCAGACCTCATACGTCATCCGCCCGGAGCGGCTTCTGTGTACAGCAGTGAGCGCAAGCTACATTAAAGTGAATATTACGTTTTGAATATGGATTTCTTCTTACAAAATGCATTGATTCGCTACAGAAGGACTTTGTTCACCCCACGGAGCCGTGTGAGACACTTTTTATTGGTGGGCGCTTTTTATTTAACTTCTTTTTGGACTGATGCATTCAACACCCGCTGAGTGCCATTAAACGGCTTGGAAGGTCAAAGACAATTTTTTATATAACCCTGACTGGATTCGTCTGAAAGAAGAAGTCATATACACCTAGGATTCCTCGGGGGTGAGTAAAACACAGCCTAATTTGAACTAACCCTTTAAAGTCTCTTCACTCATTCTATCCGTATATAATATGTACATGTACATATAACGTTGTCCATCATAGATCAAAGGTGTGTGTTGGGCAAGTGACGCTTAAAGTCTTTTCCTCATCTTTCCTTTCTTGGAGCCGCCTCGACCAAAGCCGGATCGCATGACTTCCTGCAGGCGCTGTCTTCCTTTGGCACGGAGCTTCTTCATGCCGCCAGTCTGCAGGAACTGCTGCTTGGCTTTGCGTTTGCGCTGCTTGAGGATCTGCTCGCGGTTCTTCAGCTCGGATCGCACGTGTGAGTCGCTCCGCTGCTGGGCCGGCTGTGCTTGAGCTCCTCCTCGTCCCCTGCGACCTGCAGAAACCGCAACACAAATGCTCACAAACAGAGCAGCGGTGGCTGTTGTAGAATATTTCTGGTCAGAATAAATTGCTCTGAAGACGTGGTTAGACCAGTGTTCCCCAAGCAGTGTGCCGTGACAGGTTGCCGTGGAAAATAATCAAAAACTTCCCCTCTATTATATTTTGTTATTATAATTTTAAATCAGTGCTATTGGTCATCGTTATGTCTGTTTGTGGGTTTTACAAATATTTAACCAATGAAAAGCATTCAAATGAGCTTGTGACTAAACCTCGTAACGCCATATATCGGCTAATTATGCATTCTTTATAGCAACCTGTTTTCCATATTCGTCATTCTTTCAAGCATACATATTTATTTCTATAAATAAATTTTTATTAATCTTTAGGGCTACTAAAGTTTGAACTAAGGTTCATATGTACGCATCTAACCTCCGAACCGCGCAGCAGATTCGTTCTGAATGAATCTCTTTCCAAATTGTCCCTCCCTAACATTTTCATCTAGTTTTTATTCAATTGATTTTCTTCATAGTTTTTGTCATTCAAAAATAGTTTTAGTTTGTTATCGTCTCGTTGTCATCAGTGAAATAAATGTTGTTGACAAAATTAACACTGCGCCAATATAATTTTATACATTTTAAATATAAGGGTCAATTAAAAAAAAAAACTGAGATCTATTCAATCATCTGAAAGCTGAATAATAAGCTTTCCATTGATGTATGTTTGTAGGATCGCACAATATTTGAAAATCTGGAATCTGAAGGTGCAAAAAAATCTAATATTGAGAAAATCATCTTTAAAGGTGTTCAAATGAAGTTCTTAGCAATGCATATTCAATCAAACATAAGTTTTGATATATTAACGGTAGGAGATTTACAAAATATCTTAATGGAACATGATCGTTACTTAATATCCTAATGATTTTTGGCATAAAAGAGCAATGTATAATTGTGACCCATACAATGTATTTTTGGCTATTACTACAAATATACCTGTGACTGCTTTTGTGCTGCAGGGTCACAGATGTGAGTTCTTAAAGGATGATCAATAGCTGTCATATATGTATTTCTAGCTCCTGAACAGATTCTCTTCATATACGAGTGTTTTTCAAGCTTTAAATAGTTCACTCTATTCTAAGCTCACTGCTATCCTTACACGCAGTTAGATTAATCATAGTACATAATATTAGAATAGTTTTCACTTGGGAATAGGCAAAATTCTTTGTATTATATTGAATCAAGATCAATGAAAATATTCTACATGACAAGTAATGAATGATTTAGACAGGAAGAGGAAATCCAGCGGGACTGAATGAGTTTACAGCACAATCTTCCGTTCTTACCGCCGAAGCTCCTGCCTCGGATCGCTCCTCCAGTTTCTCCATCCGAGTCTGACGCTCTGTCATCGATCTTATACTTCTTCTTCCATTCTTCATAACTGGACCAAAGTCAAGAAACCCACCTGACAAGCGAATTTCAGCCTCAAGCCTTTACAAATCTACATAACATCAGCACCGAGTCTGTTAGGGCTGTCAAATAAAAATCAGAATTTAAAATATTTGTAGAATTTAAAATAAAAATCCACAATTTTAGATGTGCATCGGGCAGCCTTATTAGTTGCACACGAATATGCAAATGAGGAGTGCGTTGTTAATTACAAATATTGTGGGGAAAGAGAACATCAATGCGGAGAAGATATTTTTTTACGTCAAAACTGAAACCAAGCCGTTCCCACGCTGGTGCAAACTGGTCTTTGCCGTGAACGATTCATTGGGGATGTTATTCATTTAAAGTAGTTATGAAATTAAAATTCAGCTTATCTATTTTCTAAAAGCATGCTATAGAACTTATTGTGAACTTGTGTGTTTTTAAATATTTAAATTTTTTTCCTTAAACTCCGCCCCGCACGCGCTTTCAAGTGCCACGCCCACATCTCAACATCCAATCAACAACAGATATTTATTCCTTTCAATAATCTGTTTAAAAACTTGTCTAAACATTAAAGGTGCAGTAAGTGATTTTATGAGATATGCTGTTGACATCTGAAATCACCAAAACAATCGGGCCTCTACCCAAAAGGATCACTCTGCACCAAATTTATGAAAATGCTATGCAACACAGGCCCCGCCCCCAACACGAGTGGACACGCCCCTTACTGCCGATTGGCTACAAGTGTTTTGGTGCTCAATCCGTTTCTCAGAAATTGCTTAACATCATCACCAGATTCTGTAAAGCTGCTTTTAGAAACAATGTAATGAAAAGTGCTAAACAAATAAAACAGACTGTTTTCAAGAAGGATACAAGCTCTTCTTCCTCTTTTTGCTGTTGACCACCTGTCCACTTTCTGTCCTGATTTTCTTGTTTTTGTCCTCTTTGCCCATGTCTCGGACGAAGCGCTTCCTCTTGCGATCCCTGCGGTGAACACGTGTAATTTCAGCATAAGTAGACAGCGCTGCGTGTGGATTAATGGGAAGGAGCTGCTCACCATTTCATCAGGCTCTTGTTCTGGTTTAACGTGTTGCTCTCGTCACCCATCAGGTCCAGAACCGCAGAAGAGGCCTGCTGCTCGAAAGAGCCGCCGTCACCGCCGAGACTGAGCCTGAACACACACACACACACACACACACACACACACACTGAACGTCTATGCTTCCCACTGAACATGCAGAATAATGCAGTGGTGCTGTCGTACCCGCGCTCGGAGTTGAAGTCTTTGGGTCTGTACGGGATGTAAAACTCCTCATCTTTTCCTGATTTTTTGTTCTGTTTGCTCTTCGGTCCGTCTACTTCATTATCTTGCTTTCGTTTTTTCCCTCCAACCACTTCTGAGAACACAGTCTGGAGAACATGTGGACAAAAAAAATACTAATTGAAAATACTTTTTACTATATGTGACCCTGCAGCACAAAAGCAGTGTTAAGTCGCTGGGGGATATTTGTAGCAATAGCCAACAATACATTGTATGGGTCACAATTGTTGATTTTTTTTATGCCAAAATTCATTAGGATATTACGTAAAGATCATGTTCCATGAAGATATTTTGTACATTTTCTACCGTAAATATATCAAAACTTAATGTTTGATTAGTAATATGCATTGCTAAGAACTTCATTTGGACAACTTTAAAGATGATTTTCTCAATATTTAGATTTTTTTGCACCCTCAGATTCCAGATTTTCAAATATTGTCCGATCCTAACAAACCATACATCAATGGAAAGCTTATTTATTCAGCTTTCAGATGATGCATACATCTCAATTTTAGAAAATTTACCCTTATGACTGGTTTTGTGCTCCAGGGTCACATATTTCCTTACACACACACTTTATATTTTGAGTTCTAAACGTGTTTCAAAAAGAAACCAATTAGAGCTTTGTCACAAAGCTGTAACAACATGCCTTTAGAAAAGACGATATTAAATAGGCATGCACCGATGTATCAGCCGATTTTTGATTATTTTAAAGCCATCGGCATATCAGAAATAGCACGGAAAGGGATGTTCACGCAAAGGAAACCGAGACGGCAGAAAGCCGTTTTCTTTATTTTACAAAAGCTTTATAGTTTTGAATCACGTCGGGGACTCACACAGACATACAACATATTTTTGCTAACTTGACTGACGTGAATATGGAAACATTTGTATCCGTGCAGAATGAGAGCGGTATAGGCTTCAGTTTCGCTTTTAAATTTATTTGTTTTAGTTTTACAACTTTTTTTTGTGGATTTGTTGTGGAGAGAAGGGAGCAAAAATAGCCTAATTGTGTGTGTAAGGTTTGTAAATATTTTGCTTTATTTACCGGTATTTTAGACTAAATTATTTCTGAACGATGATAATAATATATTAATAATAAAATGTGACATACAGCCTACTAATTTAGGCTGTTTTTCCTCTCAAAACGCTTATGAGTAGCGTTTTTTTATCCATGCTGCAAACATTTTTAAACATCTTGAAAACATAGGCCTAGTTTAATGTCTTTAAAGCATGCTTGACAGTTTTTGTTGTTGTTTAATACATTTGGTCAAAATCTAGAAAAGATTATGCTGTATTGGCGAAGACCCTCATGTTTTTTTTCTTTCTGAGTAAAGAAAACACTGTACTTTATTATTATTATCATTATTATTATTATTATAGGCAAAAAAAAGTTTTTAAAATAACATTATTAACTATAAACGGAAATGTTCAAATACCAATTCTGAGTGAACCGATCGATTATTTTTTTTCATTTAGTTTTTAACCCGTTTTATGCTATTGACCAATATCGGTATCGGCCAATAGTTGTTTATTAAAATCGGTATCGGCCAAAAAAAATATAAAAATCTTATCGGAGCATCCCTAATATTAAATGTCCAAATCTGAAACACACCTTCTTAATAAAACATACCATCTACAGGAAAGATGAAGAACCCAGAAGATGAACATAACGCACTTGTTTCAAGAAAACGCTTCATGTGGCTTAATGCATTATAACAATGATATTAAAAGACCGAATTCGTCTGTACAGTGTATTAATAAAACATACAGGCAAGCCCAAATATATGAATATGTACACCGCACAAAGTTTTTTACATAATGGTTTTCTATGGGTGAGAAAATGTAAAAATGTCTTATTTGTATTATGGTGCTGTTATCTTACAATGTTTCATGTTTTTCAGAAATCGTATCATTTTATTAGGACTTCGACTGATCACACAGCCCTCGTTCAGCTCAAGACCACATGCAATCTGTTTTAAAGCCTGATATTTCGAAGCAGATGTCGTTAGTGCATCTGAAGCTCTGCAGGACACTCACCTGAAGCTCCTCGTGCTCCTGCTCCTCCTCGGTTCTGGTTACGGCGGGGACGGCGGACTCAACGATACGCTCTGCTCGCGCTTTAGAAAACTTGTCGAGCAGTCGATCGTCTCGTGAGCGCTTGGCTCGCATCACCCCGCTGGCGCTGCTTTTGTTGTTGGCGTTGATTTCAAAGATAGTCTGAGGAAACAAGAATATGATGCAGCTGATCCTAAACACATCTGAACTGGTTTATACAGCGCTGACGAACCAAAACAGACACATGTGCACACGGGAAACGAAACGCTCTCGAACCTCATCTGAACTTGTGGTTGTGATTTGAGAAGATTTAGAATCTCTAAACAAAAGTACTGCTGAAGAACATCACATTCTTGCATTCTAATCCGGAGGAACGTACAGTAAAAGTTATTTCCGTATTCTAGTGAGATCTGTTGGAAAGTCTTGCTAATAAACTCATTGTGAGCTTCACAGACATGTATCGGACATGACATTATATTCCCAGTCGTTTGCAGACGCTTTTTCCCAAGGGATGACAAATTGAGGACAACGAAGCACTAATAAATCAATAAAAGACGCAATGATACGCAAGTGCTATGCAATGTGTTAGCTTAACGCAGACAACAGGCAGCAATGGTTTTTTTGTATTATTAGTATTAGATAATAATAAAAAGAAAACGATAGAAGTAGAGCAAGCTCGTGTTAGAAGGCCCTTTTTTATATTAACCAGTAATATAGGTAGATAAATTAAGAGACCACCTATTGATGCATGCATTTCCTTTCATTTTTAATTGCACTTAAAAGGGTTTGAAAATCTTAAATGTACCTTCATAAAAGCTGCAGAAGCCCTGCCTCATGCATGGGTCATACGGAGCCATAACGTAAGGCTTTTAGGGTGTTTTAGTCATTTTTTGCAGCTTGGCCATAAAGCTTTCCTTTACATGAGAACAGCTCAGATTCTGCCACTGCATAAAAAAATTAAGATAATTGCGACATTTTATCTCGCAATTCTGTTTCCCCTCGCAATTGCAAGTTTACATATTGCAATTATGACTTTTTTTCTTAGAATTGTGAGATATAAACTCGCAATTCTGAGAAAATATCAAGTCTTTTTTTTCTCCTCAGAATTGAACTTTATAACACAAACGCGAGTTTATATCGCACAATTCTGACTTTTTTTTGCAATTGCGACAAAAGAGTCAAAATTGTGAGATAGAAAGTCACAGTTACCTTTTTTATTTTTTATTCAGTGGCAGCGATGGGGGCTTCCATTTTGATTTATCGACTTTTGATCCTAGAGTCGGATTGGATTTGATTTCTCGATTAGATTCCACGATTCGATTCTCGCTTCGATTCGCGTTGTGATTTCTCGCTTTGATCCTCGATTAGATTCACGATCTGATTCTCGATCGATTCACGATTTTGATTTCTCGATTTTGATTCCTCGATTCGATTCGCGCTTTTGACCCTTTTGATTTCTCCATTTTGATTCCTCGATTCAATTCGCGATTTTGATTTCTCGATTTAGATTCACGATTCTGATTTCTCGATTCGATTCACGATTTTGATTTCTCGATTCTGATTTCTCGATTCGATTCACAATTCTGATTTCTCGATTCGATTCACGATTCTGATTTCTCAATTTGATTTCTCGATTCTGATTTCTCGATTCTGATTACTGATTCGATTAACGATTTTGATTTCACGATTTGATTCGATTCACGATTTTGATTTCTCGATTCGATTCGCGATTTTGATTTCTCAATTTGATTTCTCGATTCAATTCGCGATTTTGATTTCTCGATTTAGATTCACGATTCTGATTTCTCGATTCGCTTCGCGATTTTGATTTCTTGATTTAGATTCACGATTCTGATTTCTCAATTTGATTTCTCGATTCAATTCGCGATTTTGATTTCTCGATTGAGTCTCGATCGCCCCCATTCGCGATTTTGATTATCGATTTAGATCCGATTTGATTTCTCGATTAGATTCACGATTTGATTTCTCGATAGATCACGATTTGTGATTTCGCGATTTTGATCCTCGATTCGATTCCGCGCTTGTGATTTCTCCCTTTCTGATTTCTCATTTAGATTTCTCGATTCTGATTTCTCGATTCGATTCCTGATTCTGATTTCTTGATTTGATTTGCGATTTTGATTTCTCGATTTAGATTCACGATTCTGATTTCTCGATTCGATTCACGATTTTGATTTCTCGATTCGATTCACGATTTTGATTTCTCGATTCGATTCGCGATTTTGATTTCTCGATTTAGATTCACGATTCTGATTTCTCAATTTGATTTCTCGATTCAATTCGCGATTTTGATTTCTCGATTTAGATTCACGATTCTGATTTCTCAATTTGATTTCTCGATTCTGATTTCTCGATTCGATTCACGATTTAGATTTCTCGATTTTGATTCCTCGATTCGATTCGCGCTTTTGATTTCTCCCTTTTGATTTCTCCATTTAGATTTCTCGATTCTGATTTCTCGATTCGATTCGCGATTTTGATTTCTCGATTTAGATTCACGATTTTGATTTCACGATTCGATTTGATTCATGATTTTGATTTCACGATTCGATTCGAAATTTTGATTTCTCGATTCGATTCACAATTCTGATTTCTCAATTTGATTTCTCGATTCAATTCGCGATTTTGATTTCTCGATTTAGATTCACGATTCTGATTTCTCAATTTGATTTCTCGATTCAATTCGCGATTTTGATTTCTCGATTTAGATTCACGATTCTGATTTCTCAATTTGATTTCTCGATTCAATTCGCGATTTTGATTTCTCGATTTAGATTCACGATTCTGATTTCTCAATTTGATTTCTCGATTCTGATTTCTCGATTCTGATTTCTCGATTCTGATTTCTCGATTCTGATTTCTCGATTCTGATTTCTCGATTCTGATTTCTCGATTCTGATTTCTCGATTCGATTCACAATTCTGATTTCTCAATTTGATTTCTCGATTCGATTCGCGATTTTGATTTCTCGATTTAGATTTCACGATTCGAATCACGATGTTGATTTCACACTCGATTCAATTTTTAACAAAATGAGATTTAAAACAAATTATAAATTAAATGTGTTTTAAATTTAATTAATAAGAATATACATATTTAAATTATTATATCTTGGACAAATGCTGCATTTTTGTTGTGAAATTTAAATATAACCTATAATAATATACTAATTAGCATTGCATATTCTGCTCTTTTGTGGTTTGAGTGTTCTTTCATTGTACAGCCGCTTTTGGATAAAAGCATGGCTAAATAACTAAATGTAAATATAATGTAAATGTAAACAAACTATATTGAAATTTTAAAACAAACCCCAAATCAAATAAATAACACAAATGAAATAAATCTCTTCATATAAACAAACTAAGGCTTTGTCTGTGCTCTTACCATTTAAACTTAGAGGCAACTGCTGCATTTTAATCACGATCCAAACAAAGATGCTGCATACATGCAACACCAGCAGTTTTCACAGTAGTTGTATAATTTCTAAATTTGAAGCAAAAACAGAATGGTCTGACTTCAGTTTTGTGAAACTATACATAAAAATATCTGCATGAAACCGAAACAGCAGACGAGCTGAACGAGACGCAGATTCACTCTCTGCCAGTAGGTGGCGCTTAAAGCGTTTCCTTGGTTCTGCTGTAAACAAAGCAGCGCTGCGCTAATAAACACTACTCTAATATGCATTATATGGAGGTAAGATGAAAAGAAAATACCATCTAAACTTTTCTAAAGACAGTCAGTTCCCCTCAGACACACATTCATATAAACTCCTACCCCTAAATGAATCGCGATTTGTTTAGCATCTCAACCGATTTGAATCATCACATATTTGAATCGATTTTCAACCGGCTCGCGATTAATCATTAGGTCCCTACTGACCATAAGAGGAAGAACTGAATAATAAACGACGTACAGATTTAGCCTTGTAGCCCTTGATGGAGTCCACCATCAGCAGCCGGTCCAGCTCCATCGGCTCCAGTCCAGAACCTAAAGCACACAAAATATGAAGTTTCACAAGATCAACACAAGGTGGCAGCACGAAATGTTAGACCAGATGCAGCAGTAAAACATGAGTGATCATTTGATAACTCGTGCGCGCTGCCATTTCTTTCGGGTAGAAAACAGGAGAAACGTTGTGAGACAACAATGCAGTTATACTCTTCAATCCACAAATCACCAACATTTACTATGGATTTACTGCAGTAACTGTAACTGTGGTATTGTGGCAGAAATGTAGGATATTCATAGCCAATTTTATATATAGGTCAAGGGAATGTAATGTAAGGGTGCAATGAAATATAGGCCAAATTACAGATATTTTTGTTACAAGCAGTTTTGTGCTTTTCTATTTATACAAAATAAATGTGTAAATAGTCAGTGGTGTAATGTAACGAAGTAATAACATTTTGTTACAGTACTTAAGTATTTTTTGGGAGTGTCTGTACTTTTTTTATATTTCAGCCAACTTTTACTTCATTTAATTTCCTAATTAAAATGTATACTTTTACTCCGAAACATTTCCCCGAAGCATATTCGTTACTAACAAATACTCAGAAGTACAAAAAAATTTCAGGCATTCTAAATTGTAGACGGCAAAAATGCTTCTGTATGCTTTTATATTTATATAATTTAATATACATACGTAACAATCTATACCAAACAAAGAGTACCGTTTTTTTGCAGATATCAGCATAACATTTAATAATTATTTTATACAAGTTCAGTAAAGCAATAAGTGACTTACATTTTAGACATAATATTGCTTGTTTTGCTCAATTTTGCCAACAAATATATAAAGACAAAACAGAACTGTTGGTCTCAGAGCAACACACAGTGGCATTTAATTTCTTAATGCATGTTTTGAACGAATTGGGTGAACCATTTGGCGTGTTGGATTTGAAGCGGCGCTGCACAGACCGATCGGTGAACGGCATCAAAGGCCCGCGAGAGCAGTTCAAAAGCATCAGAAGTCTGCTCTCTATCGCTCTCGTGGTACACACCGATCGGTCTGATGCTGATGATCCACTTCAAATCGAACAAACCTAATGATTCAACGGACCATTCATAAAGAACCATTTACTTCACTCCTGAATGAATCAGCCATTTGAACGAATCAAATGAATGAATGACTTGATGACTTTACATTAAGACTTTACACCACCTTAAAAAACTGGGGGCACCCAGGTTTGTTTATTATTCGAGGATCATTCATTTTAAAGGAAATAATTTAATATTTCCATGTAATCTAAATCTCAACTACAACTAATTACGATGACTGTTTGAATGTATTTTTAGTCCAGTGCCTGTATATAAGATTAGTACTGGCCAAGTTCAGAGGCTGTCATATGTGGATCAACTTACTATGTTGTGTATTTTCAACAGTTTAGATATGAAAAATAACTTTTATATTGATAAAAACCACACTCACCCAGCAGAGGGTGAACAGCCATGGAGGACAGCTCGGTGTTTCTGGCTCGTTTGATGGACTCGGCTGCGGGGTTGGGCCGAGACTTTAGGTACTGCTTGTAAGCGTTCTCAGAGATGCGCCGCAGGTTCTGGAGATCAAGCGAGTTCTCGTGAGCCGTCAGCAGCTGCGACTCTTCATCGTCCAGGACGCTCTGAGGAACACGGCCGAACACGCCGTCAGCATCTGAAGACCGAGAGACAGAGGACAGGGCGTACATTTCATCTAACAATAAACATAACATTTCTCAAGTGCACTTTTTGAAGGGGTCACAAATAATACAGCCAAAATTATACTTGTAAGGATAGATACGTGTACACACAGCATGGAGACGGTGTTTAAATATGAGCTCGGTTCATAGGTTCACCACGTGGTCATATTATAATTATTAAATTATTTTGTCCTCCACATAGTATTTTAGGTTTCGTCTGGGACTGAGAACGTCTCTTATTTAGATATTGAAGCCCACTGATCTGCCACTTAACATCATATTGAGCAAAACCCAACACATCGGTAGGGCTGCAATATTAGCCTAATATCAGCTCACACACAGGCTTTATCGCCGTGTTAGTTGTAGTGGGTGACTTACTATCCAACTAGCTACGGTATTAAACAAGCTAAGCTAGGTAACCTTATAATCGCTCAT
The DNA here is from genome assembly GCA_018155175.1 of Sinocyclocheilus anophthalmus. Taxonomy (NCBI): domain Eukaryota; kingdom Metazoa; phylum Chordata; class Actinopteri; order Cypriniformes; family Cyprinidae; genus Sinocyclocheilus; species Sinocyclocheilus anophthalmus. The sequence continues at coordinate 13,542 of JADLZN010001644.1, forward strand.
AGAAAAATACATTGGATCTCATTTTTTTGTCATGAGAAATGTATTAATGATCCAGCATCATCTGTATGTGTCGGTGAGGTAAAGGGGGAAAGCAGGCAGTGGACCAAACCACTGTGAAGCAAGGGAGGGGGGGCTCAAAACGTTTCTAAACTTAAAACGTTTTTCTGCGTTTATATTGTTTTACTACTTACACAATTATTTTAAGTATATGTCCATTGTATTATTTACAATACACAGAGCATTAGCTAAATATATATATACACATACATACATACATATACACATTACCGTTCAAAAGTTTGGGGTCAGTACATTTTTTATTCTTTCTTGTTTTGAAAGAAATTAAAACTTTTATTCAGCAAGTATGTGTTAAATTGTTAAGAAGTGACAGCAAGGATTTATATTGTTAGAAAAGATTTATATTTTGAATAAATTCTGTTCTTTTTAACTTTTTATTCATCAAAGAATCCTGAAAAGGATGATCAGTTTCCACAAAAATATTAAACAGCACAAATGTTTTTAGAATTGCTATAATAAATCAGCATATTATACTGATTTCTGAAGATCATGTGACGCTTTATACTGGAGTAATGATGATGGAAATTCAGCTTTGCATCACATGAATAAATTATATTTTAAAGGATATTAAAATAGAAACCATTATTTTATATTGTAATAACATTTTGCAAGATTACTGATTTTTTTCTGTATTTTTGATCAAATAAATGCAGCCTTGAGCAGAAGAGACCTCTTTAAAAAAACATTACAAGTCTTACTGATCCCAGACTTTTGACCGGCAGTGTATATATCTAAACAGAACATGATGTGCACCAGTACAGTTATTACTTGGTTTTAGTTTCCGTGCGTCCGTAGCGTTTGCCGTACCTGGTGTGTGTTCGAGGAGGGCGAGCTGAATGGGTCGACCCAGGAACAGATGAAGGTCATAGAGGAAAGGCACTTCATCAGAACACACCAGACTGAAGGCGGTTCCTCCTCTGCCGGCACGAGCCACGCGACCTGAAACACGAGACGAGTGTTAGAGCTGTGCCTCAGAGCGCTGGACCACGGTCAGTCCGATGCCACACACACCAACTCTGTGCAGGAAGAGCTTGGACTTGGATGGGAAGTTGTAGTTGATGACGTTGTCCAGCAGCGGGATGTCAATGCCACGGGCCGCCACGTCCGTCACCACCAGCACCATGGCCTTGCGGTGCACAAAGCGGCCGATGTTGATCTTGCGGGCCGTCTGGTCCAGAGCGCTGTAGATGTAGGCGCACTCAATGCCCTCGACCGTCAGGAGCTACACACACAGACACAAACCCCACAGATGAATAAAGCCCTATGAATAAAGAGCCTATAAAGCCCTGAATGTTTAGCACCTCAGTATTTGAACGAGCTCTAATTGCATTAGTCAAATCACCATTATTTATATAGCGCTTTTTACAATGCAGATTGAGTCAAAACAGCTTTACAGTATTAAATAAGGCAAGGCAAGTTTATTTATATAGAACATTTCATACACATTGGTAATTCAAAGTGCTTTACATAAAAGGAATTAAAATAATCATAGAAATAATCACAACAATAAAAACTAAACTTCTGAAATAATTTAAAAATGGATTAAAATTAATTAAAACGGTTAAGAATAGAAAATGATTATACATAAGATGCAGTGCGGAAATAGAGAAACATTGTGTCGAAATAGTGTCCCATTCTTCTTTGATCGAGATGTGTGTGGCTGGCTGACGGCTGCATGGTTACAGTTTTATCTCTAATAGTATCGATCTTGGAAGTAAAGTAGTTCATAAAGTCATTACTACTGTGCTTCTGGGAAATGTCTGTGCCAGCTGATGTTATATTTTTTGTTAATTTAGCCACTGTATTGAATAAATACCTGGGGTTGTGTTGGTTTTCTTCTAAAAGAGATGAAAAGTAATCAGATCTAGCAGTTTTTAATGCTTTTCTGTATGTAGAAGTACTTTCCCTTCATGCAATATGAAATACCTCTAGTTTTGTATTCTTCCAGCTGTGCTCTATTTTCCGGGCTGCTCTCTTTAGAGTGCGAGTGTGCTCATTATACCACGATGTTGAACTGTTTTCCTTAATCTTCTTTAAACGTAAAGGAGCAACCATATCTAAAGCTCGCGATTACATTATGTCCTTCAACGTCTGCTGTGATCTCAAAACTCTGGCCATTTTTGATAATACCTAGAATATCAAAATTAACTGCGGGTGGCAGATCCTTTTCCTGTTTAGCGTCCAAACTCTGGAACAATCTACATAACGCTGTTCAGCAGGCAGACACACTCTGTCAGTTTAAAACTAGATTAAAGACCCATCTCAATTATTCAAAGTTAAAAGGATAGGTGAATTAATTAGGGAGATGAGTCCTCTGCACAATATGACTTTGCTGCAGCCTTGAACTGCTGGTTTCGTCTGGTCAGAAGAGACGGACACTATTTCAACACATATTGCCCTGTTTAACACTGTGACACAATCTGCATTGTAAAAAGTGATTATAAATAGGTCAAGGTTTCCAGAGCATCTGCACCTCTGTGAGATACTCCACGTGATGTGTGGGGGCTACAACACCACGTCGTCCTGCGGTTCCCAACATTTATCAGGAGATGCGCAGAAGGCTGGTATCATCCAGCCGAAGGGGAAAACGAAAATGGTGGAGGAATAAAAAGGGGGGGGGAAAAAATCTGTGAATGGTATAGGAATACTACTCATCCAGGTAAGCATTATTGATGAAAATAACAGTGAAGACATGTATAATGTTGCAAAAGATCTCCATTTCAAATAAATGTTGCTCTTTTGAACTTGCCATGAAGTCTGTGAATCCTGAAAATAAACTGCGTTCATGGTTTCCACTACATATTGTGCAACTGTTTTCAACCCTTGCTGATAATCAGAAATGTTCTCGAGCCAGCAGATCAGAATAATTATACTGATTTCTGAAGATCATGTAAACTGAAGACTGGAGGAATGATGCTGAAATACAGCTGCACATCACAGAAATACATTACAGTTTAACGGATATTCACATAGCTGTTTACCTTCAGCTGGTCACTCAGGGTTTAGGTCCAAATCCAGGGACGATATGAGACCGGCTTGTGAGGCATTAAAGCGAAACCAGAGGATCAACTATCAGAGGAGTCTCCGAAACAGTTCTATAATGGGATATATGGCAAGTTTAACTCTAGTACTGTGATTACCGCTCTGGCGAAACTCCACGATCATTTCGGGCAGCGTGGCGGAGAACAGTCAGCGTTCCATGCCGCATGTCTGGAAGACGCTGATTGATCTCCGGAAGCTGCTCAGCACAAAACATTTCAAACGCTGGAGAAGCAGAACAACACATGAACGTATTCGAAACGGATATGTTAATGAATAAAAGGCACACTTCATCTTGTATCGCACCGGGGGGTGGATATGTACTTCAGAATCCCAGATTCTAGCCGACGTCTTGGAATATATGCCAAATATAAGGAATTCACCGGATATTGTCATCTGAACAAGTAACAAGTCTGCCACATTTGTTCTGACCAACTGAGGAAAAAAGCATAAATCTCGCTACCAATGGTGATTAAAATCTAAAGATCGGTTAGCTCATATAACATCAAACCATGCAAATTATTATTATTATACTTTATTCTCAAATTGTTAATGTTAACAACATCAGCATTGTGTGTAGAGTTCAATTTCTGCACCGTCTAATCTCTAATTGTCATACCATTCGAATTTCATTTGAAGAAATTCTTTTAACTCTTATAAAGCAAATTATTCTTCCTTTAAACGGGTTCTCTTTAAAATACAAATCTTGTGTAATCCCAGGCTATCTGTAATCAGAAGCACATTTAAAACTGGAATATAAATTAATTTCATTCACATGTGTTTCATAAAAACATAATCCTTTATGGATTACAATCCACCATCAAAATTATAAATTTAATTATTCCAGCTGCTGCGAGAAAAGGCTATAAACCGCCACCTGCAGGATCCTCACATGCGATATAGTCTACTATCCGGGAAAACTCCTTTACGTTTACAGACGTGCTCGAATTTCCAGCCAATTCCTACCAGTACCATTAAAATTAGAAAACATTATTATAAGATAACCGCTGTGAATCGGGCTGAAGTAAGACGTTTTGTTTTTAACACTGACCGGGTTATGTACTTGCTCATATGTGTCCCTGCAGCACAAAAGCAGTGTTAAGTCGCTGGGGTATATTTGTAAAAATAGCCAAAAATACATTGAATGGGTCAAAATTATAAATTTCTCTTTTATGCCAAAAATAATTAGGATATTAAGTAAAGATCATGTTCCATGAAGATATTTAGTAGATGTCCTACTGTAAATATATTAAAACTTAATGTTTTATTAGTAATATGCATTGCTAAAAACTTAATTTGAACAACTTTAAAGATGATTTCTCAATATTTAGATTTTTTTTTTCACCCTCAGATTCCAGATATTAAAATATCTAATATTGTCCTATCCTAAAAACCATACATCAATGGAAAGCTTATCTATTCAGAAAAATTGACCCTTATGACTGGTTTTGTGGTCCAAGGTCACATATGATTTCGGATAATTTTTAACCAAACAAAGTTACGGGCTTACAGCTTTAAGCTGGACTCACCGGTCAGCTTCATCGAACACCACATACTCCACAGCCTGCAGCTTCAGGTTCATCTCCTGGATGACGTGCATCAGACGGCCAGGAGTACCGATGATGCTGGAGAAATGAGAGAACGTCACACCAGCATCACACACACAGAGCTGCACGAATACAGACAACACAAAATCACACACGGTGACCATCACACACACACACACCCACACACACTTTTGATCATCACCCACCAAGGTGACCATCCACACATCACACAGGTGACTCATCACACACACCAGAGCTGCACGATCCAGACACACACACTCACACACAGGTGACCATCACACACACACAGGTGACCATCACACACACACACAGGTGACCATCACACACACACACAAGGTGACACCTCACACACACCACACACACACACAGAACACACACACACACACAACACACACCACACACACACAAACACACAAACACAACACAGGTGGACCATCACACACACACACAGGTGGGCCATCACACACACACACACAGGTGACCATCACACACACACACAAACACACACACAAGCACACACACACACAAACACACACAGGGTGACCATCACCAACACACACACAACAGGGGTGACCATCACAAAATAACACACACAAAGGCTGACCATCACACACCACACACACACCAGGGGACCCGCACACACCAATCACACAAACACCACACGTGGGACCATCACAACACCCAACACCCACCGGTTGACCATTCACACACACACACACCCAACACACAAACAGGTGACCAGTACACACACACACACACACACAGGGGACCATCACACACACACCACACCAAGGGGACCTCACACACACACAAACCCCAGGTGACCACCACACACCACACCCCCCCACACACCCAGGTGACCATTCCACACACAACCACACACCACCCCCACACACACGGACTATCACACACACACACACACACACACAACAGGTGAACATCACACACACACACACACCCACACACAAAACACACACACACACACAACACACACAACACCACAGGTGACCACACACACACACACACCAAAACAAAGGGGACACACACACACAACAAACACAAACACACACACACACACACAACCACACACCACACACACACACACACAGGTGACCATCAACACACACACCACACAAAGGTGACCCATCAAACACAAACACAAACACAAACACACAAACAAACACACACCCACACACAAACACACACAGGTGACCATCACACACACACACAAACACACACAAAGCGTGAACATCACACACACCCACACACACACAGGTGGACACACACACACACGCAGATCACACACACACACATCACACACACACCACACACACACACTCACAGGTGACCATCACAACACACACATCACACACACACCACATCGGTGACCATCACACACACACACACACACACAACACACAGGTGACCATCAAACCACAACACACACACACAAGGTGACCATCACACACACACCACACACACACAGGTGACCATCCACACATACACAACACACAGGGACCAGACACACAACAAACACACACACAGCGTGCAAACCCCCCCCTCACACACAAACACACACAAACACACAACACACACACACAAACACAAACAGTTGTGCCATCACACACACACACACACACACACCACAGGACCCCACACCCAGGTGACCATCAACACACAACACAAACAAAGGTGACCAATCACACACACACACACACACACAACAACACCACACACACACAACACACACACACACACACACACACACACAGGTGACCATCACACACACACACAAACACACACAGAGTGGACCATCACACCACCCCACCCACACACAGGTGAACCTCACACACACACACCCACACACACCACACACACACACAACACACACAACACACACAACACACACAGGTGACCATCACCCAACCACACACACACACAGGTGACCATTCAAAACACACCAACACACCACAGGGTGACACACACACCACACACACCCCCACACACACACACAGGTGACCTACCCCACCACACACACCACACAGGTGACATTCACACCACAACCCACACACACACACACCACACCACAGGTGACTCACATCACACACCACACACAGGTGACCATCACACACAAACACACACCACACAGGTGACCATCCACACACACAAACACAACACAGTGACCAATCACACACACCACACACACACAGGTGACCATACACACACACACACACCACACAGTGTGGGCCCCATACCACCCACACACACACACACAACACACACAAAACACACACACACACACACACAGGTGACCATCACACACACACACACAACAACACACCACCCACAGGTGAAATCAACACACACACCCCACACACCACACAGGTTGGGACCTCACACACACACACACACACACACAGGTGACCATCACACACACACACAAACACACACAAACACACACAGGTGCCATCACACACACACACACACAAAGGTGACACATCACACACACCACACACACACACACACCAGGTGGACCATACACACACACCCACACCCACACCACAGGGACCATGCACACACACCCACACACACACACACACACACAGGTGACCATCACACACACACACAAACACACACAGGTGAACATCCCACACACACAACACACACACAGGTGACATCACACACACACCACACACACCCACACACACACAAAACACACACACACAAACACACACACCCAACAAGGGACCATCACCACACACACCACAACACACACAGGTGGACCATCACACACACACACACAAACCAACCCACCACACAGAGAGACACACTCACACACACAACCACACACACACACAGGTGACCATCCACACACACACACACACCACAGGTTGACCACACACACACACAACACAAAAAGGTGACCATCAAACCACACACACACACAGGGTGACACACACCCCACACACACAACACACACACACACAACACACACACAAAAACACACACACAAACACACACACACACACAAAACACACAACACACACACACACAACAGGTGACAACAACACACAACACACCAGGTGGACCTCACACACACAAACCACCACACAAACCACCCCACACACACAGGTGAACACTCACACAAACACACACACAAACACGCACACACACCACACACACACCACACAGGTGACAATCACACACACACACACACACACCACAGGTGACCACACACACACAAAAACACACAAACACAAACACACACACACACCAACACCCACACACACACACACACACCACCCACACACAGGTGACCATCACAACACACACACACACACAAACCAACAACACACACACACACACACACACACAGGTGACCATCACACACACACACACACACACAGGTGACCATCCAACACACACACACCCACACCAACCAGGTGACCATCACACACACAACAACACACCAGGTGACCATCTAAACACACACACACACACACACACACACAGGTGCCATCACCACAAACACACACACACACACACAGAAAAACACACACACACACACACAACACACACAACACACACAACACACACAACACACACACACACACACACACACACACAGGTGACCATCACACACACACACACACACAACACATAAACACACACACACACACACAGGGACATCAAAACACACCACACACACCACACACAAGGGGTGACCATACACACACACACACAAAGGGTGACCAATCACCACACACCCACACACAAAAGGGACATTCACACACACACACACCCCACACACAGGTTGGTGACCACTCACTCTCAAACACACACAAACACACACACACAGGTGACCATCACACACACACACAAACACACACAAAAAAAACACACACACACACACACACACACCACACAAACACACACACACAAGCGTGACCATCACACACACCACACACAAAACACACAGGTGACCATCACCACACACACACAGGTGACCAGCCCACACACACACACACCACACACACACACAGGCTGAATCAACACAAACACACACACCACACGGGTGACGCACACAAACACAAACACCACACACACACACACACACACACAATCACAACACACACACACACACACACACAGGTGACCCACACACACACACACACACACACACACACACACACACCATAACACACACACACACACACACACACACAGGTGACCAACACACACACACACACACACACACACAGGTGACCATTTCACACACACACACACAGGGTGACATAACACCACACACCAGGTGACCTCACAACACACACAAAGGGACCATCACACCCCACACACAAACACGACACAGGGACCATCAACACACACAAACACACACCACCCCACACACACACACACAGGGCCATCACACACACACCCACCACAGGTGACCATCACACACACAACACACACACAGGTGACCCTCACACCCACACACCACACACAGGTTGACCATCCACACACACCACACACAACCACACACACACACACACACACAGGTTGACCATCACACACACACACCACACACACACAGGTGACCATCACAACACACACAACACACCACACAACACCCAGGTGACACACACACACCACACACAAACACACACACACAGGTGACCATCACACACACACAGGTGACCATCACACACACACAGGTGACCATCACACACACACACAAACACACACAAAAAAAACACACACACACACACACACACACACAGGTGAACACACACAGGTGAACACACACACACACACACAGGTGAACATCACACACACACACACACATCAATACCGGTGACCATCACACACACACACACACACACACACCCACACAGGTGACCATCACACACACACACACACACAAACAAAAACACACACACAAACACACACACAAACCAGGGGGACCATCACACACACACCACACACAAACCACAGGTGACCATCCCACACAACACAGGGGACCTCACACACACCACCCAGGTGGACCATCACACACACACACACACACATGGGTGAACCACACACCACACACACACAACACACACACACGGTGCCATTCACACCCAACCACACACCACACCGGTGACCATCCCCCACACCACACAGGTGATCCATCACCACACACACACAGGGTGACATCACACCCACACACACACAAGGGGGGACCCTCACACACCCACACACACACACACAGGTAGACCCATCACACACCACACACACCACACACAACACAGGTGCTCACACACACCACCACACCCACACACACACACACACTCAAACACACACAAACACACACACACAGGTGACCATCACACACACACACACACACAGGGACCATCACACCCCACCAACACACACACAGGTTGACACATCACACACACACCACACACACACACACACACACACACACAGGTGACCATCACACACACACACAAACACACACAAAAAACACACACACACACACAACACACACACACACCACACACACACAAAAACACACACACAGGTGACCATCACACACACACCCCCCCCCAACAACACACACCACACAGGGGACCATCACAACACACCACACACACACAGGTGACCACACACCAACACACCACACACCCCACACACCACAGGTTGACACACACACACCACAAACACACACACACACACACAGGTGACCATCACACACACACACAAACACACACAAAAAAACACACACACACACACACACACATACACACAAGGTGCAATCACACACACACACACAGGTGGACATTCACCACACACCAAAGGTGCCATCACACCACAAACACACCACACAAACCACACAGGTGACAATCACCACACACACACACACACACACACAACACCGGTGACCATCACCCCACACACACACACACACACACACAGGTGACCATCACACACACACACAAACACACACAAACACACACACACAGGTGACCATCACACACACACACACAGGTGACCACACACACACACAACACCCAACAGGTTGGACCATCACACCCAACACAACACACACAGGTGACCATCACAACACACACACCACCCCCCCCCCCCCCCCCCCCCCCCCCCCCCCCCCCCCCCCCCCCCCCCCCCCCCCCCCCCCACCCCACCCCCCCAGGTGACCATCACAACAACCACACAGTGACCATCGCACACACAACACACACCAGGGCGTTCGACCTCACACAACACACACAAACACAACACACACACACACAAACACAAAACACACAAACACACACACAAACACACACACACAGGTGACCATCACACACACACACAAACACACACAAAAAAAACACACACACACACAAACACACAGGTGACCCATCACACCCACACACACACACAGGTGACCACACCAACAACACACTACACACACACACACACAGCCGTGGACATCACACACCACACACACACACAGGTGACCACTACACAAACACAAACACACACAGGTGACATCACACACACACACACACACACACACACACACACACAAACCACACACACACACAGGTGGACCATCACACACACACACACACACAGGTGACCATCACACACACACACAAACACACACCACAGGTGACCATCCACACACACCAAAACACACACAAACAGGTGACCATTCACACACACACACACACAGGTGGACCACTCACACACACCCACACGCACACACACAAACACACACACATCACACACACACACAACACACACACAACCTGAGACACAACACACACACACAAACACACACACAGGTGACCATCACCCACACCACACACAGGTGACACACACACACACCACACCAAACACACACACACAGGTGACCATCACACACACACACACACACACACTTCAGTCATCACACACACAAACACACACACACACACACTCACATATACACACACACACTCACACACACATGCGCTCACACACACACACACACAGGTGCCCATCACACACACACACAGGTGACCATCACACACACACACAAAGGTGACATCACACACCACACACCACACACAGGTTGACCATTCACACACACACAAACACCAGGTGGGACCAATCACACCACCACACACACACACACACAGGTGACCATCACACACACACACAAACACACACACAGGTGTACACACACACAAACACACACACACAGGTGACCATCACACACACACACACACACACACACACAAACAGGTGACCATCAACACACACACACACACAAACAGGTGACATCACACACACACACACACACAACAAAACCACACACACACACACACACACAACAAGGCTGACATCACACACACACACAAGGTGACCATCACACACACACACAGGTGACCATCACACACACACACACACACACATCACTCACCATCATCATCATCACCACACACACACACACACACACACACAGGTGACCATTCACACACACACACACACACACACACACACAGGTGACCTCCACAAAACACACACACACACCCACACACACAACACCACAGGTGACCATCCACACACACAACACACACAAGGTGCCCTCCACAAAACAAACACACACACAGGTGCCATTCAGACACACACACACACAAAGGTGACCATCACAAACCACACACACACACAGTGACCATCACACACACACACACACACACAGGTGACCATCACACACACACACACACACACGGACACACACACACACACACACACAAAAAAAACACACACACACACACACACACACAGGTGCCCATCACACACACCACACACACACCACACACACACAACACACAGGTGGACAATCACACACACACACACAAACCACCCCATGGTTGACCAATCACACACACACACAAAGGTGACCATCACTACACACACACACAGGGACCATCACACACACACACACACACATGGGTGAAGGTGCGTCTTGAGTGTGAACTTACATATCTGGATTCTCGTGAAGAGCCGCGAACTGGTCGTCCATGCTGACAAACAGAAATGACACACACAGACGGTGATGAAACACAATAGAGTTCAACTAATTTGAGTCACTTTATTTCTACAACTTTGTAAACAATACAGATGCAACTCAGACTTAAACTTTATCAAATATGAGCCCCAACTCACCTGTCCCCACCGAGAATGAGTGCCGTTTTCAGGTCCGAGTGAACGTCCCAGCTGTGAAACCACACACACCACACACCACACAACACACACACACACAGTGAGTGAACTCTGCTGCAGGTGAACAGCAGCAGCACAGCGGCGACGGTACAGACCTCTCTGGTGAACTTCATGGTCTGCAGGGCGAGTTCTCTGGTGGGTGTGAGGACCAGAGCCCGGGCCCCCGTCTGCACCTGCGGGGCCTTCAGCTTCTCAAACATGGGGACGAGGAAAGCGGCCGTCTTCCCGCTGCCTGTCCGGGCCATGGCCACCACATCCTTCCCGTCCAGAATCACCGGGATCGTCTGCGAGCCACAAAAACACCAAACATCTTCACAAACTTTAATGAGAAATGCTTATTAACAAAAGAGAAGCTTTAAGGGCTCCATAAGCTGGTTATCACTGCTGTGTGAAGGAGTGACGGCAAACTCAATTCATCACAGCACATTACCTTCCTCTGGATGGGTGTGGGAACTTTATAGCCCTTCTTCATGACGCCTTTATACACCGGGTAACTGAGACCTGCGAGAAAGCAGAGCACACTGAGCGACACCAATCCTGAGCCTGATCGACTGATGATGACGAGTTTCACTCAGACGTCTCACCCATGGACTGAAAGCCGCCAGACTTCTTCTTCTTCTTGTTCTGTGCTCGGACGAGCTGTCTGGTGTCGAGCTCCACGTCAGAAACACAGTCGGATGAAGCCGGGAATCGAGGCAGTCTTCTGCTGGCCTGGACGACATAAAGAACACGCTGTAATCGTGACACGAACAAAACATCACAGACAACTTCACAGAAATACAGTCAAGTCAAGTCACCTTTATTAATATAGCGCTTTTAACAATACAGATTGTGTCAAAGCAACTGAACAGCATTAATTAGGAAAATAGTAGTGCATAATGCATGTTTATATCTCTCAAAAATGAACAGTAATGTATTTCAAGCGTCTTACGCCTTTGAAAAGTTTTGTTCTCCTATCACTTTAGATAAAAGCGTCTGCTAAATAACTCCGATCTAGGCATTTTTTGTATAAACAATGTATCTGTTCTGGGTGCAAACGGACCTGATGGGTGTGATGAGGGTTTAGCAGTAATATATATTGCACCCTGTCATCTAAAGCTAAAAGAGCACTCTTTAATCTGAACTGGGACATTGAGAGTTACACAAGGACTGAGTGTGAAAGCGCATCAGTCTCTCAGAGATAAAGAACAATTTCAGTTGTTTACTGACTGAACTCATGAGAGTCTGAAGGACACGTGCTGTCAGAGTTACACTGTCCTCAGAGGATCGGGTTCACACACACACACACACTCTCACACAAAAACAAACAAACACACAAACACACACACACTCACACACAAACAAACAAACAAACAAAACACTCCAATCTCTAACAACACACCACGCTCACTCTCCACACCACACCAACTTCACTCTATTCACAACAACACACACACCAAAACTCTCTCTCTCTCACACACACACTCTCACTCTCTCACACACACACTCTCTCACTCTCTCACACACACACACACACACACACACACACACACACTCTCACTCTCTCTCACACACACAAACACACACACACACACACACTCACTCTATAACACACACACACACACTCTCACACACAACACACACATCTCACACACACAACTCTCACTCTCTAACACAACACACTCTCCGACACACACACACTCTCTCAACACACACAAACTCTAACACACACACACTCTCTCACACACCACCACACACACTCTCACTCTCTCTCTCACACACACACACTCTCACTCTCTCTCTCCCACACACACACTCTCCCACTCCTCTCTCCACACACACTCTCACTTCTCACACACACCCACACACACTATCACTCTCTCACTTCTCGCTCACACAAACACACCACACTGCACTCTCTGCGATCTCACAAACACAAACACACTATCACTCTCTCTCTACAAACACTTCCTCTCTCTACACACACACACACACATCTCACTCTCTCACACACACACAACAAATCTCACTATATCACTCCTCTCTAACACCACACACACACTCTACTATCTCTCTATTCACACACCACACCCACTCTCACTCTCTCTCTATTCACAGACACACAACACTATCCACTTCACACACACAACACTCTCCTATCTATTCACAATAACACACTCTCTCCCTATCTCTCACACACACACTCTCCCTCTCTCACACACACACACACACTCTCACTCTCTCACACACACACTCTTTCTCTCTCTCTTTCTCTCTCTCTCCCACACACACACACTCGCTCTATCTCTAACACACACACAACACACATCTCCTCCTCACACAAAACCATCTCTCTCTCTCTCCTCTCACACCACACACCTCACTCTATCTCTCTCTCTCTCACCAACACCCACAAACTCTTCTCTCTTCACACACACATAACACTTCTTCTCTCTCACACCAACAACACACACTCTCTCTCTCCCACACACACACAAACACACACACTCTAACACACACACACACTCTCTCTCTCTCTCCCCACACCCACACACACTCTCAAACACACACACTCTCTCACACAAACACACTCACTCACACACCACACACGCTCTCACACACAACACACACACTCTCTCGCTCTCACCCCAACACACACTCAACTCTATCTATCACACACACAATCTCACTCTATCTCTCACACACACACTTCTCGCTCTTTCTCTCTCACACACACACACTCTCACGCTCTCTCACACACACACACACACAAAAACACTCTCTCACACACACACACACTCTCACTCTCGCTCACACACACACACACACACACACACACACACAGTCTCACACACACACACACTCTCTCTATCTATCTTATCTCGCTCTCACACACACACACAACACAAACACTCACTCTCTCACACACACACACCACACACACACACATCACACACACACAACACACACACACACCACACACACACACACACACACACACCACAAAAAACACACACCCACACACACCCACACACACCCACACACACACACACAGTCTCTCACTGACTCACTGTGTCCTGCTCATCTTGGACTCCTGCGGCCACTTCAAACTCTTCATCGTCGGACTGGAGCTCGTGGTCTCTCTTCTTCCTCCTCATCAGCCTCTTCTTCCTCTGCGCCATCGCAGTCGCTGCTACAAACCCGCTGCTGTCGGGAAACTCGCTGTTTAATCGAAGAACGCAGGCGCTCCGGAGAAAGTTCGGAAACACGTGTGAAGGGGTTCCTGCGCACAGAGATGACGTCAGAGAGCGCACGGTGACGCCACGAACAGAGCGATAACGTGATACATACATCTTATTTTTATTATTAAGTTTACAAAACAAATTTTAAATTTTGCCAGTTTTAAGAGGGGCTTAGACTTACACTGAATAGAAAAACTAAATAAAACAATACAAACAAAAGAACAAGAAATCCATCCATATGAATAAATATAAACTAGTTTACGTTTCGTCACGTGATGTTCAAGAAAAATGCATAGATTTTCTTGATGTACAACAGTGTTTATATATTATATTCATTAATGCATCAGTATACATTTATACATTTGCTTGCATGTGAACACAACACAGCTGTACTGTACACACAGACCTAAACACTGTCTAGTTTGTATATTGTGTATTTAGCCTGCTTACTCTATTTGTATTGTTTTTATTATCATGCTGACCAGAACAAATCCCTGGTACGTGTAAACACAAAGCTCTTTCTGATTCGGATTCAGCAGCTATTATTACTTAATAAATGCTTTATTAAACCAGTTAAATGAGTCCAAGGCCTAAACTAAATTAAATTGTGTTTTTTTTAATGTAACCAAGCAGTTCAGTTCAAGTCTGCTTGTTTAGAGCGTTACACGGTGCAGATTGCTGCAAAGCAGCTTTGCAGAAAATGTAAGTATCTGTATAATATTTAGCAGCTGAGCTCATCTCAAGCTGATGTCCATACGGCAGAAATGTAGAGTAAAACGCACGCAGTTGGTTAAAGCCATGCGATCAAACAGACAGTGAGCAGTATTAGCAGTCATGATTATATGTTGTGATTATACTTACAGCAACATGTGTTTCAGGCGCTCAGGTGCTCAGGTGCTCGCTCGTCTCAGGTCTTTCTTAGAGCTGGATCCAAACTGTTTGACCTTCATTTTACAGGAAAACAATCCTGACCCTGGAGCACAAAACCCGTCATAAGGGTCCATTTTATGAAATTGAGATGTATGCATCAGCTGAAAGCTGAATAAATAAGCTTTCCATTGATGTATGGTTTGTTAGGATAGGAGGACAATATTTGAAAATCTGGAATCTGAGGGTGCAAAAAAATCTAAATATTGAGAAAATCATCTTTAAAGTTGTTCAAATGAAGTTCTTAGCAATGCATATTACTAATCAAACATTAAGTTTTGATATATTTACGGTGGGACATTTACTAAATATCTTCATGGAACATGGTCTTTACTTAATATCCTAATGATTTTTGTCATAAAAGAGAAATGTATAATTTTGACGCATACAATGTTTTTTGCTACAAATATCCCCCAGCGACTTAACACTGCTTTTGTGCTGCAGGGTCACGCACACGTATGTCACATGCAGTGCTTCATCTTAAATCTGTCAGCAGTTCATCATAAATTATAAAAAGCGTCTGATTTCTTCTGGGCTCTGGCCTAGTTTCATAGAAAGTGGCAGCAGAAATGAGTGTAAACACGGCGCCGTCTTACTATTTCTCTTCATAGTGATTCAGTCTTACAGCATGCAGAACTCAGAACAGGCTCCAGACATGCAGGGACTCAAACCTGTGTCAGATTAATCATTCCTCTTCAGCTCTTAAACGCTCTGTTTGTTAAAGGGACAGTTCAGCTAAAAAGGAAAGTTAGCACATGATTTACTCACCCTGAAGACTTTCTTCTTTCAGACGAATACAGAGTCCCCTTTATTCCAGATAATAATGATAATAACTACAATAATGCAGTTATTACGACTTCATGTATCTGTACACTGTCGTTCCGTATTATATGTTTATTAGGTTACTTTTAAATTCTCAAACGCTTAAATGCATAGTTTTTACACATGTGGTAACGTTTACTCATCTTAATGATTAAAATGAAAGCACTTATTAGCACAGGTTTAGTTGATTAGTTAACACGCCTGCACTCAAAGCGCTTACATCGAAGAGAACCGCTTTACATGAAACTGTGACGTGTGAATACTGTATTCAGGAGGAAAATGTAGAACATGTTTTAATGAAATGTCCCAGATACAGCAAGGACAGAAATATACTGATTGATGACCTTAAAGAAAATAAAGCGACATTTGATTTGATAAACATTTTATATTCAAGAGTATGTTATGATCCTGACACATCCTCCGCATCAGTAGGGGGCGGTAATGCACCTAAAGCTGTGTGCCATCCGCCGCTAAAACACCAAGAAGAAGAAGAAGAAGAAGAAGAAGAAGAAGAAGAAAGACGTTTTAAGCTACGAAACGTGCAGGATGTTTTAATGGTACAAAGACCTCTTATAAGCCATAAGATCGAGACACATGTGGTTTCTCGTGTCATGACGCCTTTAACAACCGAGTGCAGTGAAGCTTGTTCCCTCGCGCCGCGGAACTGCGTCAGTCTTTGTGCCGCCGCCATCTTCACCAGGATCCGGATAAACGCGCTGACAAGGTGGACCACATGATCTACAGCAAAACACACGCTACGAACGGTGACAGCAACGGATCACACACAAAACCCGCGAGCGGCTGTTCTTCTCTCCAGCCTGAGGCGCGAGTCAGCCGCTAGCCGCTCATGCTAACAGCTCCAACTCATGCCAAACACAATAGAACGCGTGAAATATCGCAGACAGACCGTGAGTGTGTGTCTGTTTGGTGTGTGTGTGTGTTGTGTGGTGTTTGTTGTGTGTGTTGTGTGTTTGTTGTGAGTTTGTGTGTGTGTGTGTGTGGGGGGGTGAGTGAGTGAGTGAGTGTGGTTAGTGAGTGTGTGTGTGTGTGTGTGTGTGTGTGTGTGTGTGTGAGAGAGTGTGTGTGTGAGAGTGTGTGTGTGTGAGTGTCTGTGTGTGTGTCTGTGTGTGTGTGTGTGTTTTTGTGTTTGTGTGTGTGTGTTTGTGGTGTGTGTGTGGTGTGTGTGTGTGTGTGTGTTGTGTGGTGATGTTGAGTGAGTGTGTGTGTGTGTGTGGGGTGTTTGTGTGTGTGTGTGTGTGGAGTGAAGTGAGTGGCGTGTGTGGTGGTGGGTGTGTATAAGTGTCTGTCTGTGAGTGTCTGTCTGCTGTGTGAGTGTCTGTGTGTGGGAGTTTGATGTGTGTTTAGTGTGTGTTTGTGGCGTGTGGGTGTGTGTAAGTAAGTGTCGGCTGGTGAGTGTCTGTCTGTGAGTGTCTGCTGTCTGTGTGAGTGTCTGTCTGTGGTGTGTGTGTGTGTGTCTGGTCCTGTCTGTGTGAGTGTCTGTCTGTCTGTCTGTGTGAGTGTGTGGGTGTGTGTGTCTGGCTGTCCTGGTGAGTACTGTCTGCTGTCTGTCTTTGTGAGTGTCTGTCTGTGTGAGTGATTTCTGTCGTCTCTGATTGCTGCCTGTGTGATGAGTGTCTGGTCTGGTGATGAGTGTCTGTCTGTGAGTGAGTGTCATGTCTGCGTGAGTGCCTGTCTGTCTGTGCGGGTCTTTTCTGTCTGTGAGGGTCGTCTGGCTGGCTGTCTCTCTGGCTGTGTATCTGCTGTCTGTCTGTCTGCTGTGGAGTGTTCGTTCCTGTGAGGTCCGTCTTTGCGTGTCTGTCTGTGTGAGTGTCTGTCTGCCTGTGTGAGTGTCTGTCTGTGAGTGTCTGTCTGTGAGTCTGTGTGAGTGTCTGTCCTGTCTGGCTGTGTTAGTGTCTGTCCTGTCTCTGTGTGAGTGTCTGTCTGTAGTGTCTGTCTTCTTCTGTCTGTCTGTCGTTTTAGTGTCTGTCTGTCCTGGGTGAGTGTCTGTTCTGTCCTGTCTGTGTTGAGTGTCTGCTTTCGGTTGAGGTCCTGTCTGTGTGTGTGATGTCTGTCTGTGTGTGTGATGGAGTTCTGTCTGAGTGTCTTCTGTGAGTGTCGTCTGTCTGTGATTTCTGTGTCGGTGTGTTCTGTGTGAGGTCTGTCTTGTGAGGTCTGTGTGTGTGTGTCTGTCTGTCTTTCTGTCTGTGTGTGGATGTGGGTGTGTGTGTGTGTGTGAGAGACAGACTGTGTGTGTGTGTGTGTGTGTGTGTTGTGTGTGTGTCTGTCTGTCTTGTGAGTGTCTGTCTGTCTGTCGTCTGTGTTGTGTCCTGTCTGTGCTGTCTGTCGTGTGAGTGAGTGTCGTCTGTGTGAGTGAGTGTCTGTCTGTGTGAGTGTGTTTTGGGTGTGTGTGTGTGTCGTCTGTCTGTCTGTCCTGTCTGTGTGAGTGTCTGTCTGTGTCTGTCTGTCCTTGTGAGTGAGTGTCTGTCTGTGTGAGTGATGTCTAATCTGTGAGTGTCTGTCTGTGTGAGGAGTGTCTTCTGTGAGTGGTCCTGTCTTTCTGTGTAGTGTCTGTCCTGTGAGTGACGTCTCTGTCCTGTGAAGTGTCTGTCTGTCTGTGTGAGTCTGTCGGTGGGTGTGTGAGTGAGTGTCCTGTCTGCGAGTGTCTGTGTCTGTGAGTGTTGTCTGTCTGTCTGTGTGTGTGTGTGTGGTGTGTCTGTGTCTGTGTCTGTGTGTGTGTGTGTGTGTTGTGTTTGTGTCTGTCTGGTGAGTGTCTTCTCTATTGTTATGTCTGTCTGTCTGTCTGTCTGTGTGAGTGTCTGTGTGAGTGAGTGTCTGTCTGAGTGAGTGAGTGAGTGAGTGACTGAGTGTGTGTGTGTGAGTGAGTGTCTGTCTGTGAGTGGCCTGTGTCTGTGAGTGTGTGTGTGTCTGTGTGAGTGTCTGTCTGTCTGTCGTCTTGTGTTGAGTGATGGCTGTCCTGAGGTGTCTGTCTGTCCTTGTCTGTCGAGTGTCTGTCTGTCTTTCTGTCTGTGTGTCTGTCTGTCTGTGTGAGTGAGTGTCTGTCTGTCTGTCTCTGTCTGTCTGTGTCTGTTTGTGTGTGTGTCTGTCTGTGTGTGTGTTTGTGTGTGTTCTGTGTTTGTGTGTGTTCTGTGTGTGTGTGTGTTGTGTGTGTGTGTCGTGTGTGTGTGTGTGTGGAGTGTCTGTCTGTCTGTGTGTGAGTGTCTGTCTGTCTGTGTGTGTGTGTGTGTGTTTTTGTGTGTGTTTTTGTGTGTGTTTTTGTGTGTGTTTTTGTGTGTGTGTGTGTCTGTGTGTGTGGTGTGTGTGTGTGTGTGTGTCTGTCTGTTGTGGTGTGTGTGGTGTGTGTGTGTGTTTGTGTGTGTGTGTGATGTGTGTGTGTATGATGTGTGTGTGTATGATGTGTGTGTGTGTCCTGTCTTGTGTGATAGTGTCTGTTTGAGAGTGTGTGGGAGTGTCGTGTGTGTGTGAGTGTGTGTTGTCTGTCTGTGTGAGTGAGTTTCCTGTCTGTGTCGTGAGTGGAGTTATGTCTGCTGTCTTGTGAGTGTCTGTCTTGTATGAGAGTGTGTGATTGAGTGTCTGTGTGTGTGTGTGTGTGTGTGTGTGTGTGTGTGAGTGTCTGTGTGTGAGAGTGTCTGTCTGTGTGTGTGAGTGTCTGTCTGTGTGGAGAGTGAGTGTTGGAGTGTGTGTGTCTGCTGTGTGATGATTGTCTGTCTGTCTGTGAGTGTCGTTGCGAGTGTGTGGGAGTGGTCTGTGTTGTGTGTGGGGTGTTGTGTGTGTTGTGTCTGTCTGTGTGAGTAGTGTCTGTCTGTGTTTGTTGAGAGTGTCTTTGTTTTGTGAGGCGTCTCTGTGTGTGTGTGTGTGTATGTGTGTCTTTTGTGTGTGTGTCTGTGTTGTGTCTGTGTGTGTGTCTGTGAGTGTCTCTGTGTCAAAGTTAAAGATGGTAAATAACACATGCATAACCGTGGTAATTACATAGTTTCTATACCAGTGTATTGATTTACACATAGTGGGTAACCCTTTGTTTTAGGTGTCCTTGTGTAATAACAAATGAAAATCATACATAGAGTACCCTAACCAGAAGTAGTACATGTAGTTAATTATATTACTCGTCCTTAAATGTATACTTACACTGTAACAAGGACACCTTAAAATAAAGAATTGATTTTTCTGGTAAAAATTGTGACGTATATAAAATTATAACTATTGTTGTTGTTAAATGATAATATGACTATTTCATTGTAGAATCTAAAAAACAAAAATTGATGCATTTATGAAAAATAATACAGTAATGTTTTTACATTACTGTAAAATTATGACTGTCTTAAGGCCCGTTCACACCAAGCAAGATAACTATAAAGATATATCTAATTGTGCTGTCAAAGATTAAAAATTAACTAATAATGCCATTTTTCAGAAATTATCGTGATTACTCCCACTAAGTTTTTAATATACTTTTATATTGCAATAAATTTCACCTCCCCCCTCAATCGTCAAATGTACAAGCAACATAAAGACAGGTATGATTTTTAATATGTGTTTAATGCATCTTTATTTATGAGTGATCTCTGATCTCTCTATCAAATTGCCCCCCCCCCCCACAATATTTAACCATTGACTAGCCATTCAACATTACAGTATAATTGAGAGCTATCAATTTTAACATTTATTAGACTTTAAAAAATAAGCTTCTAATTTAAGTGAACTTAAAACAATCTTCCTTTTCACGTAAACCCTTATACTAAGTGTCATATTACTCCGTGCCCTTTCAGCATAAATCTACAGAAATTATAAAGTTATCACCCTAAATTCTAATTGAATATAGATGACTGCTTAAAGCTATAAGTAATTTTTCCCTCTCGCTTGAGACTTGGTGAACTCGCCGCCTGCGCTGGAAGGAAACGTCTCCCCTTCTCAGTCGTTCTGCGGCTGAATATAAATATAACGATATAAGCGTCCACACCAGCGGATGATATCGTCTGTTTATTTTAAGCTCACGCGTATCTGCCGCTTTAAATTCTCAGCTCGTTATACCAGGATGGATTCTGATTGGCTGTCAATGTTTTTATCGTTTATTAGCTATAAATAAATTGTTGTAAAAGTGATCGCAATGATATCGTTCCTCTATATCGTTATCGTTGTGGTGTGAACTGCTATTCTTTAAAATTGTGAACGATTTTTTGCGCTATATCTTTATCGTGCTTGGTGTGAACGGGGCTTTAAACCTTTCATCTTCAAGTGTAAAACCATGCAACTTTTACTTTTAATAGAAAACCTTTTTATTTTTAATTGGAGTCTTAAAGCTTCTCTTTTGTTCATAAGCACTTGAATGCACTACAGTAATAACGGCATGAATCAGCGTGTGTTTAATGCAGGTCAAACGTGATCGAAGGCGTGTGTGTGTGTGTGTTTCAGAGCGGCGATGGCCACGGCACCCTACAACTACTCCTACATCTTCAAGTACATCATCATCGGTGAGTGAATCGGCAGCAGCGACGCGTTTCGCTCATGTGTGTGTGTGGCGTCTCTCACGTCTGATCTCTCTTCACAGGAGACATGGGCGTCGGGAAGTCCTGCTTACTGCACCAGTTCACCGAGAAGAAGTGTGAGTGTGAACCGGGATCGTCAGCATGTTAAGCACACGCCATGCAGATCACACAAGCGAGCCTTGTGCTCCACAGAAACAGCCTCTGTGTGCGATTGTGTGAAACGATCAGCGCGTGACGGCGGGTTTAAAGGGTCGTGACACACCTGGGTTTTTTTGCATCATTACTGATCGTCTGAATGAAGCGCTGCGTCTCCTTTATCATCATCATCACCATCAGCAGCAGCAGATAGAAGGCTTACACGCGGGTTTGCCGACGGTCCAGTAGTTTTAATCGTTCACTAGTAGTTTGTGTATGGTCACCGCTTCACGTGTAAACGTGCACAACACACACATAATCTCACACTAATGTGAATTCATGCAGGTTCAGACGCTTTCCTAATGCTGACATCCTTCTCAAGTTCTTCTTAGTAGTACGATCTGAGCTGTGTTTAAGTTAACACGGTGCCCTACAAACACTGAGACACGTCACACCTGTCTAATGTCTAGTTAGTTTACATCAAGAGACCATTAAAGCTAGGGTTGTAGATGGTTAATCACGTGAAGTCAGCATACAGTGGAAATGCATGTTATAGATCTGATTGTGAACATGAACATCTTTTTTTATGTGTTGACCTGATAATGTTTAATCAATATTATTTATAAGTTATATTTATTATATTTAACTGGATCTTGACTTCTCTCTGACCTTGCCTTTGAAACCCATGCTGTAAACCCTGAACAATAAATATGATGTAAGATTACAAATAACCGCTTTTATAACAATAATCAGTTTCGTCTTAAAAGTTTAAACTGAAATGAATCATGACGTTAAAAGTCGTCCAGTCAGTCTCGCTTCAGTCCCTCATTTTTAGCCAGATCGTTTAAAAGCAGCTTCATAGTGGAAAATAGCAAAGTTATCCTTCCAAAGTTGCGAATTTAACTTTTTGCATTTGCGAAACATTTGCGAATAAGCACCGTTTCAATCCAACGAGTCAGAGAGAACAAAATCCTGATAAACTGGCACTAAAAATCACTAAGAAAAGTAGAAGCCACTGAATATATAATAATTTTCATTTATAATAAATTACTTGCGCCTCAGAGCGAGCAGACGAAACACAATAATATTTATTTTATTAAAATATGGCACTTCCATCACTCGTTTCTGATGCGATACTCCAAAATGCACATAAAGCAACGTCGTCAAATATAAGTCAAATTCATTTTGAACTGTAAAGCAGCTCTACAGAAGACCGAGTCATTACTGAGATCAGTAGCTATGTTTCCATCCAAAATTTTGAATTGCGTAAAATTGGAATTTTGCATAAAACATTTGTGAATAAAGCACTAGTTTACATCCAGTGAGTTGAAGAGAACAAAATCGTCACTTCTTGATTAACTTGCGCTAAATATCACGAAGAAAAATTAAATTTTCCTGCTGCAGGAGAAGGCACTCTACATAATTTTTGTATACAATAAATTACGAGCTTCAGATCACGCAGACGAAATGCGGTCATGTTATTTATTTTCTGAGTCTGCTGTTTGGGAACGCAGTTCTGGGAGTTAATTATAACGAAACACTTTGACGAGACTTTGCTCAAGCAAGCATTTTAGAATGACAAAACTAGCAATCAGATGCTGTGAATGAGATCGGTCCGCTGGTTAGTTAGGATTTGCCGTCCCATAGCGCAAAGTCACATGCCTTTTTTGATGCGCTTGGAGGAATTTATCCGCAAAATGCATTTCCATCTCCCATTATTCGCCCATTAATATAATTAATATTTAATTTTAATAAAAAATTAAAAGATTTTAAAAACATTATTTATAATTTATAATTTTTGAAAGATTTATAAACATTATAATTATTAATAAATTAAAAAAAAGAAACCATAAACTTGTTTCTGACAAGTCAATAACTAGCTCAAGCGAGCGTGTAAACTTTTTTGCAAATTAAGGATTTATTCGAAATTTGGAGTTTGCATCACACGCTTCTTATGTGATACTTCAAAATGCGCATAAAAGAAGACATATTATGCCCCTTTTTACTTTATGTAATATAAGTCTCAGGTGTCCCTAGAATGTTTCTGTGAAGTTTCAGCTCAAAATACTAAACAGATCATTTATTATAGCATTTTGAAAATGCCTATTTTGAGTAAAAGCAGAAACACGCTGTTTTCGTGCATGTATCTTTAAATGCAAATGAACTGCTGCTCCCCGCCCCCTTTTCCAGAATAGAGCCGCGCCTTTACAGCTGGTATCTGCTAAAAACATCTGTTTTGGTTCTGATTATCATGTTTATCTAGCTGAAATCATGTGTTTTAAACCATATGAGTTTAAACTTCAGATATAAGTTTTTCTGAGAGCACACATCCGAAGCAAACGCACAGAAAGCGGCTGTCACAGCATGAGAACTAAACTAAGTTCTCATTCACACACAAATTTACGTTAAAAACACACATGAGTTAAAAAAAACAGTGGGTTATGTCTGTGAAGGTAAACAGCTGGGAAATAAATCACAGGTTTATTTTAGATCTGTGTGGCGGCAGCATTATACAGTAAATAGATCAATAAATCCACTGCTCTCTTGTCTCCTCTGAGGCTGGGACTCTAAACAGTGTTCTGTGCTCGTCTGTGCAGCCAAACACAGAACAGTTAGCATTAGGGCTGCACAATTAATCGAATTAGAGCTGCTACACCGTTGTCGCTTGCGAAATCAAAATGATGGAGCCGTGAGTGTACACTTACAGATTAAGGGGTGGGGATATTCTAATGAGATCCCTTTGCCACGTCACCAAGAGAGCGAAATCAGACGCGCTGGTTTTCTCAGACGCTTGCAGAAAAAGGCTTCCCAAAACAAAGTTACTGGGTTCATCTTTTTCACATTTCCTTGGTTGCTAGATGCACCTTGGACCTGATTATAACACTTAACACCTGGAAAAGTCAGATTTTCATGATATGTCACCTTTAAAATAGCTATGATGGAAACATAGCTAGTGTCGATGTTCATCAGAGATGTGATTGACTCAGCAGTTGTTGTTGTTCATGAGCAGTTATGGCCGACTGTCCGCACACCATCGGCGTGGAGTTCGGCACCAGGATCATGGAGGTGAGCGGTCAGAAGATCAAGCTGCAGATCTGGGACACGGCGGGGCAGGAGCGCTTCAGAGCCGTCACGCGCAGCTACTACAGAGGAGCAGCGGGAGCGCTGATGGTCTACGACATCACCAGGTAGGTCAGTCATCCAGGTGTCTCGCTGAGGCTGTGGTGAAGCTGGAAACTCATGCTCTGTGTGTCGTACAGGAGAAGCACATACAACCACCTCAGCAGCTGGCTGACCGACGCCAGGAACCTCACCAACCCCAATACTGTGAGTATGAGCAGAGGGTATGTGCATAAATAAGGCTCAAACATCTATTAACAAACGTGAGTCTATATTTGAGCACTTTCATCAGTAAATACGGAAACACAGCCTGCAAAACACTAAAATAAATAAGCTAGTTAAATAAGAAAGTAGCCTAAATAAGAAACTTAATTCAATGCCAAAAATTTGTAACAACTTCAATCACATGCTGTCAAATCTGCGTCGGCCTGATAACTATTAGAACGTGAACAAATGCCTACCTTGGCTTTTCTAGACAGATTTTAAATTCTTTGTCAGGACGTCCTAATAGAACAGATGGGCATCCAAGGGTTTTTGTTTTTTTTTTTTTTTTTACTGTCCTAACGTGCTGCATCAAAGCCTATAACAACAATCTGCTGTTTGTGCAGGTCATCATTCTCATAGGAAACAAAGCGGATCTGGAAGCGCAGCGAGACGTGACGTATGAAGAGGCTAAGCAGTTCGCCGAAGAGAACGGTGAGCGCAGCGTCTGTCGCATGACGGGTCACATGACGCCGTTCCCATCTCACGCGTGTTTGTGTTCACAGGTCTGCTGTTCCTGGAGGCCAGCGCTAAAACGTGAGCGATTCCAGCCACACACATTAATCATCAGAGAGCGTGTTCAATCACACAACCAGTTTATGAAGAAAACAGCACTTACCGGAATGAGGAGTGGGAGATATGACCAAAATCTTATATCACGATACGAGTCATTTTATATCACGATATATATTACGATATGTGACCCTCGAGCACAGAACCAGTCATGAGGGTCAGTTTTGTGAAATTGAGATGTATGCATCATCTGAAAGCTGAATAAATAAGCTTTCCACTGATGTGTGGTTTGTTAGGATAGAACAATATTTGAAAATCTGGAATCTGAGGGTGCAAAAAAAATCTAATATTGAGAAAATTCCCTTTAAAGTTGTCCAAATGAAGTTCTTCGCAATGCATATTACTAATCAAACATTTAGTTTTGAGATATTTACGGTAGGAGATGAAAAACGATCTTCATGGAAAATGATCTTTACTTAATATCCTAACCATTTTTGGCATAAAAGAGAAATGTATAATTGTGACCCATACAATGTATTGTTGGCTATTGCTACAAATATCCCCCAGCGACTTAACACTGCTTTTGTGCTCCAGGGTCACTATATATATATATATAGTAAGTTTTTGGCTATTAAATGATACCTAGAATTTTCATAATTAAGATAAAATGCTTTTAGAAACATCAGAGACAAAAGCCAACACTGTGTTAAACTTTCAGAGAATAACATTTCTGACACTTCTTCCTCCTGCAAACTGCACCGTACGCTATCCATCCATCCATAGAACACTAGCAACCTGCTTTAACACAATGCTAGCATGTTAATGGCATGAATATAACATTTTAGCACGTTTTTAAGCATGCTTTAGTAGTTCAATTGGTTTGCTTATTTTTTGCCATCATAAATTGCCACCTTGTAAAATACAGTCGAACCAAAAATGATATTGATGTTTTTACTAGCAGGTGCAGGACACTATAGTTAATTTATGTAAGTGAGGAAAATAAAGTGAACGGTGAGATATTACAGCCAAACATTCTTCATACAGCGGACTACCAGTAAAACTAGGGAGCAAACATTATTCAGACACTTTGAGCTGAGCATGTGTTTTTTTCTTTAATTACTAATGCAATCTTTTTACACCACAGACTGAACAAAATGAAGCAGTGCTTGGTAATTAGTTGAGCTAAATTGGTATTATCTAATTGTGTTCTTAAATGTAACAGCTGACAGCTATTCAACCGAATTCACGACATACCTTTCTATCAAAGTTATCAGACATCATCAAGATGAATTTGTTCTGACACAGTTTAACTCTGAGTTCTTATCATATTTTAACTATAGCGATTAAACCGATAATGTGAGAAAGGTGTCTGAATAAATGTAGGTTTAACGGCATCTTCTCGTGAGATCAGTTTGGGTTTTCCCACACCAACATCAAGTTTGTCTCTCACGTGAGCGTATAGATGCTGACTGTGTGTTTGTGCTCCCAGAGGAGAGAATGTGGAAGACGCGTTTCTGGAAGCAGCGAAGAAGATCTATCAGAACATCCAAGACGGCAGTCTGGATCTGAACGCGGCCGAGTCGGGTGTGCAGCACAAACCGTCGGCGCCGCAGGGAGGCCGGCTCACCAGCGAACCACAGCCGCAGAGGGAAGGGTGTGGCTGTTAATGACATGACCTTCATCCTCCTCCTCCTCCTCCATCACACACTCGGCCGTCCCAGAGAGGGGAGGATCACGGCTACATGCGCTCATTCCCTTCTCTCTCTTCATCTGGCCGTCCTCACTCTCTCTGGTCGGTGTTCTTACGTTCCCATCATCCTCTGACCGCACTAACCTCTGCTCATCACGTCACACTTCAGTTCAGACTCTTTTTATTGATGCATTTTATAGCAACGATGTGACGTCACAGAAACGAGACCCATGGCTGCATTAGGATCGTATTGAGAAGATCAAATGCGTTTCTGCTGCCGTATGAAAGCCGAAGTGGTTTGTGACGTGTTCAAGGCTGTGAAAGTGCGCAGGAGAACCGTTCTGTTCGGGTCAGATGCCCGTCTAACGCTCCTGCTGCTAAAGAGCACTTGGTCGAGAGTGCAGAATAATGCATTGCAGTTTTAAAGGGGTGGTTGATTGCGATTTCACTTTTTTAATGTTAGTTAGTGTGTAATGTTGCTGTTTGAGCATAAACAATATCTGCAAAGTTACGAAGCTGAAAGATCAATGTGAACTGAGATATCGTCTTTTAAAATTCTGTCAGTTTAATGCCTACAAAAACGACTGGTGGGGACTACAACGAGTTACTTCCTGGGTTCGTGACATCACAAACCCTGATAAACCCCGCCCTCGGGAAAAGGCAGCAAAGGGGGCGGGGCCATGCTGCGCTGCTTTAGAGAAGAGAAAGAGAGAACTAGAGGTGCACGTAAAAATCTGTTCATATATGAATCACGATTCTGTCTTCTAACGATTCTAATGGATTCACAAATTTAAACACAATCAAGCCTAGAAAAAACCCAGTGAACCACCCCTTTAAATGCACCTGTGCTCAGAATAATGCGTTGCATTCATGCATCTGTAAACGTGCAGTGGTTGCACTGATCCCAAAACTGAATGAAAGTCTCCTGTTTGTGAACTCGCAATCACGTGCATGTCGACATGCGGACGCATGCATGAGCGAGAGTCGGTTTGGGTCGGACAGCTTTATAAATCAAAGACACTTTATGGAAAGATTGATTCTTCTGCCCCTTCATCATATCAGTATGCATTCGTCTGTCCTCACCACTGTTATTTTGAGTTGCCTTATTGTTATTCATTCATCTTAATATTATTACCATCACCGTTTAATCTCAACTAGCTCAACATGCAGTTCAGACTTGAGTTAAACTAACGGTTTCACAACACTGCTACTGTTTTTGTATAGATCGATGAAATGTGACGGAAACGGCTCCAGTCATGTAGGCTGTACAGTAAGCATCAGTGCATCGGCTTGTATATTAACAGCACCACGCACAGCTTCTTCTGAAGCAGCATCTGTGTCTTAACTCGGATCTGATTCAGCTGCTGTACATAAGGCTGTATCTGTTGATGAAACACAGCAGACGCCTCTCTCATAAACTCTCTGAAGAGATGCGAGACAACTTCTGCAGAATGTCTTACCGATGGAGATCAGATCTCAGACTGAGCTAGTCCTTTTGAACTGTTTGAATGACCTCTCGCTGTTCACACGAGTAAAAACAGTACATATGTATAAACTTAAGGAGCTGTGCTAACGGTTGAAAAATCTGTTTATGTGTGTATATGATTTTAAAATGTTGACATTTTGATTTTAATGACAATAAAAATGCTCTAGATAGAGCGTTTCTGCCTCATTCTGAATAAGCACTTAAAATGAAAATGAACACCTGCGTATCATGCGAAAGCAGACAATACGAGCACGCTGACAGAAACAAACCCTTGACGTTGTTCAAGTAGCAAAATTGCTTTGTATTTTATGCAACAAACTGCACCAACGTTACAGAAAGAATCGACTGAAAATGGGTGACGTGTATTTACAAAGACGAGCAATTAGTCTTCAAAAGTGAGAGGCTTGAATACAAATTAAAAAATAGTGGCATGATTTTAAGAGATAAAAAAAACATGAAATGTCAACACTGGTAGTACCATGTTGAACTCAAGGCAGCTTGTGGTTGGCTTGTCAGATGAACTAATACTGAAAACAACTGCATTATTTCAATTACACAAGCACAACAGACTGGAAAGTTTTAGTCTCGACGAGAATCATGTGGCTTGTGGTCTTTGGATAAATCTGCTCCGTTCACATCCGTGATCCCGGAGCGCTTCAGTCAGTGCTGTGTGGAAAACCTTGGAAAGGACAACTGCAGTGGTAACTGAAGATCCTTCAGAGGACATTACAAACACATCTATACATGTACTGCATCTTAAGCGCCGATTCTCACTCCCAAGTCGTTCTCCTTGAGACAGTAGTGTGTTTCGTTCGCTGATCTGTGATCCATGTTCAGCAAGTCTCTTTACGGCAACTGTATTTTCGGAAAAGTGTTTATGTAGTGATTGTGCTGAAGCAACACTTGTTCAAAACCCCTGACGGGCCTGGAAAAGATGGGAAAACCGACTTTACGACTGCAAATGTCAATGTCGCAATCATACAATACGCGATCACTCGATTACAAAACGAAGTTCCTCATATCACAGGGACCGTTCACATCTCGCAACAAAGCGCTTTATTGACCAACCACACGAAGAAAACGAAGCTAAACAGTCTTTATCAATTGTGAATGTACTTCAGAAAATACATTTTGATCCCGTAAAAATGTTTGGAAGTGTGAGGCACATGAGTTGTTTTTCTGTCAGTCATGAAATACTGCTGTTTTTAACAAATACTTTGAGAAAACGCAGAGAAGCCACTGCAAAAAATAGTTTTTTGCTTAGTAGTTTTGTCGTGTTCTAGTATAAATATCTAAAAATTCTTGAATCAGGATGCATTTACTTGACAAGTAAAATGATTTAAGATATTTTGTCTTATTTTCTGAAAAAATATAAAAATTTTGTTATTTTTTGCTTAAAACGAGCAAAAATATCTACCAATGGTGTAAAAAAAATATCAACTCAAAGGTTTAACAAGATTATTTTTCTTGCCCCACTGGCAGATATTTTTACTTGTCTTGATTTCTGAAAAAATTTAGTTTTTGCTTAAAACAAGTCATTTTACTTGTCAAGTAAGCATCTTAATTCAGAATTTGAAGACATTTACACTAGAAAACAAGACAAATACTAAGAAAGAAAACCATTTTTTGCAGTGAGGGAAGTCAAGGAATTACAGAGACTCAATCAAGTCACTACGACTTGAACCTGGGCTACCTTAAGATCGCCAAATGGAACGGTTCCCCTGCACTTGTGCACAGTAATAAGACACTGAACCATTCGGAAACGTTCCTCTATTTGGCATGAGAAAAGCCGAGGTGGCTCACATCACCAGAGAAGCCCCAGACACACAGATGACACCGGTCGCATCCGTGCTCTTCTCCGCTACCTCTGAACAATGTCACTGATCTCCTTGACGGAGGAAAGCAGCTTTGAAAAGTCTTGAGGCGTGTTGGCTCCCCCGGTGGCGGCGGGGCAGATCTGCAGCTCGCGCAGGCTGCTCTCCAACTTATTGATGGCTTCGCGGAAAGCAAACTTGTTGCGCATCTGCTGGATGGACTCGACGTAGGTCGCGCAATACTTGGACAGATTCTTGCCGGCTTCCAGCACCGCGCTATGGCTGCCGGTCTGCTCCGTAATGCGGCCGATGGCGGCTCGCAGGAGCTCGGTGCTCTCCAAGAGCATCTCGCGCGTGATGCAGGAGTTGGAGAGCCGCTCCGACGGCTGGCGCGTCTTCCTTAGTGAGCGGCGAGTCGTCATGAGGGGAATGAAATTGGATCCCGGATCACCGGCAGCCGATCCGGTTCCCATTCCTGGCAGCTGACTGCTTGGGGATATAGAAGTCGTCTTTGGGGGCTGCACTTTTGAGGTGTTTTTTGGTACATTCTTAGCACATTCTTGGGAAAGACTCATGCCTTTGCCTTGTTCTGCGGATCCGGAACTTGGAGGGTTGTGTTCAGACGAGCCTTTGGCTTTGGTATCTGAAGAAACGTCAAAAGTGGGACTCCTCGAAGTCTTTCCGGATTTGCCGCTCGAGACCGGAGGCGGAGGAGGAGCTGGTTTGGGTTTGGCGAACTTCCCCTTCTCTCGGTCTCTTTGTACAGGGACTTCGGAAGAGTTCTTGAGCCTACGAGGTCTGCATTCGTCTCCTGGAAGAGGAAGCACATTGGGTTTGAACAGCTCCGCTTGCAAGGCGCTCGTTTTGGAGCTTTCCGTCCGATGGCTGAGCTTCGGTGTCCGAGTCAAAGGACTTGATCCAGGACTAGACTCCGAGTCCTTAAACACTTCGTCTGGTGCATCCGAGTCGGATTTCTTGGGAAGGCGCGGTGGCGGAGTAAGGGTGCCACCACGGGGCACACAATCGGCTTTCTTGCGAGGCAGAGCTGGCTTTCCTCCAAAGGTTCCCGAGTCGAAGTGAGACGACTGGATATCACGGGGCAAGGTAACCGACTTCCACTCGGTGCGCTCGGACCCCGGAAGCATGCTAGAGGTGGAAGACGACCTTAAGAAGCGCTTGGAGTTTGACATGGGGTCTTCTTCTGCAGGTGGAGTCGTGGCAAGCTTCCCTCCGCCGGCCGATGTTGTCCCCTTTTTCCGTGAATGAGATGGAAAGAGCTGACCGGGAAAAACCATGGCTCCATTGGTGACTCCGACAATCGTTGTACTGTTGGAGCCGACCAATTTAGAAGGGTCGATGCCGTCGTTAGTGGAAGCGCCATTGTTAAAATCATCTCTGCATTCGGAAGCCAGTCCTCTACGATCCAGTTGCCCATCCATCTTCCCGAAGGAGCTGCTGCGTTTAGGCGGTGCCGGAGCCGTTCTCTTCTTTTTCTTGATTAAACTGAACGGATTCATTCGGAACTTATCTTTATCTTTGGCTAGGAGGCGATCGTCTTCGTTTAAGTTGCTATCAAGGACAGGCTTCGGGAGCATCGGGGGCCCGGTTACCTCGGCCTCTGCTGCGTCTGGAAAAGGTACAGCTTCATCAGTCTGCAGAAAAGCAGCTCAGAATTCACTGTGAATGTTGGGAGAGCGCAGCTTACCGGGACTGTCGCCATCCCTGCTGTCCGTATGTCTTCGCAGTGTCCTCGTCTTAGTGGGAAGTTCTGGAGCCTGCTGTATCGGACCCAGTGTCAGCTTCTTACCCTTTTTGCCCAACTCTTTCTCCACCTCTGCAACCCATTAAAAGTGAAGATGAGCCACAAGAAAGTACACATTCATTTCTCTAAATCTCCAGAGATAGTCTCAC
Source organism: Sinocyclocheilus anophthalmus (assembly GCA_018155175.1). NCBI lineage: Eukaryota > Metazoa > Chordata > Actinopteri > Cypriniformes > Cyprinidae > Sinocyclocheilus > Sinocyclocheilus anophthalmus. Next base: position 47,884 of record JADLZN010001644.1, read on the forward strand.
CGTCGGAGATGCTGGACTCTTGAAACATCGTCTCAAACGCCTGGTGGGTTTCAGCAAAAGAAGGCCGCTCTGCAGGGTTCCACGTCCAACCTAAAGACAAAAACGCACAGGTCAGTCCAAAGGGCCTGTATTAATACAGTTAACAGGGGACCTATTGTGCAAAATTCACTTTTATAAGGTGTTTGAACACGGTGTGCAAAAACAACCAGCCTATAATTGTAAAAATCCACCCACTCATTTTTATTTTTATAATCCCAATAAATCATAAACATTCTCCTGAACACGCAATTCCAGATTTAGGGAGAAATCCCACCCATTTGTGACGTTCTCTGCCCTATTAGCATAGACACAGCCCTGAGTGAGAAAAAGCAGTCCACCTTTACTGTTTTCCTGCTGTAGCTGCTGGAGATACACAATGTCAGCGCCACAAGTCCTATGTTTGTGCCAATCATTTTACACCGGACTGCTTCACAAAGGAGGGTTAGTTCAACGCTGGACTTTTGCAAAAGTTGATTCTGAAAGAGGGATCAATTCCAACGCTCCGTGCACGACCATCAGCTCCAAAGCAAGCGCGTCATATTTTGTTTTCCAAATTGCATTTCTGAAAAAGCTTCTTGGCACTAAGGCTAAAGGACTTGTAAGCATTATAGATAGTTTGTATTTCTGGTGTAAAACCAAACTTACTTTAGCTTTATTCATTTAATGCTGTATATTGAGTAGTGGACGATGTTAAATCCATATCGGAGGAAAAATACATTGTTAGTCGGCACCACCTAGCGTTCAGGCATGAATTAGCAGAAGGTTTTTTTTATTTAATATTGAAAATAGAAAAATGTGAAAACGGCTACTTTTCACGCGTACGTCATCATCAACCATAAGAACCGTACACCCGGAGCACTATTATCTTCCTCGAGGAACTGCGGAAGACTGATGACGGCATGGTTGATCTTCGGCTGACCAATCAGCAGAAAGGGGCGTTTAATTGACCGTTCGCAAAGACACGCCCTCCTTAGTTACTGTTGCTATGTCCAACAAGCCATGCCACTCTCATGCAACATACAGTATGTTTTCACGCAGTGAAAAATACATTGCAGAGGAAACTGACAACACACCGACAGACAAGACAGAGCAGGTTACTTCTGCGATGAAACAAGGTCTCAGGACTCTCAGCTTTTAAATTGTGTAATTTTTAAAGAAATTCAAACAATAAATATCGTTTTGTGGTTTTTTAATGTGTCGTGACAGATCGCTGTATTGCCACGTGAACCGATCGTCTTTTCATATGTACTTAAAGCATGAAATGAACATGAATAAACATCAGAAAGTATTTTGTTCCGCGGAACACAAAAACGCTTTAAAGGATTCCTTCGCTTATTGGCCGTTTCTGTGGCACCTCACAGCAAAGCTTAACCCTCCCACATTTTTCTATTTAGTTATATTGAAAAATTTTCATTCAGTTGATCTTTTTACCCCGTTTTAACATTGAAGCGTGAAACCGGCCGTATCTGTCGGGCAGATGGCGGATAACAGCGGCCGTAGCATATATTCACGTTCTGATTGGTCACATCGCCTGTCAATCAAGCTCTTCGTTCATGTCAATCCTGCCCACGGGTAGAATCGAATATTCAGCTGTTTTATAATTTTTCTACCCCTGACCGAAAAACTAAAATAGCCGAATCTCTTGTTTTTCGTTTCTTGGAAACCAACGTAGAAAGGAGCCCCTTTTTTCTACTTTCAATATTAAATTTAAAAAACTAGTGAACGGATGATACATGGATTTGAGCGTTTCAGTGCGTGAAATTATCCTGTTTTGTTTTTGCCAGCTCTTAAAGCTCCGCCCTCTTCTGAAAAGGGGGGCAGGAGCACCAGCTCATTTGCTTTTAAAGGGACAAACACAAAAACGCTCATACGTCTCAAAAACGTTTTGGCTGATACCCTTAAAAGTGGCAATTTTAACAAGCTATAAAAAATGATCTGTGAGGTATTTTGAGCTAAAACTTCACATACACACTCTGGGGACATTAGAGACTTATTTTACATCTTGTTAAAAGGGGCATAATAGGTCACCTTTAACTGTAATTATCTTGTTCAAACACTTAAGCTTGTCTACCTTTAGGTCCTGATCTAAAGAGCTACTTACAGGCCCTCATGAGCTCATAGACTTTCTCTGGGCATCCCTCGGGTCTGTCCATGCGGTAATCTTTCTCTAGTAGCTCGTACACTTGGGACAAGTCGATTCCAGGATACGGAGACAACCCATAGGTGGCGATTTCCCAAAGCAGGACTCCAAATGCTAAAGAGTTCAAGCAAAAATGTCAGCTTTACACGCGAGATAACACCGATACATCTCGACCTGGGAAGTTAATTCATTGACTTCTGCTTACCCCACACGTCTGACTTGATGGAGAATTTGTTATAGGCCAGACTCTCCGGGGCGGTCCATTTAATGGGAAACTTGGCTCCTACATGGGCTATGTAGGTTTCTTCAGTCATCAGGCGACTCAGTCCAAAATCTGCCACTTTAACCAAGTGGTTTTCCCCAACTAAGCAGTTACGGGCAGCCAGATCCCTGAAACAAGAGCCAGATCGTAACTGGAAACGCGTCACTTCCTACTATTACTAATACTATGTTGTCCCTTTGTCCTAGGGCTGGGCGATATGGCAAAACATTTAAATCTCGACTTTTCAGAACGTTTGACCGATTCTGGATGTTTTTTACGATTTTTAACTAGTCATCTTGAAAATGTAACTACAGCATGATTCAAGTAACTTTTTGTTTATAAACCCTGTATAAGAAAATTACATTCCGAGTGCAGCGCACAGGTTGTAAATGTTAAACAAATGACTTGTGAAATATCTTTGCAGAAAAGATGCATGAACTACAACTACATCTTGTGCAAACTTGTCTTATACATATTATGTGTTCAGAAATAATACAAGGAAAATGCTTAAAATAAAATCTCAAGAGTCAAGGTGATTCAAATTCAAGATGACTAAATATGTAACACCAGTTATTAACTATAAATGTTCTGTAAAAACAAACAGCAGCTTTTAGCCTGTCAGCATGATGCAAACATGAAATATCAGTCATACAGTAGTAGTTCTTCACAGGTTTTATATTTGATTGCGCTGCTTTTCCATTGTTTATTCTATGTAAACATGAACACATTTGACCGTTGCGCTCGCGTCTCATGCATCAAACGGCTTTCTAAAAACACTGCGCTCAAGTTAAAAAGTTCACTCCCATCTTCTTGCATGTTTTTCCTATTCCACTGCCCGCGTCGCATCTTTGTCAGCACAAAAGCGCATTCTGTGTGAATGGCGCCTAGTGATATGAGCGTGTCACACGTGAGAGGTTAATCACGTGCGCCGACATGCATTCTTTTCTCTTCACTGTTATCACCGGCATATTGTAGAAGTGTCTAATTCTAACATTTGGTAATATTTTTATTCAAAATCGCGAGTTCCTCGATTTCTCAAAAATAAACTTGTGGCAAAACATTAAATTCGAATTACTCGATAAAATCGCCCAGCCCTACTTTGTAATGTTTTAGTTCACAGAATGCAATAAATACATTTTTGTGAACTACCTTTGAAGGAGCTGACACATTCTGATTCTTTCTATATGTCTATTTAAGAAATTGTGTTCAGTTATCTTGCTTGCTTTATTTAGCAAATCAGGCCGAGAGAGTGACATCGCTGCCTATCTAGACAATTTAATTGTTGCGCTATAAAACTTGTTCCAACTAGTCACTTCTGTCTGATGAAGCATCACTGAGAGAAAGGCTCAAGGGAGAAACTCGAGCGCTGCACATCAAGCTACTGTGAAGAAGCAACACAATGACTATTTAATAACAATCGACTTCGTTATTACGAACGCAGATCACCTGTGGATGAAGTTCTTCTTCTCCAGATATTCCATGGCGGAGGAGATCTGCGTGGCCATGTAGAGCAGCACCACAGCATTGACCTCCTCGTGATTACACTCACGCAGGTAATCCAGCAGGTTTCCGTGGGTCATGAACTCGGTGATGATGTAAAACGGAGGTTCCCGTGTGCAGACACCTGACATCAGAGAAAAACACAGGCTCTTTGTGAAGGACGCTTCATTTAGAAGCACATTCCTCAAGAACATCATTGGACGAATCATGCTTCATAGACCAAAAACTCAAACACACACTGCAAAAAATGATTTTCATCTTGTTTTCTAGTATAAATATCTAAACATTTTTGAATCAAGATGCACTCCCATGACAAGTAAAATGACATGAGATATCATGTCTTGTTTTCTGAAAAAAAAAATTCCAATGGGGCAAAAAAATAAAAAGTGTCTTTCTCTTATTTATTCCTTCCCTTTCTAGCGTGTACTTATTTAAACAATGCTGAAACTTGGGATTTACGAGCACTTCCTGTGTATAAAAAATAAAAAAATCGCTTTATGTATTCAAGTGTAAGTCACTTTGGATAAAAGCGTCTGCAAAATGACTAAATGTAAATGTAAGAAAAATAATATTGTTTAGCCTTTGAATTAAGATCATTTTTCTTACCCCACTGGTAGATATTTGTACTCGTTTTAAGCAAAAACTAGCAAAATGTTGATGTTTTTATTTAGAAAACAAGACTTAATATCTTATGTGAATGCATCTTGATTCAAAAATGTTTAGATATTTATACTAGAAAACAAGATGAAAATACTAAGAAAGAAAATAATTTTTTTTGCATGAAGTCTTCTAATTTCTGGTTGAAGTGGATTGGTTACAAAAGTGCTGCTTTGACGACTATGACATTATTTGACCTCTCGTTTAACTAAGAAATAATATTCAAATCAAGGCTGTTTCTTGTGACTTTCTTCTTTAAAATTAGAAATTGCAAACAGCGATGAACCGATGATGAATCTTATTTCATATTAATGTCATCTCTAAACTGAACTAATTTATGAAACAAGTGTTTAAGACTTTGTCTTCATCTAGAGTGTGTTTTAATTGAAAATAAATGTAAATTTGCAAACAACCCCGATTGAACTGGCCTTTTTTGAAAATTGCTTATAATTCCAAATTACAGTAAAAATGATATTTTTTCCACTAATGTAGCACATTACATTGATACAGTAATTTGATGTGTTTGAGTAATTTGAGAATGTTTGCGCTTTACATTTGCACATCATGCTGCTTCTAGATAAATTATGTTAAGATAAAGATATAAATGTTCATGTAGATAGACATCTCATGAGATACACATACATGTATATATTTATATATACATATATTTATATATAAATATTTTTCTTAATATCTACATGCATGTGTATGTAATATACACAAATAACACGCACAAATACTGTATATTATTACACAAAACGTTTATTTTGGATGCATTGATCTTATGCCTAGGGAGCTGCATAATAAAGTCCATTACATTTATTTACTATGAAGACTTATTTCACAGTTCACTATATTACAGTGACACTGTATTGTTACTTATGTATATTTGATTCATCAATAAAAACGGCTACGTTTCCTCCACAATTTGTAGCTTTTAGTCCCTGCCACAATGGACTCACCTAAGAGCGCTGCACCCAGGTTTTGGGTGTTGATTTTCTTTCATGACGCAGCTTCTTTTAAAAACTCCTCCCATTCCATTGTGTCTCTCCAAGAGCAAAACTGTTCTCAGCCAGCATTCAATCGCTGCATTAGATTCCATGTCTCTAATGCAATAGAGGGCCCCAGACGGCATAGAAATCAATGCTAAATGAGGATTATTGACGGTATTTCATTATATTGAGTCCGTCTGCGGCAGAAGCGCCGTAAGTAAACATGGCTCAATCCCTCAGAAAGCTGAGCAAAACTACAACACCACCTCCGCATTAAGCCAGTAATGATTCTCTTACTTTTTAAGTAAAAGTTCATCTTGTTTTCCTAGTATAACTCTCTAACATTTTTGATCAAGATGCATTCCCATGCAAGTAAAATGACTTGCGATGCATTGTTCTTGTCTTCTAAAAAAAAAAAATTATAAAAATGTTGTTAGTTTTTGCGTAAAACGGAGCAAAAACTCTGCCAATCGGGGCAAAAACAAAAATCTGGTTTAGCCTTTGATTAGATATTTTTCTGTCCCACTGCAGATGTTTTTGCTTGTTAAGCAAAAACCTAACAACATTTGTTTTTTGTGTTTTTTTTTTTTTTAGAAAATACGACTTAATATCTTAAGTCATTTTACTTGTGAATGCATCTTGAATGAAATAAGATGCGTCTTGTTTTCTGAAAAAATTATCAATTTTGTTAGTTTTTGCTAAATGAGTAAGATAGCTGCCATAACGGTAAGAACAATATTCTTTTTTAGCCTTTGAATTAAGATAATTTTTCTTGTCCTACTGGCAGATATTTTTGTTAATTTTAACAAAACTAACAAAAATTAAAACTTTTTTTGTTTCTCAAGTAAATTTATCTTGTTTTAAGGATGTTTAGATATTTGTACTGAAAACAAGACAGAAATACTGAGTAAGAGAATCATTTTTTGCAGTGTGATGCGTTCTCGATGCGTCTCTGACCTTCAGTGTTTTGACAGCCACGGTCAGGTTGTATTTCTTCCAGACGCCCTCGTACACCTCTCCATACTGCCCTCCTCCCAGCTTGTGCTTCATGGTGATATCTGTGCGCTCCATCTCCCACTTGTCGTAGTTGGGCGAGACGCCGTAGATGGTGGGCTTGTTGCGTTTGGGCGCTGGGTAATGCAGCGTGGTGATCAGACCGTCAGACACGGTGGAATGATGGTGAACCAGCTCCGCCAGAGTGTTAAAGCGGCTCTCCGACGAAACATACAGCTGCAGAGGAACAGACACGAGAGCGTGAGCGAGATAACAGCACAGAACCGAGCCTACAAACCCAGCAGAAGACACAATACACAAGTTAAGATAAAACGACTGGCCGCTGAACCCAGGACACATCGCATTAAAGTCACCATGAAAACAAAATGGACTATTCTGATCTCTAAGGAATATGCAAGGTTTATTATAAATGTTTTATCAGTGCACATCTTTTTTTTTAAATTCATGTTTTCTCATATGTGTCCCTGCAGCACAAAAGCATTGTTGAGTCGCTGGGGGATATTTGTAGCAATAGCCAACAATACATTGTATGGGTCACAATTATACATTTCTCTTTTATACCAAAAATCATTAGGATATTAAGATATTTTGTAAATTTCCTACCATAAACAATGTGTGATTAGTAATATGCAATGCTAAGAACTTCATTTGAACAACTTTAAAGATGATTTTCTCAATATTTAGATGTTTTGCACCCTCAGATTCCATATTTTTAAATAGTTGTCCGCTGCCTAACAACCTACACCAATGAAAGATTATTTATTCAGCAAAAAAAAAAAACCCTTATGACTGGTTTTGTGGTCCAGGGTCAAATATAACCAATGTTTTAAAATGATTTGAGTCCAGCATTTCACATCTCACGCGAGTATGAATAGTTGTTGCATAACTTGTGCAATGATATAAATGTGCATTTTCGAAGCCACTTCAGAGACTATATTTATCCACAGACTTGATATAAACAGCCATAACTGAAAAAAAGCATGTAAACATGTAAATATCAATCTCTTTTAAACGTTATGTGCTAAAGACATCCATCTGAAACATTACAAGAGTTAACACACTAACATTCAAGACTGATACACTGTTTCCTGTTAAATCCTGGTTGTTCCTGCGTGAATGCATTAATGAGGCTTCTTCAGTGCATTCGAGTGTGTTTAAATGCACCTTTTTAACTATTCATTGGTGTGATAACTGCATTTTGAACACTTTATTCATCCATATGCTTCAGCTGTAGCAGGAGGGTCAAGAACTCAGATTCATGTCATGTTTATCTGTCGAGTGTCCTGAATGGAGTTATATGATACTGGCTGTGTAATTATTAAAAGCAGCTATTCTTACTAATTGCCAACGTTTAAGCAATTGTGTACATTTTGAACCCTCAGAGCAGGTTAAAAGTGAGCAGCTGAGCTGGAATGGTGTGTGGGACTCATTCCTGACGGCTTACACTGGAGATTCCAGCAGGGAAGTGTGAGGCGGCCGAGGCGCGTCAGGCATGCGAGGAATGAGCGCAGCAGTCATCAGCGTGACACATGGACGCACTCATCAACGACTGAAAAGGGCTTGAGCTTTTAAAAATGAGATATTTAGGGCCCTATGAAATCGGTTCTATTTTTTCCCTTTTTTTTTTTCCAGATTATGTTTTTTTTTTCTAGACTCTGGTTTAATGGTTACATTTAAATTTTATTAATCAAAAATCATGTCTAATTAATTGAAATCATGAAACTTATATTAAACAGCAATTTAAATATACATTTAGTCATTTAGCAGACGCTTTTATCTAAATCCACTTACAAATGAGGACAACGGAAGAAATCAAAATCAACAAAAGAGCAATGATACGCAGATTTATTAAAAGTTTAACAAAAATTGCATTCAGGCCTTTTGAACCGTCCCCCCCCCCCAAATGTAGTTTTATTTTTATACAAAATTCAGTTTACCATACATTTTCTGGATTCCATTTGAATGGTTTCATTAAATGTTAAGACTCAGAAGCTTCTCTAATTAATTGATTTTATTAAATGCGCCATTCATTCACACAGAGACACGCAGAACATGCAGGATTCATAGTCAAATAGTATTTTTGCGGTTTAATATTCAGTGACACTAGTCCATATCTGATTTAGTTCATGTTCTGATTTAGGTGTACTGACCTACTTTTGATGCATCCGTCCTAAATTTGGCAAATCTCGTGACATTCCGCGTTATACAGTAAATTCCGTTTCTATGACTTGGATTCCGTCCGTGTTTTCCGCGTCGCAGAAATCATACGGCCCTAGATATTCCAAACTAGTTTTATTTGTACACATCACGCAGCATTCTCAAACGAAATTGCTCTCTAGAAGCTTGCGTTCTGCAAGTGAACGGTGTATTATTGTTCATCCCAAAGAGGCACAAAATCACTTTCACAGACTTTTACATTAACTGTTCCCTCCTGGTGGAGTGACCTGCCCGACTCAATCTGAGCAGCTGAGTCCTTAGGCATCTTCAAGAAACGACTAAAAACACATCTCTTCCATCTTTATTTGACCCTCTAACTCTAGCACTCTCTATTCTAACTCTATTCTTTAAAAAATAAAAAACTTGCCCCTTTTAAACCTGCATTCCATTCATTTACTAACTGCTTGTTTTCTTAAAAAAAAAACTAGCTTGCTCTATTCTATCTGTTTTCTTTTTATTTATTATATAATTAGCATCAGTGGAAACACTCTCTGGTTCTGAAGCTCACCTTGCCGTCGGAGGCCGTGTTGATGCGGTAGTGGTAGACGCGGCCCTCGCAGCGCAGCGAGATGGACCTCTGTCCCGGGCTGCTCTCGCTCTCGCGCACCAGAAAGCTGCCGTTGATGCCGCTGCTCAGAAGGTACTCGGCGGCGTTGCGGGACACGGGCCCGTGGTACCAGCTGTGCTTCTCCAGGCTGTTGACGGGCGTGATGTAGTTGCTGGGAACCCAGCCCTGGCCGTTCTTGGTCTGCGCCTCGCACCACTCGCCATTGTGATTGTATCCCAGAACCCTCAGCTTCTCTCCTGATCAGAGCATTATGTCAAAGTCATTTCAATGTCTATTAACTCTTTCCCCGCCAGCGATTTTGATGATTTTCACTAAAATTTGATGGCTTCCAGTATATTTTGCTGTATGAATATTTGAATATGCAATACACCAAACTAAAGATCAGAGCCTCTACTAAAACAAAAAAAATCTGTTTCATTCTAGCTTAAAGCATTCTTTTTTATCAACACTTCAATATAGGTAGGTTTCATAAAAAATGCATTTTGAGCAAAAAGGTGAGAGAGTCACATTTTTATCAAAAACTAGATCTGGATTCAGTACGATTATCAAAGCATAAATCCAGTAAATCGCTTCCAACAACGCCTCCAAAGCTTGCAGACATATACCACGTCCTGGATCAACATTTCACTCCGTAGCATTATGCCGTTTTCATTTATATGCTGTCTATTGCTGACGATCGCATTATTTTTCATATGCATCTGCTTACATATGCGATCGCTTGTTTCTGCTTCTTCTTTGCCGTGTTTTGATCAAGATGTTCAGTACTCTTTCAGAAGATGTGGAATAGCACCCCCTACCGTATAACAGTGAAAACACGGAAAGCCATAAAAACTCATCTTTGGCGGGGAAGCGTTTTCTTCTAAAAGACGAAATAACTCGTCAATGGCAGGGAAAGAGTTAAGGCCGAAAAATAATTGATTTACAGCTGTGCCGTTGTAATTGTGGAAAGTGAGAATTAAAAACAGATGCACATCTACTCCCGCTGCATCAAAGGTTTCGATTTACAAGCTTAACTTTATTTTTTAATATTATTATATTTTGTTTGCATAAACACTAAAACAATAACATTACCAATGATGTCTGGAAGTGACAACTTTATAACTTAATGTGAGTATGACAACCAGAAAACATAATTGGGATTGGGGGGAATGCTTTGGGACACTTTGCTTCGGTTTGATTGGGTTTAGGAAATATAATAAAATAAATCCCATTGCCTATGCTCTCAGGATCCCTGGAATCAGTGTTACAAGTACCCCAGATACAACGTTTTTCCATTTTTGAAGCATAAACACCAATCTTCCAATGTTTCTCTATGGCGCAGAAACCTAAAAATGTCAGAGTTCCGTTCCCCGTGCAACTGATACTCGACTGCCATTGGCTCATCTGCGTTCGAGGGGAGGGGCTTACCGATAGGTCAATTGAAGGTGACGAGCCTTACAAGTTGATTTATCTGCGTTTAAAAAAACGCCTCTGGTCAAAGAAACTTTCCTATGACTGCTGAAGCTTTTTAGCTCAGGTAGAATCTGCGATCTCTGACTGAGTTTGCTGGCTTCCATGGGTGCAATACGCTGTGTTTTCCAGCAACTGGCAACCCCGGGTGTCGAATCTTTTGGTTTATGATTAAAATACAATTAACTCTGCAGCCCTAGTGTCCCGCTGTCCACCCTCCCCCCCCCCCGCTCTAAGAAAAAAAAACGGCATCATTTTGCATAGCACAAGCTCATTAAGTATATTTAGATGCACTTCAAAGAGTTGGTTTTTAATTGGAACGCAGCAAGAATTTGCCTTTTTAAAATGACGGTGCAAATATGAACTTATACATGGCTTCCCGTTATAGATATGTTCTCATGTGAAGCGATTCTGATGCCTAGCGGCTGTCAGTGATCAGCTCATGCACATTAGATGTCTGATCTCCATCAAACAGCAAAAAAACTCAATTCTTGAAATTCGTTTGCTATGCATCCGAATAAAAGGATTACATGCCGAGATACTAGCATTCTTCTTTTATTCTTATAAAGTGCTCAGTCAGAGCATATTAAAATCGACAGATGTTTCGGTCACGCAGGACCTCCCTCGGGGTTCACTTTCTATCGAAACGCTTCATTTTTCGATTCAGCTCCTCACATTATCAACACACGTGTATCTAATCGATTAAATGAATGAATCAGTGACAGACCATTTACTTCACTGGCAATTTACAAATACATCCAGAGGAGATACAGAGAAATACAGAATCAACCTTTTATTTGGATGCATAATCAAAGAATTGAGTGTTTTTGCTTTTTGATGGATTCTATTACTGACTTGCAATCGTGTTACATGTGAATGGAACCAAGCGCAAAATCCTCCTTTTTTCATTTTTGATCTCCATCAAATTCATGAAGTGTTTATCATAAAGACTTGGGACACTATGTGTACTATTTCTGGCTCTTCGACGAATTGCTTGCGGGGTTCGCATTCGATAAAAGCATCTGCTAAATGAACAAAGCTGTACTAACTAACCTCCTGTCTGGGACATCTATAGGAGATGCACTAATAACAGCTCGTTACAAAACGGTGAAATATCGTTATTCCAGGCACTGAATCCACACGCTGTCGTTATCTAATGAAGTGAGGGGCGTCTGGGTGGCTGTAGATCTTCCCCTCACTGATTTTCACGGGCCGGATGGAAAGAACTGACATGTTGAGTAAGATAAAGGAAGAGGAGGAGATGAAGAATGTGCAGCAAATATGTGGATTTCCAGTCAGACATGTGACTCATATGACTGCTAATAAACGGCGGAACAAAGAGCAGCTTCTCTCATGCTGTGACTGCAGGAGTCCCAAATAAACACTCATTCACTAATGTGCATTCTGCTGTTGATGCCCATCTTAAAGGAGACTTTACTGTAAACAGTTTCTTCACCTCATTTGGTGTTCCTCGTCAAAAATGACCGCCCTTTTAAAAATTGCTTGTAATCTTGTTATACGATATTATCAGAAAAGCTCTTTGTCAACTTGTTTTCTTGTAATTAGCTTAGGTTTTGTGTTTCTTTAATCAGCTGACTGATCAAAGGTCTCAATGCTCCTCAGTTTAGGAGTGAAAAACATTATTTACGGATAGTTTTGGCCATATTCATTAGCTCAGATCAATGAGGCCTATGATCAATCAACTCCAAAAACAAACAAAACCTGTGTTAATCGAAAGAAAACAAGTTGATAAAAGGATTGAATCCAATTAGCATAATGCAATTTTTTGTAGGCTGGTCATTTTTGACCTGGAAACACCACAAGAGTACCAATGTGGGGGGGATTGTTACACCCTGTGCTTGTTTTATTCTAATGTCATTAACTAGCATTTTCGGGGAAAAAGAAAATCCTCTCCAGATCCAAATGACCGGAATACAACATGAGGGTCAATTTAGCAACTTTAAAACTTTCATAATTAAAAGGAGTATGTTCACTAGCACATTATTGACAGATGTTAATTTCTGTGGCGTTGAAGCTAGCAGTGATTACGGTGTTTAACGTGTTCGGATGATGAAGCATGCGATGTGTGTCTGACCTTTGGTGATGCTGAGAGTGTTATCGCCGCTCGCGACGAAGTCATACAGCGCTACGAACAGATTGGGGTCATTTTCGCTGGGTCCCGCCAGCAGATTCTCTTTGGAGTTCCAGCGCGCCGCCTCGGACAGACCCGGGGCCTCGAAATCCGGCCGCTGAAGCGCTTCTGCAAACAGACCAATACATGACAATGAATATGAGAATGCATGTTAACATGTGACCCTGGAGCACAAAACCAGTCATAAGGGTCATTTTTTTGAAAGTGAGATTAATACATCATCTGAAAGCTGAATAAATAAGCTTTCCATTGATGTAGGCTATTGTTAGGACAATATCATGATATAGCACACTGATTTTTTTTAAATCCAAATGCAAAAACGCAGAACAGAAAGACAGAGCTATTATACTAGTGTGTAGTATCTACCGTACATCGTAAAATCCAGCCTAAAAAAAAATACAGAGATATGAATTTTTGGCCACATCGTCCAGCCATAATAGTAACACACACCCCAAATGTAATCATCAATACAGTCAGCTCACAGTACATCACCACAACCACGTGCGTCATAAAACATCACGGACATAAACGGCAATCTGAACTGTTTAATGAGTCACATTCATTACTCTGTGGCATGAGGAGAAACACGTGCAGTGAAACGATCATGACTGATGACCTCAGACATAAACAAGGCAAATAAGATACGGCAGAAGATTTGTTTTTCATGCATAAACTCACTGACTGGGACATGAATCAGCTTAGAGAAATAAAAAAAGTGTTTTAATCACCCAAAAACGGGAATTCAGTCATCATTGACTCTCTCTAATGTTGACTGTGAAATGCAAAAGGAAAACATCTGAGCAATCCTCAGTGACCTCAAGCCCTGGCATGTGGACGACTGCTGCTTTTATGGGCATTTCTGGAGCCGGACAGCCATGATAAAGATTCTCCTCGTGTTCCACAGAACGACATGAGAGTCAGTAAACAGTTAACTAACCCTTCAGTCACCCGTAAAACGCCAGTGCATTTGGGTAGTTGACAAATAATATGGATTTTTTTTTAATCCACATCACATCTTAATGTTCAAGACATGTACAGGAGAATTATGTAACTGGTCTTCCACAATTTTTAGCTTTGTAATTCCCATTTAGCATGATCTCATGTCATGAGCAGCCAGTCAACATACAGCCACAAAGACATCAGGCTACAATGCACTCAGATGTTTCTTCCACATTTCAGCTCCTTTATACACGACCAGTCAAACCTTTTTGGACGGTAAGATTTGTTTATGGTTTTTTTTTTTTAAAAGAAGTCTCGTCTGCTCAGCAAGCATGATTACTTGAACAAAAGTACAGCAAAAGCAGTAAAATTGTGAAATATGTTTATTATTTAAAACAGCTGTTCTGTGTGAATATGTGTTAAACTGTAATGTATTTCTGTGATCATGCGTAGCTGTATTTTCAGCATCATTCCTCCAGTCTTCAGTGTCACATGATCTTCAGAAATCAGTATAATATGCTGATCTACTGCTCGAGAAACATTTCTGATTATTATCAATGTTGAACACAGTCGTGTACATTTTTTTTCAGGATTCTTTGAGGAATATAAAGTTCAAAAGATCAAAAAAAAATATTTGAAATGAAAAGCTTTTGTAACATTGTACACTCTACCATTCAGAAGCTTGGAG
>JADLZN010001644.1:67500-72500 GCA_018155175.1 Sinocyclocheilus anophthalmus
GGTTTAGTCCTACACTTATTAACTTTTATTTGTTCCCCACTAAATAATGCCATTTCACTAAACGTTTAGATTTTATAAAATTGTGCACTCATAATTTTTCTAGAATAAATTTGCTGCTAAATTATCCACTAAACTAGTTTATAATAGTATTTTTGTCATAGATTATGATTATATATTTTTTCTAGTGCTGTCAAATGATTAATCACATCCAAAATAAAAAGTTTTTGTTTACACAATATATGAGTGTGTACTGTGTATATTAATTATGTATATATAAATACAAACACATACAGTATATATATTGAAAATATTTACATGTATAAATATATATTTTAAATACATATAATTTTCTATTATGTATAAATATATTTAATATATAAAAGTAACATATTTTTCTTAAATATATACATGCATGTTTGTATTTATAGATACATAATTAATACACACAGTACACACATATGTAAACAAAAACGTTTATTTCGGATGCGATTAATCGCGATTAATCGTTTGACAGCACTAACTTTTTCATTTGTTATTTATCATTAAAATGAAGTTGTCTACATTTAGTAGATTGTGTTTAACACACAAAACAGAGATGATCAGGTCAACACACAGAAATATAAAAATTCTACATTGATTTACAAAAAACTGCACTGGCAGATCAGATCGGTATCGGCAGATACTCAGAATTTTCGGTATCAGATCGGTTCTGAAAAAATGGTATCGTTGCATTCCTAGTTTAGAACAAAACAATTCTGGCGTATTAAGTGGATTCTGCCTTAAAAGCCTCTGATTGGCCACTGCATTCACAACAGTCTGTCTGTGATTGCCTACAATGCTCAACGCAGCAAAACATGTTCTCCAAGCTCTTCACGGAGTCTCACATAAATACAGGAGCGTTTGAAAGCCGATACCGGATCGACCTAGTAATGCATAGATGCTGGTGTCTCCATGTTTTTAAAATGTAAGCATCGACCGAAGTACTGGTACTTCTGACGACACTAGCGACGGAAACCCGGACACTTAAGGTCCTTGCACACGGAGTCCGAAATTTTCGTATTCATCATCCTTTCCTATCAAAATGCTTGCTACGGACGCAAAAACGCAGAAAATCAAACGTGATCCGAATTTGTTTTATGACGGATGAAAGTTTCGGAGGCAGTGTGTAAACGGGATTGGCACAACGTGAGGTCGTATTTATTTTTTAACGTGCGAAAATTTCAGACTCAGTGTGCAATGACCTTTACACTGGGAATGAGCGAACAAAACATCCAGCAGTCCATATTTTAGATTTATACGTCAGCCTGGGGTTCCTGATGTAATGGGGAATGTCTCTAGCCGTGTCGCTCCGCTAAAGCGTTCCAGAAAGCTCCTCTTGAATAAGTCCGGAGCTACATGTGGGAAAGCGGGTGATGAGGATGAGCTCAGATCACAGGTCTCTGAGTCTGTCCAATGGCGTCTCCACAGACGGGAACCCGGGCCACTCTGGAGTCCAGAAACGAGGCAGCCAACTCAGATGAAAGATTCTCTGAACTTTCCAGTCAGAAGAATGAGCCAGCGGCTGATAATGGTTAAGCTGCAGTCCAGCCAGAAAGAGGAAAACCCAGTGACCCATACCACACGAGTCTGATGCTCTGCTCCATTAACATGATCGCTCGACTGAGTTCAGACACAAAGGAGAAGCTCCTGTATCTGAGAACCAAACCATTCAATTAGAGATGCACCTATCGACCGGCCAGAGTCCGGAATTAGCCGATTTTCCGCATGACTGTTTTGACGTCACACTTATGGCGACTGATAACGTATTTATATCGTGCATAGCCTGAGTGAGTGTGTAAGAGAGACTCCTGCAGAAATCAAAACTAATGAGCGCAACAGCACACACAGAAAGTTATAGATGCATACTGCGGTAGTAAAAAAAGAAGAAATGTATAATACGTGACCCTGGAGCACAAAACCAGTCATAAGGGTCAATTTTTTTTAAATTGAGATTTATACATCATATGAAAGTGAGATACAACTATTTTTAAAAAACTCAAATCTGAGGGTGCAAAAAAATCTAAATATTGAGAAAATCATCTTTAAAGTTGTTCAAATGAAGTTCTTAGCAATGCATATTACTAATCAAAAATTAAGTTTTGATATATTTACGGTAGGAGATTTACAAAATATCTTCATGGAACATAATCTTTACTTAATATCCTAATGATTTTTTGCATAAAAGTGTTAATTTTACCCATTACAAGGTAGTTGTTGGCTATGCTACAAATATCCCCCAGGACTTAACACTGTTTTGTGTCCAGGGACACAGATGGAGTTAGGTACGCTACATTGCACCACCAAAATGTTTCAACACGATTGTCGATAGTGTACTGGTACTTCCTCTACAGTCAAAAATCTGGGTTTTATATTAGATAGCAACTTGTCTTTTCAAAATCATTTTTCTCATGTTACAAAAACAGCATTCTTTCATCTTATAAACATTGCCAAGCTACAAAACATGTTAACTGGTTCTGATGCAGAAAAGCTAGTTCATGCATTAATGACCTCTAGACTGGACTACTGTAATGCACTGCTAGCTGGCTGTCCTGCATCTTCAATAAACAAGCTACAGATAGTCCAAAATGCAACGGCTAGAGTCCTTACCAGGCCAAGAAAATATGATAATTTTACCCCAATTTTACAGCCTCTGCACTGGCTACCTATTAAGTTCAATATCAGTTACAAAATATTATTACTTAACTACAAGGCCCTTAATGGGTTAGCTCCAGCATACCTAACTAGTCTTCTACCACGCTACAATCCATCACGCTCCCTAAGGTCGCCAAACTCTGGACTTTTGGTAGTACCTAGGATATCAAAGTCCACTAAAGGAGGTAGAGCTTTTCGCATTTAGCTCCCAAACTCTGGAATAACCTACCTAAAATAGTTCGGGAAGCAGACACACTCTGTCAGTTTAAATCTAGATTAAAGACAAATCTCTTTGGCCAAGCATTCAAATAATGGATCTCATAATCTTGTACTTCAGTTATATCTGATCAAATGGACATTAATATTCTTTAGTTTGGGTTAAACAAATCATTTTTGCTTGGTTGGAACAGCAGCTACGCTAATTATGTTGTATTTGTTTCTCTGTTTTTTTGATTAACATCCGTGGTAACTAGGATTTACACAAGCTTCAGGCTGGATCCAGAACACCTGAGAAAAGATACCAACCCCTCAGAGGACCTCAGATGAAGCCAAACCTGAAACAACTTACAGAACTACCACATTTTGCTACAAGTTTGTTTGCTTCATATAATAATTGCTGTTAATATTACGTCTGTTTTATTACGTCTTATATTGATTTTTCCTTACTGCTGGTTCGTCTGGTCAGAGGAGAAATGGCCCCCCAACTGAGCCTGGTTTCTCCCAAGGTTTTCTCCATTCTGTCACCGATGGAGTTTTGGTCCTTGCCGCTGTCGCCTCTGGCTTGCTTAGTTGGGGACACTTATTTTCCAGCGTGATAGTTTAGCTGTTCTTTTTTTTCAATAGAATATTCATACTGACAAACCTAGCCACTTTTTTGGATAAAGCTTAGCTATGGTTCAGTTGGAAGATTTCTCCAGTGCTGTCCCGCGAACGTGAGGTCTGGCTTTCCCGGAGAAGTGTCACCTCTCTCACCCCCGTCCCTTTTTTTGTGTTTTGTTTCTGTTCTGTGCAGCGAGCTCCAGAGAAGCACCGCAGCCGACTCCTCAATAAATGAGTACAAAACAGCGTTTCCTAGCACCTGTCGCTTACTGATTGTTTGGAATTATAAATATGAGCGTAGTTCGTCTGTTAATATCACATGCACTTTTTTGTTTGTTGTTTTTGTTTGTTTGTTACTCAGACGCAGGCAGTGCACATGAGACAACCGCATAGCCGCTCTTTAGTGTAGATGCATGTTGATTTTATCAGACGATGCCGTGATTATAAATAAGAGTGACTCCTGGTTAACATGTATTAAAATGGGTCGTGTTTAGTCACTATTTAGTGTGGTATTTTTCTACAATATTCTCTCACCATGACAGTAAAATAGGGCATTCTAAGTCAATATACTGCAGTATTTCCTCTCTCAATCAGTAGAAAATGTGGTTAACACCCGGTCATGCATGAAAAAAAATACCGTCATGTACCGTGAAACCGGTATAATTTTGAAAAATACCGTGATATACATTTTTGGTCATACTGCCCAGCACTAAATCCAGTCATTTCAATCTCAATTCACACAATCTGGAATTTTGCGCAAAGGCGAAAGATTTCCCCTGATTTCCCAATGAGATTGAGTGACTCACATGGATTTTCCGTGTTGACATACAGAAACCTAAAGTTTGCTAATGTGAGTGCATCTCTGCTTTACACTAGATTTTTACATTTCTTGAATAAAACAACTAAGTTCTTCCAAATTTGCTTTGCTGTGCAGTTGCTTTATTTAAACTGGTGGTCAGGATGTTACTATGTGCAGGGTTTCTGCAGGAAAAATTAAGACTTTAAGATCTTTCTAAGACCAAGTAAAGAAAATGTAAGGAATAAATAAAACGTAACACTATGTCAACACGGCCTCAAAATGCAAATGTCTTGTATTAGCAACCCTTCAAAGCTTGAAAATACAACTTCCGATAGAGCTCCATCACTTTTTATTTATTTATTTCAATCCATTTGTCTTGTTTTCCAGTACAAATATCTAAAGATACATTTTTACTTGAGAAACAAAATAAGTCTTGAACTCAATCGTGTTCAATTTCTCTGAAAACAAGACAACTTGCAACTTAAGAAAATGTGTCTTGATTGAAGGACGTTTAGATATTTGTATTGGAAAACAAATACTGAGAAAGATGCATGCAACATTTAATGCCATGACTATAAATTAAAGACTTCTGCTCTGATTTAAGAATGCCTGAATTTGTGAAAGGGCGAATTAAGACTTTTCAAGACCTTGTTAAGACGTGCACTTGTATACAAGTGCTAGGGTGTTTCGT
>JADLZN010001644.1:75000-167500 GCA_018155175.1 Sinocyclocheilus anophthalmus
TTCGATATCAATTCTTGTATTTCAATATTTACAGCGGTATTTCTAAAAATCAATTAAGGCGTTTTAGACCCTTTTAAGACTAAAATCAGGAATAAGGGGATAGGTAAGATGAAAAAAAGAAAGCAATTTGAACTCTTATGAAGAGCTTCGGCTCCCTCAGAAAACTTATATACAGTGGGGAAAAAAAGTTTTTAGTCAGCCACCAATTGTGCAAGTTCGCCCACTTAAAAAGATGAGAGAGACCTGTAATTTTCATCATAGGTATAACTATGAGAGACAAAATGAGAAAAACAAAAAATCCAGAAAATCACATTGTATGATTTTTAAAGAATTAATTGGTAAATTCCTCTTTAAAATAAGTATTTGGTCACCTACAAACAAGCAAGATTACTGGCTCTCACAGACCTGTAACTTCTTCTTTAAGAGGCTCCTCTGTCTCCACTCGTTACCTGTATTAATGGCAACTGTTTGAACTCGTTATCAGTATAAAAAGACACCTGTCCACAACCTCAAAAAGTCACACTCCAAACTCCACCATCCAAGACCAAAGAGCTGTCAAAGGACAACAGAAACAAAATTGTAGACCGGCACCAGGCTGGGAAGACTGAATCTGAAATAGGTAAGCAGCTTGGTGTGAAGAAACAACTGTGGGAGCAATTATTAGAAAATGGAAGACATACAAGACCACTGATAATCTCCCTCGATCTGGGGCTCACGCAAGATCTCACCCCGTGGGGTCAAAATGATCACAAGAACGGTGAGCAAAAATCCCAGAACCACACAAGGGGACCTAGTGAATGACCTGCAGAGAACTGGGACCAAAGTAACAAAGGCTACCAACACACTGCGCCGCCAGGGACTCAAAACCTGCAGTGCCAGACGTGTCCCCCTGCTTAAGCCAGTACATGTCCAGGCCCGTCTGAAGTTTGCTAGAGAGCATTTGGATGATCCAGAAGAGGATTGGGAAAATGTCATATGGTCAGATGAAACCAAAATAGGACTTTTTGGTAAAAACTCAACTTGTCAACTCAGAAAGAATGCTGAGTTGCATCCAAAAAACACCATACCTACTGTAAAGCATGGGGGTGGAAACATCATGCTTTTGGGGCTGTTTTTCTGCAAACGGGCAAGGACGAATGAATCGTGTAAACGAAAAGAAGAATGGGTGATCGTGACGATTGAGTGAGAAGAACCCCTCCTCCTCCATCAGGCAAGGGCATTGAAGTGAACGGGTGGGTCTGTAGCATGACAATGATCCCTAACAACACCGCACGGGGCAACGAAGGAGTGGCTTCAGAAGAAGCATTTCAAGGTCCTGGAGTGGGCTAGCCAGTCTCCAGATCTCAACCCCAAAGAAAATCTTTGGATGGAGTTGAAAATCCATGTTGCCCAGCCCCGCGCCCGACATGCAGCCCCAAAACATTACTGCTCTAGAGTAGATCTGCATGGAGGAATGGGCCAAATTACCAGCAACAGTGTGTGAAAACCTTGGGAAGACTTACAGAAAACGTTTGACCTCTGTCATTGCCAACAAAGGGTATATAACAAAAATATTGAGATGAAATTTTGTTATTGACAAAATACTTATTTTCCACCATAATTTGAAAATAAATTATTTAAAAATCCTACAATGTGATTTCTGGATTTTTTTTGCAATTTTGTCTCTTATAGTTGAGGTATACCTATGATGAAATTTACAGGCCTCTCTCATCTTTTTAATTTGGAGAACTTGCACAATTGGTGGCTGATTAAATACTTTTTTGCCCCACTGTACAAAATGCAGTTTTAGCTAGACTTTGACATGTGCAGCGCTAATGTTTATTCAATGAAATCATAGCCTTTTGAAGTTCAATCGTCACATTAAGCCATATCTTTCTATCCCCAAATTAAAGACCTCTTGAAATAATAATGAAGACTTTCTTATACCATTTAAGACTTTTAAGGACAGTGTGGCACTTGTTTTTAGATGTTGGTAAACGGTGTGGAGATACTAAGGTGATATGGATTAGTATCTGTAAATATAAAGCCACAAAAAGACTATTTAAATATAAACCCTGCATGCTCTGCGTGTTTCTGTGTGAATGCATGGCGCAGACACACGGTTTTGCTTAAGCTTGACGCTCGTGGTGATTTCAGCATCTGCGTCTCAATATATGAGGACATGAACACATGCACTTCATATTCAGAGCTGCTCTGAGAGTCACTTCATGAGCGTTTTATCGTTTCATTTCAGTAAAAATAGCATCATATACACAGAAATGTAAAGGTATTTACGGCAACCCGTCAAAATAAACTTCAAGACATTGTGCTAGAAATATATTACTTTTAGGCCTATTTAGTAGAATGTACAACTACTACTGTTGAAAAATTAATATAACTATTTTTTTAAGGAAGAATCACTAAATATTTCTTCCATGTTTTAATTTTAAAAGTCAAATTTCCTTTTTTGTTTAATTTTCATTCATTAAGAGATCAATTAAATTAATGTTTTGTGCCTCCATTTGATAACCAGAAAAAAAATGAAATACAACCACAGAATTTTCTGAAGGGGGGGGGGGGGGGGGGGGGGGGGGATAATTCATAGCCTATTGTTTATGCATTCAAAGAATTAGACCATGCTAAAAACACAGAATTTGGTTAGCAATACAATCATAGGTGGAGAAAAAAAATAAAAACATTCTAGGGCATTCTAAAACATGTAACTTTGTAAACTTTTAATTAAAATGTATTAAATAGTATTAATTTGTATTGTGTTAATTAATTAGGACATGCGTTTTGATAATTTACACTTTTTCAAAAGGAAGTCCAGGAAAAATTTAAATGAACAAACTGAATTTGGAAAAAAAGAATAATAAATCGGATTTCATAGGCCGTACATACAGTACTGTGAATCAATAACAATTTGGTCCCTTTGTAAATTCTCTTTGCCACCTTGAAGTTTTCTCAGTCTCCTTAAAGTGTAAATACGGCTGGGAAGTAAGAAAACACACATTCAAATTTATTCTCAATACTTCAATTTATTCATAAAAATACAGATATTATATAGGCATATGTAGAGGGGAGTTTCAACCCTTTAACCAATAAGGATATAGATGACATACATATAGGATATTGGCCAAGAACATGTGTTTATATAAAACAGCCACATGTACAGAAAAACATGGACAAATTAGGAATAGACTTTTGCGAAGAATGCTGAACTGTCTTCATGGTTGCATCACAAACTCCTTACCTCTAATGTAATGAGTCAACATTCAGTCCTTAGTGGGGATTTAAAACAGAAACGGAACATTTGCGCATGCATACCTCGCATATGAGTAAGAGATATTTAAAACATAATACAAGAGAGAGAAATGGATACAGGAGGGGGATTCAGAGAGAATGCGTTGTATAGAGAAGAGTGAGAGAGAGGGAGAAAAAGGAGGGGTGAGGCATGTCTGGAATCAACAGAAAGACAGAGAGTGTTTTCTAACAAGTACAATCACAGAAAGTGATACTATATCAAATCTCTAATATTAGATTGTTTATATTGTTGTAAAATGTAACTATATTGTCACACAGTTGCAATATGATAAATGCAAATATAAGGCATGAAAATATTAAGAACATTAACACATCATAATTTTGATGAAAAACGATATACGTTTGACTTGACTAATCCTCAAAGAAAACATTTTTAGTAATATAAAGTTCAGGGCTGCATTTTCCAAAAGCATCTTAAGCCTGAGCAGATCGCAGAACCACTGCCACCACTGATCTCTACTATCAGCTTAGGCTTACGGTGCCTCTGGGAGACTCCAGAGGGGTAACAGGTGAGGAATTTCTGATCATTTTTATGATTTAATACTTTAAGGCTTTTAACAGTTTCACTGACTCTTATTTATCTTCATAGTAATATGTATAACACCAAGTAATATTTATGGCATAACCTTATAATATATTTATAATAACATAAATGGTCTGTAACTCAGTTACAGTAAAATTTTTCTTGTTTTGCTTCATGAAGTTACCCGTAGTTAACATCCAGCTTATTTTTTTCCGTTAGTATAATGCACTTATAGAATACTCAAGAATGTTAAAATGATTCATTTAGAAAAAGTCTGTCTCATATTGTTTGTAGTGATCACACCTGCGCACTGCGTGTCACACATACACACACACACACAACAAACACACACCCACACCACACATCACTCACCACACACACACCACTCACACGCACACACACTCACACTCGCTCTCTTTCTGTCACACACACACACACTCACACACACACACACACACACACAGGTTTGTTTTTGTGAAAAGTGGGGACTCTCCATAGGCGTAATGGTTTTTATACTGTACAGACCGTATATTCTATTGCCCTACAACAACCCTACACCTAAACCTACCCCTCAAAGGAAACTTTGTGCTATTTCAGATTTCAATAACCATTCTGTGTGATTTATAAGCTTTTGTACCCATGGGGACCACGATTTAGTCCCCATGAGTCTGTGTGTATTCATTTTTAAGTCCCCACCAGAATAGAAAAACAGGTACACACACACACACACACACACACACAGACAGCCTCTCGAGGTTTATTCCATAATGTTTTTGTGGTTGATCTTATTGTTGAATTATTTGTGAGAACATGAAGGCTGATTCAGCATGGTTTGATTCAGTGGGAAGTGTAGATTACACGAATAACAGTCCGAACATGACAAGACAAGAACATAGCGAGTGCATTCCAGCACTGTGTAGATTAGTGTGAGTGTGTGGGGTGGGGTGTGAAGTGTGTGTGTGTGGGAGAGAGAGACGAGAGAGTGTTGGGGATGGTGGGAGCGAGTGAGTGGTGTGGTGTGTGATGAGTGTGTGGGAGTGTGTGAGCGAGTGTGTGTGGTGGTTGTGGTGTGTGGTGGCGGTGTGTGGGACAGAAAGAGAGAGTGGGAGGAGTGTGTGGGCGTGTGTGCTGTGTGGGATGTGTGACAGAAGAGAGAGATGTGAGTGTGGTGTGTGTGTGACAGAAAGAGAGTGTGAGTGTGCGTGTGTGTGAGTGTGCGTTTGAGTGTGTGTGTGTGGACAGAAGAGGGAGAGGTGAGTGATGGATGTGGTGGTGACAGAAAGAGAGAGAGGGTGTGGGGAGGTGGGTGACAGAAAGCGGTGTGAGGTGTGCGTGTTGTGGAGTTGAGGTGTGTGTGAGTGTGTGTGACAGAATACGAGGGAGCTGGTGAGTGAGTGGTGTGTGAGTGGTGTGTGACAGAAAGAGAGCGTGTGAGGGAGGGGTGGGTGTGTGGTGGATGTGTATGTGCGTGGTGTGTGTGTCGTGTGCGTGCCAGACACAGAGCGAGTAGTGTGAGGGTGTGTGTGTGGTGACAGAAGAAAGAGAGTGTGAGGTGTGTGGGGTGTTGTGTGGGAAAGAAAGATGAGAGAGTTTGAGTGTTGGGAGTGTGTGTGTGTGTTGATTGACATGAAAGAGAGAGAGGGTGTGTGTGTGTGTGAGAAAGATGGTGGTGTGAGTGTGACGGTGTGTGTGGAGTGGTGGTGGGTGAGGTGTGATGTGTGGCGGCAGAAAGAGCGAGAGTGTGAGTGATTGTGTGTGTGTGTGTGAAAGAAAGAGAGTGTGTGTGTGCGGTGTGTGTGTGGAGGTGTGTGTGTGTGGATGTGTGTGTGTGACAGAAAGAGCCGAGCGTGTGAGTGTGTGGGGGTGAAGAAAGAGGCGAGAGTATGGTGTGAAGTGATGGAGTGAGTGTGGTGGTGTGTTGTGTGGTGTGTGTGGGACAGTAAAGAGAGAGAGTGTGGTGAGGGGCTGTGTGGACAGAAAGAGAGAGGAGTTTCTGGTGTACGTGAGGTGAGGAGGGTGTGTGGTGTTTGGGTGTGGGTGGTGGGCAGAAGATGAGAGAGTGGCAGTGTGTGTGTGTGTGACAGAAAGGAGAGAGGTGAGTTTGGGTGTGGACAGAAAGAGCGAGTGTGCATGGGTGTG
Organism: Sinocyclocheilus anophthalmus; assembly: GCA_018155175.1. Lineage (NCBI taxonomy): Eukaryota > Metazoa > Chordata > Actinopteri > Cypriniformes > Cyprinidae > Sinocyclocheilus > Sinocyclocheilus anophthalmus. The sequence continues at coordinate 80,966 of JADLZN010001644.1, forward strand.
TGTAGGTGTGTGTGGAGTGAGGGTGGGTGTGTGAGTGTGTGTGTTGTGTGTGTTGTGTGTGTGTGTGAGTAAGTGTGTGTGAGCGAGACCCGAGAGGTGTGTGTGTGAGTGGTGTGTGTGTGTTGGTTTTTGTGGGGGAAGGGGCGGGGCAGAAGGTGTGGGAGTGAGCGGGTGTGGGTGTGATGAGGTGTGAGTGTGTTGTGGGGGTGTGTGTAGGTGTGAGCGAGTGAGATGTGTGTGTGTGAGTCGAGGTGGGTTGTGTGTGGTGGTGTGGGGGAGCGAGTGTGGTGTGGGGGAAGGATGTGAGCGGTGTGTGATGGTGTGTGTGTGTGGTGTGTGATCGAGGTGTGTGAGTGATCGAGTGTGTGTGAGGTGAGTGTGTGTGTGTGTGTGTGTGTGGAGCGCGTGTTTGTGTGTGGTGTGGGTGGTTGTGGCGACCGTGTGGTGTGTTGTGTGAGCGGAGTGTGGGTGTGTGTGAGTGGTCACGAGTGTGTGTGTGTTGTGTAGTGTGATGGAGCGAGTGTGGTGTGTGTGTGGTAGTGAGTGGTGGTGTGCGGTTGTAGCAGGGAATTTAAATTAAAGGTGCTTCATTAGTGAAATGACTGTATACTAAATTATAAGGAACTCGGCTCAGTATTTGTTTCTGCTGTGGTTTCAATGTCTGTATCAGGAATTGTGAACTTTCTAAAATATCTATATAAATCTATAATATCAAAAATCATTAGAATCCTTTTTTACAGCAAAACACCACGTTGAATACCCCACTGATGAGTTTCCAGTACAAATGTCATTAAATACTCATTACAGTATTAATATTAAATAACATAATAAAATAATATTAAAGCTTACAATTTCAGTCCAAGCCATTAAATCTTTAGAGTTTAGATTTGAGTTTTTGAGTGTTTTCTTGTTCTGGGTTGCATAAAAACATTTAAAATTAATCAACATTTAAAGGTGGCTTTAATAACGTGTTTTCAAAACAGATTTATTCAAATATACATTAAATAATGAAGACAACAGGTTAAGTAAAAATATAATGAATATGTAATAAATAGGATGCTATATATGATGAAGAAAACTGCTCTTAGAGATTACTCTTATCTCAAAGCGGACTACGATTTATGGCATTGAATGTCTTCCTGAGGTAAACGTTGACAAGCAAATTGTGATAAACTGGACCACTCTAAACGCGGAGAAACTATCGGTATATGCGACCTGTGCTGGCAAAATGAGTAGGGGATGCGAGCGAGTAATTACAATCGCTGCAGCAGAGCTAAGGGAGAGTCAGGTGTACATTTGTGGGGACTAAATATGCCGAAGGGCGCGACGTGGTAATATCAGCTGCGCCTGCTGCGCTAGCACGGGTGCGGCAAGCCAAAGCTCCTGGCGGTGATTACGCGGAGAAGTCAGAGGTATAGTCCACAAGCCATAACCAAGCCGAGAAAAGCATGGCTGAAATCAGGAGCATTTCGTCCAGGAGATGAGGTGGAGGGGGGTGATAAGTCGACAGGCAGAACACGCTGCAACTACGAAGGGTCCGTTCTAAAATAGTAGAGAAATATAGAAACTCGAGATGTTGGTCAGCTTGTTAGAAGCGGAGGATGCTATCGGTCTAATCCGATTCATATGGAGTCTGAGAGCGGACGTAAGCTAAGCTAAACGTGCTACCGGCGGAACGGATTCGGAAACGGTGAAACTCTACTGTTTAACTCTAGCTGGAAAATGAGCCTATTTTCAAATCTAGTGGCGTGTTCCTTTAACACTTTAATATTTGACATTTATATCAGTCTAGTTGTTCTTGCTGTGGTATTTTTGTTAAAAGCAAAGGCAAAGGTTCCTCGTGAGAAGGGGATGAGGGAGATACAGCATCTTCACTGAAGGTTCGCAAGAAAACCCAAGCAAAACTTGCCAGCTGGTCCATCAGTGACGTCACGCAGCTCATGGACACATGGGCTGACGTGCACTCATACGGTCGTCCGTCGCATCAATCATTCACCGGAAAGTCTCACAGACGCGTTAAACCTCGAGGTGGTGATGCTAGAATCTGCGTGTCAGGCCACCAGGCTACTCTTCTACACATGGGTAGCATCTCTAAACTGACGTCATGACGTAAATAAAGACTTAGAGAAAGGGTCGGCGTCTAGTTAAGACCACAAGTAAGGTAACGGCAAAAGTAAGATCAGCGCTGTGAAAGAGTGTTTAGGAGCGCGCATTGACGAATCCGCAGGTCAGCGCGCGGTTAGACTGGACTGTTGATGTGTTAGTCTGCAGCGTGCTGGAGTCTGTCGTCACTTACCGGCGTCTATGAGGCGACGTGTAAACTCATCTCGCTTGTCAGGGGTCGTGTCCTCCCGAGCATCCGCTGCACTACTCCGCAGACTTTTAATCTTGATTCCGTCATGTCTTCATCTTAGTTTCAGAAACTTTCAGCACTGGTTCTCTGGAAGTCGTTCGTCGCGGAGAACCGCCTATCAAGCTCGTGAAGGCACACGCCGACGCTCTTCCGCCAACAGCGCTTCCGGTCCAATTAAAAAAAATAATTTTAAAGAAAAAAAATAAGCTCGTTTCAATTAAAAAAAAAAAAAATGCTCCAGTTAGAATAAAAAAAAATAAAAAAAATAAAGTAAATGAAAAAAAAATCGATCAGTTTTCAAGAGCAGGAATTTTAGGTTGAGACAGTGTGATTTAAGCAATAATAAATGATAAGAAAATGTTCTCAGTCAAGGGACAATAATAAACTTTTTTGGGAAGTCTTAATAGAAAAAGCGGGCTTTACTATAACTTCTGTGTCCCCAGACAAAGGAAAATATTAGGCATAGTAATAGGCAATACCCACGATTGATGAGGTTACAGCAGCAGCAGGACTCGGTAATCCTCATCTGAAGTGCAAGGCAGTGTTTCTCACTGCGAGGAGTTAATAATGGCGAACTGTGTCAAAGTGCTGCTGTAGAATCCCGTTTAGACACTGAGTAACTAGTGTGACCTGTTCTCTTATTTGTCTCATTGTAAACACAACACAGAATATATAGAAATGTATTTATATTACATTCATAAATGTCAGTTTACTTCAACATTAAACATCTTTGTGACATTAACAACCTAATGATATCCACAAATGCAAGTTTATGAAAGTTCCTCCCCCCGTTTATTGTGTGATCTGCTCATTTATTTACCTTTTTAATGTTTCTTTCTCCCGCTTGAATTGTAATTGCTACGTCTATATGCATATGTATTTTTCTTTAACAAATATTAACACATTTTAATTATATTACTATTTATATTTCACTCTTTTTTCTTGATACATGGACGACACAAACTAAAGAATCGTATATTGTTTTATTTATGCAAAGAGTGGCGCCCTCTAGCGGCCTGAGGCTGCAGCACACGAGCAGCACAACTAGCTTCATCACTTGAGTTCAGATTATTATAATAATAATTTTAAAGCACAGCCAGCACAAAATCAGACTTTAGCACTTCTTTTTTTACTTTGAGATCGTTCTGAGGTTAAATGAAGATCTAAAATCATAAGATATAGTTTAGTAGCTATGATACTGTTTCTGAAATCAAGTCTTTGCATTTGGTTATGACGGGGAACACTGGCCTCTAACAAAGCCTTGGAAAAACAGTTCATCTTAAAAAAATAAAGCAAACACATAAACCCAAATAGGACGTAAAACAGTTATTGAATAAGCATGTGTCCAAAACTCCTGAAACATTAGTGTCTCATATTTTAGAGCGTATTAACCGTTTGTGTGGTGTGTTGTGTGTGTGAGAGAAGAGCCGTGTGTTTTGTGTGGGTGTGTGTGTTGAGCGAGATTGTGTGGTGTGTGTGTGAGAGGTGTTGGTTGTGAGAGTGTGTGTTGGTGTGTGTGTGTGTGTGAGAGAGGGAGTGTGGGTGTGTGAGAGAGGTGTGTGTTTTGAGAGTGGTGTGTGTGTGTGTGTTTTTGTGTGTGTTTTTGTGTGTGTGTGAGAGAGAGAGATGTGTGTGTGTGTGGGTGGTGAGAGCGGTGTTGTGTGTGTGAGAGCGTGTGTGCAGTGTGTGAGGAGAGGTGTGTGTGGTTCGTGGTGAGAGAGTGTGTGTGTAGGTTGTTGTGTGTGTTTGTGAGGAGAGAGAGTGTTGTGTGTGTCGTGAGCGCAGTGTGTGGGGTGCGAGAGGAGAGAGAGAAGTGGTGTGTGGTGTGTGAGAGAGTTGTGGTGTGGCGAGGTGTGTTGTGTGGTGTGTTCTTTGTGGTGTATTGTGTGAGCGTGCGTGTGTTGTGTGTGTGTTTGATGAGCGTGGTGGTGGGTGTTGTGGGTGCGCGAGTGGTGGTGTGTGCTGAGAGACAGTGTGTGTGGGTGTGGGTGAGGAGGTGGTGTGTTGTGTGTGGGAGCGTGCCATCCTGTGTGTGTGTGTGTGTGGTGAGAGAGTGTGTGTGTGTGGGTGGAGTGGTGGTGTGTGGTGTGAGGAGCGAGAGTGTGTGTGTGTGTGTAGCGAGGGTGTGGTGGTGAGAGGGTTGTGTGATGTGTGGCGTGAGAGCGTGTGTGTGGTGTGTGAGAGAGTTGTGTGTGGTGTGTGTGTGTGAGAGAGTGAGTGAATGAGAGTGTGTGTGTGAGAGTGTGTGTTTGTGTGTGTGTGTTTGTGTGTGCATGTGTGTGTGTGAGAGAGTGTGTGGTGAGTGTGTGTGTGTGTGAGAGAGTGTGGTGTGTTTGTGTGTGAAGAGGAGAGTGGTGTGTGTGTCGAGAGTTTGTGTGTGAGTGAGAGTGTGTGTGTGAGCGTGTGGTGTGTGTGTGTGAGAGAGAGAGAGTGGGTGTGTGCGTGTGAGAGAGAGCGAGAGAGAGAGAGTGTGTGTGTGGGAGTGTGTGTGTGTGAGAGGGAGAGAGAAAGAGAGTGTGTGTGTGAGAGAGAAAGAGAGTGTGTGTGTGTGTGTGTGCGCGTGGTGTGTGTGTGTGTGTGTGATGAGAGGTGTGTGTTGTGATGTGATTTTCGTGGGTCAGAGAGAGAGAGGGTGTGTGGTGTGTTTTGTGAGATCGTTTTGGGGATGGTGTTGCGAGCCGGATGATGTGTTAGAGAGTGGTGTGGGTTGTGTGTGGAGAGAGGTGTGTGTGTGTTGTGTGGCTTCTGGTTGTGTGTGAGAGAAAGAGCGTGTGTGTGTGTGTGTCTGAGAGAGTGTGTGTGTGTGAGAGAGATTGTGTTTGTGTGTGTGTGTGTTTGTGAGTGAGAGAGTGTGTGTGTGAGAGTGTGTGTGTGTGTGTGTGTGTGGTGTGTGTTTGAGAAGTGTGTGTGGGCTGGTGGGAGGAGAGGGTGTGTGTGTTGTGTGTGTGTGAGAGAGTGGGGTGTGTGTGTGAGAGTGTGTGGTGTGTGTGTGAGAGAGAGGTTGTGTGTGGTGTGTGAGAGAGTGTGTGGTGTGTGTGCGCTCTGTGTGAGCGAGAGTGGGTGGATGTCGCTGTGTGGCGGTGTGTGGTGGTTGTGGGGAGAGAGCGAGTGCAGTGTGTGTGTGATTGTGCGAGAGTGTGTGTGTGTGAGAGTGTGTGTGTGTGTGTGTGTGAGAGTGTGTGTGTGTGTTGTGAGAGAGTGTGGTCGGGGGAGTGTCTATGTTGTGTGTGTGGGTGCGAGCGTGGGGGTGTGAGAGAGTGGTGTGTGTGTGTGTGAGAGAGAGTTGTGTGTGTGTCTGAGAGCGCTGGTGTGTGTGGTGTGGAGAGAGTGGGTGTGTTGGGTGTGTGTGAGATGCTTGGAGAGTGTGGTGTGTGTGAGAGAGTGGTGTGTGGTGAACGGAGTGGGGTGGGTGTGCTGAGGTGGTGTGGTGTGTGTGGAGAGAGCGAGGTGTGGTGTGGTTGTGAGGAGAGAGGGGTGGTGTGTGTGTGTGTGTGGTGAGAGTTGGGTGCGGTGGTGTATGATGCGTGTGATTGAACTGAGGAGTGTGTGTGGTGTGTGTGTGAGAGTGTGTGTGTGTGTGGTGTGTGGAGAGGTGTGTGGTGTGGGGTGTGTGTGTGTGTGGAGAGCGTGATGAGTGTGATGGGTGTGTGTGTGAGAGGGTGAGCGGGACATGTGCGAGTGTGTGATGAGTCAGTGTGAGAGGTAGTGGTGTCTGTGTGTGTGTGTGTGAGAGCGTGTGCGTGTGTGAGAGCGTGTGCGTGTGTGTGTGTGTGAGTGTGGCGGCGTGGAAGCGGAATGGGGTGGGTGTGTGTGTGTGGGTGAGAGAGTGTGGGTGGAGAGAGTGTGTGTGTGAGGATGGTGTGTGGACACTGGTGTGTGTGAGAGTGAGTGGTTGTGGTGTGTGTGGTGTGTGATGCGAGTGTGTGTGTGTTGGTGTGAGAGTGGTGTGGTGTGTGTGAGAGAGTGTGAGATGTGTGTGTGTGTCGTGTTTTGTGTGTGAGATAGGGTGTGTGTGAGAGGGTGGTGTGAGAGAGTTGGTGTGGTTTGGTGGAGAGAGTGGGTGTGTGTGTGGGAGAGAGGTGTGTGGGTGTGTGTGTGTGTGTGGTGTGGGAGCGCGGTGGGTGTGTGGTGTGGTGCGGGAGAGTGGTGTGATGTGTGGTGTGGGTTGTGTAGTCTGGGGGTGCGTGTATGTACGTGTGCGATGTGGTTCGTTGTGTGTGAGAGAGTGTGTGTGGTGGGTGTGTGGGTGGAGAGGCGTGGGAGTGTGTGTGTGAGGGGTGTGTGTGTGTGTGAGAGAGTGCTGTGGGTGTGTGTGTGGCGTGAGAGAGTGTGAGTGGTGTGGAGGTGTTTGTGTGTGTTGTGAGAGGTTGTGTGTGTGAGAGAGTGGGTGGTGGTGGTGTGTGAGGTGTGCTGAGAGTGTGTGTGGTGTGTAGGCGGGCGTGCGGCGGGTGTGTTTGTGTGTTTGAGAGTGTGTTTGTGTGTGTGTGTGTGTGTGAGAGTGGTGTGTGTGTGTGTGTGTGTGTGTGTGTGTGTGGGATGAGCGTGTGAGAGTGTGGTTGTGTGTGTTTGTGGTGAGAGAGGTGGTGCGTGTGGTGGTGTGGGAGAGATGTGTGTGGGTGGGTGTGGTGAGAGAGGAGTGTGTGTGGGATGGGTGTCTGTGTTGTGAGAGTGAGTGTGCGTGCGTGCAGTGCGTGCGTCGTGGGTGTGTGTGTGAAATAAATTCAGATGTAAACCCCTTGTAACGTTAACAGTTTCATATTATTATAATTTAAAATAAATGGTTTCTCTGAATATACTTTAAAATGTAAGGTATTCTGCGATCAAAGCTGAATTTAGCATCGAGGTGTGAAATAGTCTCAGAAGAGAACCTAGTGTCCAGGCTAGGTTATTAAGCGAGATGATTAAAAAACTGATCCCAATCTTTTGAACGCCAGTGTGTCTATATATGTATATATCACATATCTACATTGTGTAGCCAGATGAAGATACAAGTTATATTTGAATTGCTGGAAAAAGTCAGAATTCTGAGAAGAGAAGTCTGAATTGTGAGAAACTTGCAGTTGCAAAAAAAAAAAAAAAAGGTTGTTGTCGATAGATACAACACACAGAATTGTGATAGATAAAGTTGCAACTAGCTTTTTTTCTGTGGTGGAATTACGCCTTCTATACATTTGTGCTGATAAGAAAACTGCTTTTGTTGTGCATGCTAATCATTTGACTGTAAACATAAAAAACACAATAACGCATTTGCATTTGCATTTTTAATGCATTTATAAAACAAAGCTAGTTTAAGCGATTTCTCATATCATGCATGTATTTTTATTTGACTCTAAATCTTTAAAACTAAAACGGGAAACATGTATTTTTGATTGCAAAAAAAGTCCATGTAAAAAGATTTTCTGGCCATTTTGTTCTCCAGAGCATAAATGCATGCGCTGCGCCAGAAAAGGCATGTGAAATGTAGTGTGACTGTGAAAAGGCTTTGGTTTTGAAGCGTTTGCTTACGATCTTACATGCATCATGGCAGCTCTGTTCAGTCAGGTTTCACACGCATGTCACTGGCAGTGGCAGGGTTATCTAATGTCTCAGCTCTATAGCTGGGCCTCTGGACACAGACATGCAGCTGCAGGCGAGGAGCAGCTCTGAGAAACTCCGTCAGTGTCATGCATGCTCAGGGTCAGATGCTCACCTGTGACCAGTCCATCAGTAAACTCATGCAGGGCCTGCTGGAGGACACATACACCTCTGGAGCACATCTGGACTTCTGTGATTTATAGAGTTCGTGTTTAAAACAACTGCTCGCTCTCTCTGTTCATCAGCGAGTGTTTGATTGAGTGATTGAGATCATTACTGATCTGTAACTTCTGTCTGATGTGTTCTTGTGTTGTGGAAAACCAGTACAAATGTGAGCCTGGAGCACAAAACCAGTCATAAGGGTCCATTTCATTTTTTTCATTCTGAAAGTGAGTAAATCATCTACATTGATTCTTTATGGTTGTTAGGCATCGGACAACTATTTGAAATTGGAATCTGAGGATGGCAAAAAATCTAAATATTGAGAAAATCATCTTTAAAGTTGTTCAAATGAAGTTCTTAGCAATGCATATTACTAATCAAACATTAAGTTTCGGTAGGACATTTACAAAATCTCTTCATGGACATGTCTTTACTTAAATCCTAATGATTTTTGGCATAAAAAAAAAAAATCAATAATTTTGACCCAAACAATGTATTGTTGGCTATTGCTACAAATATACCTGTGATGCTTATGACTGCTTTTGTGCGAGATTCGTACCTGCTCAAAAACATCTTTTTTGGTTCGATTATCATGTTTATCGTGCCTGAAATCAGCGGTTTAAAACCATATGAGTTCTAAATTCTGAAATTAGGGTTTTTGAGCGCACACATCTGAAGAAACGCACAGAAAGCGGCTTTTGTCGCAGCTGGGAGCCATAAACTAAGTATCATTCCACCAAGCTACGATAAAAACACAATGAGTTACATTAAACACAGTAGTTATGTGATGAAGTTAAATGCTTGGGGAAATAAATACTCAGTTTATTTGTAGATCATGTGTGGCAGCAGCAATTATACAGTAAATAATTCAATAAATGCACTGCTTGTTGTCTCCTCGAGGTGGGACTATAAAAAGTGTTCTTGTGCTCATCTGTGCAGACAGAAACACAGAACATTAGGGTTTTGCTCAAACTTCCCAGCATTTAGAGGGGTACACTGCTCGTCTGAAGCGATCAGATGACTGGGAGCAAAATGGTACAATCGCTCAAGAAAGACGACGAGAGCAGCAACAGAGACCACGAGATGGACAAGAAGATGAGTTAAAGAGCGTTTTAAAAAGCGAGGATCAGTTTGTTTACAGTTTTTAATAATGAATGACATGCACCTGGTTTTCGTCCTTAGACGGTGATCAGGATAATCTAGTCGTTATGATTTATAGTATATGAGGTCGGGTTCAAACCTGATCTAGCATCATTGGTGGCCTTATTGTGGCCAGCCTAAGGCACTCCTGTGCAATAATCATGCTGTTTAATCAGCATCTTGATATGCAACACCTGTGAGGGGATGGGTAATCTCGGCAAAGGAGAAGTGCTCACTAAAAAAGTCTTAGACGATTGGAACAATATTGAGGAGAAATGGGCTTTTGTGGTAATAGAAAAAAGTCTTAGATCTTGAGGTCAGCTCATGAAAAAACAGGGGGCAACAACAAAGTGTTGCGTTTATAATGTTCAGGTAGTTACATTACTGTCTTTCACACCTTCTTTCACACCTCACATAAGTTCCCCATAAAAGTCTTCTGAAACGTGTGTCTACAGGTTGTGGTTAAGACAGTCATTTAGCTTATTAAAAAAAAAATATTTGCAAATGTCCTGTTTTTTAGAAGAAACTCCCAAGTGTTGCCAGCTTTGTATACATGCCCATGGCTGGTCTGTGCTCGAAATTTAAAGGGAAAGTTCACCCAATTATGAAAATTCTATTATCATTCTGTTATCATTTGCCTGCAATTTACTATATGCCCCCCAAACCCCCTAGCAAACTAGTTTTTGGACCTCAACTCCAGTTAATATGGGACAGCTAGACAGAAATCGCAGTTTTTTGTTTCAAACATTCTTCCTTTTAGGGCTCCGTTGGATGCTTTTGACACAATGGGAGAGGAGTCCACGATGAATTACACTCTCTGAAAAGACAGAACTTGCTATAGTGTTCACATCACATCAACTATGAGTGACCTTGTAAGTGTGAAAGAGGTAGGAAATTCATGGTACATACTGAAGGTAGATGGGACCCAAGACGCCAAAGGTTATGAAAACGTTTCCATCATCATTCAGTTTGTCTGTGACTCTTGGATGTGTTGTCATTCACTAATCTTGTCTTAACAGAGAAAACCAGTGTGATGCCAGGAAAGAGGAAGTTTTGCAAAAGATTCTACAGGATAAACTGAACAGAGAAGTGCTATATATACCGTTTCAACCATCAGTTGCATTTGATGGTGGTGAAATAGATTTCAAGTTCACTGCTTTGATGATTCATAAGATTCTCCTCCTCTTTGACCATGCAAACAAGATTCTTCAGATCACTGCATACTGGCCTAAACCTTGTGCATAGTGTGTGTGTGTGTGTGTGTGTGCATTCAAAATCTCTTGAGTTTGAAGCATTGTGGGCACAATGCAATGATGGGCATCAAGCGAGTTCGTCCAAATGCAGAAAATAGATGAGTAAAGGTCTCAAGTAGTTTGTAATGGAAAGCTCCGTTGCACAGAGCAATGAAGCAGATGAGACTAAATGTGATGAAACGCACTTAAACAGAGGATTTCTCTCAGAGTTTAATAGCTGCAGTCAAGCTATCATCAATACAGCACTACTAATATCCGCTTCTAGGTATTAGCCATACAAATATCTAGCGGCTATACAAACTTGGTTTACAAAAGTAGGTGATGGGTCATTGTGGTTGGTGGGCGGCTCCACCTGAGATGATGTCACTCTTCTGTGAGCGTTTCATTGGTGGAGTCTGTAGGGGTGGGCGTGGTTTGACAGGTGTAGCAGCTTTAGCAGAAGATCTTGGCTGCTGGCAGGTGGAGCTGGGGCTGGACCGTCAGCGTCTCCATCCACACACGACTGATCCATACTGCAGCCCTCTGAGTTATGTACAAACCATCGATTACAGTTAGGTGGAAATCCCATTCATTTTCTCTAGATTTATTTGTAATCTTACCAGGTAAATCACTGAATAATTTCCCACGAATTAGTCAAATCTCTTGTTTTCTTTATTCATATTGTCATTTATATCCACCACCCGGTTTTTACTAAAGCTTTCCTCTTTTATCACCTAGAATACTTTTTAGTGTCCCATCACAATCATTTTGTGATTTCTTTGCATGATAATAGCTATGATTACAAATCTAAATTTCAGCTAAAAAAGTATACTTAAATGAAAGCAGATACTGAGTGAAAACTTGAGTGAAAGAGAAAAAGTACATCTTTAAATTGTATTTAAGCATTAAAAATGTAAATGTAACAGCATAAAAAAAAAAAAATTTAATAATCTTCTCGATGCAAAGTCCATTAAACTGCAAAGCTCAATATGCTTCTTCAAATTTGATTATCATAGAAATTTCCAAGATGAAAGTGCATGCTTGATGTGTGAGAACCCATGTTTGTTTCTGTATGTCAAGCATGCACTTTCATCTTGGAAATTTCTATGATAATCAAATTTGATGTATGTTTGAACTTTAATTTACCATATTTGATGTACGTAAGATGGAAGAAAACAATCTGCAAACATTTGTTAAAAAAAGTTAAAATAAAATTATAAGAGGTAAAAAGTAGTTTTTTTCCCCTCTAGGAAAGTCTAATATGTGACCCTGGACCACAGAACCAGTCTTAAGATTTTTCTTTTATGCCAAAAATCATTAGGATATTAAGTAAAGATCATGTTCCATGAAGATATTTAGTAAATTTCCTACCGTAAATATATCAAAACTTAATGTTTGATTAGTAATATGCATTGCTAAGAACTTCATTTGGACAACTTTAAAGATGATTTTCTCAATATTTAGATTTTTTTGCACCCTCAGATTCCAGATTTTTTAATGCTGTGCTATCCTAACAAACCATACATCAAATGGAAAGCTTATTTATTCAGCTTTCAGATGATGCATACAGCTCATTTAAAAAAACTGACCCTTACGACTGGTTTTGTGGTCCAGGGTCACATATAGTAATCAAGTCTAAATTGCACTTGAGTAAAATACAAATCCCCCAAAATAATACTTTAGTACAGTCATCAAGTAAAATTCCTTTTTTTTAAGATATGAAATGGGTAAAGCTGACCTGAGTCACAGCAGACCCCGGGAGCAGCGCAGCGTCCCTCATAACCACAAGCTTTTCCAGGTGCTTCACACGGAGAAGGAAGAAAATTTTCCTCCAGACAGCGGAGTGTTTCTGGAGAGCCAACCAAGCAGCCGATACCTTCACCACAGCAGATACTGGGACCAAAACACCGACCACGATCGCCAGGACCACATGTCATGCACTGCAGAGAACAAGGAAATGAAAGCTCAGTTGTTCAGTTTAAGGTCAGGAAGTGTATAAACGCACCTGTCGAGATGGCCAATCCTGTACGGCTCGTTTTCCTCCGATGGGGCAGTTAGAGATGTAACAGGCCGAGCAAACGGACAGCAGACACAGCAGACCGACCACTGAGAGCAGACCACCAGACATATCTGTGCCAGAGACACAAAAATAACACAACAGACTCTAAACATTACAGTACTCTTAATAAAGATGCTGAACTTACTTTACCGAGGCTGAAATTGAGAGCTAGTGAAGCGATTCAGCTTTTAAGCAGCGATGTTCATTTGTACGCTGTGAGGAGACTCTTTTTATACCTGTTTGCTGCGTGATTTTATCACGTTATTACCTGTTAGTTACAATCAAGGAGACTTAGCCATCTAAATGATAATCATGTTACCTGATTAGGTCAATGAACTGGTCACTACATTGTCCAGTAACAGGGATGTGCGCTATTAACGGCCCGTGATGTGGCATAACATCAGACAGGTGAATTAACACAGGACTATTCATTGTAGAGCTTTCTGAAATTTCACTCTTAAAAAATAAAGTTTATGAAACTGGGGTTTTCACAGCAGTGACATAAAAGAACCATTTTTGGTTCCCCAAAAAAACCTTTCAGTGAACAGCTCGCACTGAAGAACCATTTTTTTTTCTTAGTGTGAAGAATATTTTAATAATCTAAAGAACCTTTTGTGCAATGGAAAGTTTCCATGGATTTTCTTCACGGAACCATTGATGCCAATAAAGAACTTTTATTTTTAACATGTTTTTTGACTTCAGCATCGGAGCAAAATGGATACAAGTTATTTCTCTACTTTTTAACCTAAAAACATTAAACTACAGGGCCTCATTTATCAATCTAACGTAGAAACTAGCGCAGATCTGTGCGCACAAATCAACTTAAGACAGAGTTCACATGTGATTCATGAAACATTCGTATGCCGCCGATCTCATCATTCGAATGATCGCATGTTGATAAATGTGGCGGCAGAAAACTATTGTCATTTGAATGTCACGCCCTTAAAAACACCCCGGTTTAGAAGCCTCGTCCCCTAGAGTTTACGACACGGAGAAACGAAACCCGGCCAAAAAGAGGAAGTAATCTTGCTAAAGAGAAATTGATCTTACTCCAAAACACCCGTTAACCTTGTAATTGCAAACAATTAGGCTACATTAATATATGTCATTTATATGTATATTAAAATACTGGTATATAAACAGCCTATTTAGTTCCCCTCACGCTACAACAAATATTTTAAATTTAACGGTATTCAGGACAGAACAAGAATGAAAAATAAGTAGTTATAAAATTATATTTTTAACTGTAAAATAAAACACAAATTAGGCTATAGTGGCATTCATTATAAACCGCATACAAATGTCAAGCAAACTGAAACGGCATTGGGCTCACGCGCCTGTCTCATACCACAAAAATCCAAATGTATCCATTTTTGCCATATCCTATTTGTAACATTAGTTTGCATAACTATTATTCATTATGCAGCCTAAACATGACTTTATACTTCACTCATGTTCTAATATCCGTGTAAAATCCTTCACATGTGCAAAACTGTTTATTGTTTGGGCGCTGCACGCTGATTTTAGAGCGGACCTTTTAAAATAAACAGTGTAACTTTTATGTTTGGTTGACTGCATTTTAGTTTGATGATGAATGGCTGAAATGTCAGGCAACGCTAGAACTAATGTTGTTTGTGTGTGCGGGAGGCGCCTGTGCGATCAGAGGGATTTCATCAATAAAGAATATAAAGAAAAGAAATAAAATGCATTAAGAGTGTCACAAAACGAGCACAACCTATACTTGTTGCAGTGTTTTTCCCCCTTTTGTTAATCTTTTAATTATATTATAGCCTATTATATTTTTTGTGTGATCCTATGATTTTATCCCTTTTATAAACTTAATTTCTGTTTTTCTCCTTTCACAGAAGCGCTGCAGGTGCATGATGTGACGATTGAATCCTCACGGTCGTTTATGCTGCTATTCGCGCATATAAAGCTAAAGCCCTGTACAAAACAACACATTCTAATCTTACTGATTAACGATCGACTAATGAGCTTCTTTTGATGGTCATGCATATAAAATGAACAAAAAATGCCCCCCACTGGGGGGGGTCAATCTACAATTCTCCACCGTATTAAGTTCAGGTAACTCAAAAACTTGCGTACGTGAGCTGAGACCAGACGTGAGATTTGTTTGTAGCCACCGCTCACGTCCATATTGAAAAATATCCACGTTTTGCGTTGAAACGACCGTACGCTCAATTTTCTGTCGTACGTTCGTTTCATAAATGAGGCCCAATGTGTGCAAAATCACTGGTCATTGCTGAGTTCCAGTTATATTAAGTGTAAAGTTAGAGTATGTTGATCAGATTAACCCCCAAACTATTAGTCTTGCTGTGTTTTCTAGTTGAATGAAACCACTCCTTTTCAAGACACATATGCTTTGTATCTTTGACTTGTCGACTAATTGGTCAACAGTTATTAGATTCCACCATCAAAGCTCATACCGTCTCATATCGGACACAGGTGTCCCCCAGGGCTCGGTCCTGGGTCCTCTGCCATTCATGCAAAACATCCTTGACTGTGTCACCGGGCATTTAAACAACCATGTCATCAAGGTGACTCATGATTGTTGAGACTTCTGTGCATATAAAGCCTGTGAAAACCATATATGTTCTGCAATGTGTCTATTATATCAGACGAATGACAATAAATACTAAATTAGACAATAAATCCACTGCCATGTTCTTGAATACATGACATGTTCTGACGTGTTTAGATGTAACTCGTGGCAGAGTAATGAGCTCCAAGGGAATAATGAATGCTGAAGTGATTAGCCTGTAGAGTCACACGTTAATAACAGAATTGTCACAATGAGCACGTCCTCCCTGCTTTTTATTCATTCATCTCTGATTAGCCTTTAATAGGTCACATATCCCCTTGATTTAATCTAATTATATTATTATTACCCCGGGTCAACATAGGCAGCCGCTGATTGAAAGTCACATGCTGCTTTTACCTCACTGAACCAGTTGCATAGTTATTGGTTCATTTGAATGAGGAAATATAGCAGCTGAACATATTTCTTTAAAGGGGTCATATGATGCTTTTTTAAAGATCATTATTTTGTGTATTTGGTGTAACAGAATATGTTGACATGCTTTAATGTTCAAAAAACACATAATTTTTCAAATACTGTACATTATTGTAGGTCCTCTATGCCCCGCCTCTCTCAAACGCTTCGTTTTCTACAAAGCCCCGCCTTCCGACAAGCACAGTCTGCTCTGATTGGCCAGCTGACCCAGTGCATTGTGATTGGCCGAACACCGCAAGCATTCGTCGGAAATGTAACTCCCCTTACCATAATCGTGAGCTTCATCTGTCAAAATAAATGTAAAGACAGTAAATAATGTCATTAGTTTTACCATCAGTTCAAGCCCGAAAGGGCAACAGAGTCGCGTGACAGACACAGTGATGATGCAGTACACAAGCCGCGGTTAAGACAGCTGACGTGCTATGATTTCTGACAGACAGTTCACTCTCCTGTGATTTAACCCTGTTCCCCTCACACACACACACACACACACGCCACACACACACCTCACACACGCGCACACACACACCCTCACACACACCCACACTCTCACACACTCACACACACACACCCACTCACACTCACACTCACACTACACACAACACACACACACACTCCACTCACGTCTCACTCACTGTCACACTCATTCACACACACACACACTCACTCACACCACACACACACACACTCACAACACACACACACACACACACATTCTCTCTCACACACACTCTCACACACGCGCACACACACTCACTCACACACTCACACACTCACACATACATACACACACTCACACATACACACTCACGACACACACACACACACACCACACACACACTCACACACACACTCTCGCTCACTCACTCACACACACACACAACACACACACACACCACACACACCCCACCACACACACTCTCACACACACACCACACACACACACACAACTCCACAACCACACACACACACTCTCACCACACACACACACACACCGCACACACACTCTCCAACACAGAACGCACACTCGCTCACACACACACATACTCTCACACACTCACTCACACTCGCACACACACACACACACACACTCCTCACTCACTCACTCACATCACACACACTCAACCACACACACACACACACACACACCCTCTCACACCACACACACACACCACACCCACACACACACAAACACACAACACACACACACACCTCTCAACTCACTCACACCTCACACACACACACACACACTCACCTCACTCACTCCCACTCACTCACACACACTCACACACCACACACACAACAACACACACACACACTCTCACTCACACACACACACACACACACACCTCTCCACACACACACACACACACAACACCACAATTCATTAACTCTGCACTACCTGCAGCGCAAAACTCCGAAAAAAAAAAAAAACAAAAAAAACATTTGAACAGTCAATAGCAAATACTTAAACTAATAACAAAACATACTTACAGCCGCTGATTCAGAAGCACCAGATTTGTCATAGCAGTCGGAAATGGCCCTTTTTTTTTTAGAAATAGCGTTTGTGCACAGCCAGCCTTGTACTCTTCTAGCTTCAAAAAACTGTCCTCCATAAAATGCATTGCACAAATTCGAACATCTGGGTTGTGCTGTTCTGTTGTAAGTGATCTTAATGATTCCTAAATGCATCTACTTCCTGAAGGCCAAATAAAGTGCTTTTGCTTTTCGCACTGAAACACACAGCGTCTCCTTGACATGCTGCTTCAACACTAACTGCGTTACTGAAACCACGCCTTCTTTCTTTGCGTGCACATTGGGGCGCATTATGCTAATTTTCCACATAGTGATGTAGACATGTGGGGGCTTGTTAGAACGAGCGTTTTAGGAGGTGTGGCTGACTCTTAACTTCTATAAAGAATACTCTTTGGATTTGAGACTTTATCTTTGCAACTTTACAGATCTTCTTCATGGCACCAAGAGCTTGTAACACTCCAAAGGAAAGGAAAACTTCAAATCATATGACCCCTTTATTTAACTGAAAAAAATGCCTCCTATATTTTCATTGCTTCAGTGTGCCGTGGTGATTGCCCCGCTCCCTACCCTAGGGTTTTGTGAAACACTGCCACTGATTATTCAATCTCTGTTAAACTGTTCCGTCTCAGTGCACCGATCTTCAGAATCATTCTAATATTCGATTTATTATCAGTTCTGGACACTGTTTGACTGCTAATATTTTTTTGGAAACTTTTTTGTGATTCTTTTTTCAGATTCTTTGATAATAAAGTAAAAAGAACAGTGGTTTCTATTCAAAATGCGAAATCTTTTTTTCGAACAATACAGTTATATTTCTTTACCATCACTTTTTTATCAATTTAACACATCCTTGCTGAATAAAAGTATTAATTTCTTTAACAAAAAAAAAAACTGACCCCAAACTTTTAAACAGTAATGTATATGTACACAAGATGTTCTCTTTTTATTTCTGCTTCTTCCATCACAGGGCCGTGTGTTGGAGGCTGGGAGCGAGATTATGAAAGTTTGAGACTGATACGTTCTCTTGGCTATGGATCATGGCTCTCAGCGCTGCATACTAGTGAGACAAACACACACATCAATGATCACAAGCCCTCTACACCATGGCATTACACTGCTGTGGTTTATGTGTGTGACCCCTGGAGCACAAAACCAGTCATAAGGGTCGATTTTTTAAAATTGAGATTTATACAAAATCTCAAAGCTGAATAAATCATCTTTCCATTGATGTATGGTTTGTTGAGTTGGGCCTGGTTGGGAGATGATGAAAAGAGCTCAACAAAGAGAGGAATGTGATATTGATACAAACCAGGCTCAAATCTGTGATTTATGAAACGAGTACAGATAAATACGCAGGGAGCATGGAAACATGGAAGAACAATGAACTGTTGATGCCAGCAGGAAAAGATACATCCCAGTCGTTTCAGCAGTTTTGCAAAAGAAAAGCTGTCAGCAGACGAGAACGCTCTGTGTCATTGTATGAGAGTATGTTTTTCTGATTATTAACTGGAAATGAGCAATGTTGATAGAAGGACATGATTCAGTGTGATATTGTGGACTGACTTCATTTACCACATCTCTGTCTCTTATTAACTTTAAACAATTCTACAGACCTCAGCAGTAAGCCTCTGGCTGTAAAATCACTTTCATCATTTAGGGAAATAGAAAAATAGATTTTTTTCTACAAACAGAATTTTTTTATTTTTGAATGACCTTACCTGCCACTGCATGTTGGCTGCATCATTTATATTTTTTAATTTAATCTAATTAAATTTAATAATTTATTAATTTTATTTTATATTTTAATTTAATTTTATTTTATTTATTTTATTTAATTTTATTTTTATTTTATTTATTTAAAGGCCACTTTACTCATCATATTGCATAGTTATATGTTTTATTTTTTCCCACAAATTCGGTTTTATTTTTTATTTCCCCAATTAAGTTTTTTTTCCCCTTTTTAATTTCATTTTTTTTTAATTTCAGGTTTAATTTTTCAGTTTTAATGGTTTAAATTAAATTGTATTTATCAAAAAACATCTCTAATTAATTGAAATCATGAAACTTACACAATTTAACAGGTATTATTTTTTTAAGGCCCTATGAAATAATTTTTTTTTCTCAAATTCAGTTTTATTTGGTTTTATTCAGTTTAATTTTATTTTATTTCAGCTTTACCATTTCTATTGAACAGTTTGGGTCGTAAGATTTCTAAGGTTTTTTTATTCTCGCCAAGGTTGCATTTATTGATCAAAAAATGCAGCAAAACTGTAATTTTGGGGGTTGGGGGGGAAAAGGATGGATGATTTAAAATAACATTTGAATATATTTTAAATAAATGTATTCCTGTTGTGGACTCCGCATCATTACTCCAGTGCCACATGATCTTTCAGTATGAAGGGCCTGTGTTTTGCACATTTACTCACTCTGCTCTCCCATAATGCTGTGTTTCAGAGATGCGCTCTCCACCTCACATCGGCGGACTGAACCGCTCGGTGTCTCGGAGTCTTGGAGGGCAGAAACGGTGAAGTTGAATTAATTAGCGCTTCTATGCTTGATGCATTTAGACCGTGTGAGTGTCTGTTTTGTGTTTCTTGTTTTTAATGTCTTATCATTTTGATGAACTGAGACGCTTTAGTCTGTGCTGATGCATTGAAACATTATTTGTAGGGCACTTCATTTTGTAAACATGTCACATGATGTTAAAATAATGGACTATTTCACCCATAAATTAAATTTGTTAGAAATTACTTACCCTTCAATCATCGAGACAGGATGCGTTGTTTCTTCTTCAATCAGTTTTGTCTGGAGAAATGTACATCACTTGCTCACCAATGGATCTTGTTTAGTGAATGGGTGCCGTCAGAATGAAGTCCAAACAGCTGATAAAAACATCAAAAATCCACAGCCACTCCAGTCCATCGTGCACATCTGGAGAAACAAAAGCTGAACCACTTAGTAGTTTGTATTTTTTAAATTTCTGATTTAATAATAAACTATCGCATTCCATTTGCTGATTTGGAAATAACATTGTTATTGAATTATTCTTTTCTTTTTACAAGTTAAATAATATGTAATGAAAATTTTTTTTTATTTGACAATTTATTAATTTTATATATTTTTTTAAGTAATTCGTACATTTCGATATATTATTAATTCCTTGTATAAAATTCTCCCAGCATTAAGATTTTTTAAACTAAAATACATTGAGTCTTTAATCCATAATAACTCTTCCTGCAGTGAGTCAGTGTTCTGGTGTGAATCAGGAGAGAAATCTGCACAGATCAAGCAGCGTTTAAACAGCTCTAAACACATATGTGGCTGGATTTTGATGTGAGAGACAACAGCAGATGCACTTTTTCACTGGAGTAAGAGTTATTATGGATTATGGACTCAATGGTATTTTAGTTAAAAACGTCTTAATGCTGTATTTGTTTCAGCTTTTGGCTTCTCAAGAATGTTAACTGATGGACTGGAGTGCTGTGGATTATTTGTGATGTTTTTATCAGCTGTTTAGAATCTCATTCTGACGGCACCCATTCCCTACAGAGGACCCATTGCTGAGAGCACTGATGCCTGCTACATTTCTCCAAACCTGATGAAGAAACACACTCATCCTGATCTCGGATGCACTGAGGTTGAGCACATTTTCAGCAGCTTTTCATTATTGGCTGAACTATTTCTACATGTAAACATGACTAAACATCATATGTTGAGAGGAACAGTAGAGCGGTACGATAAGAGTTTCAACCGCAGAACAGCTTGCAACAATGCGTCACATAATGTTACATTTACCTCAGAAAAGCCAGTCAATCCCCATAGCTTGATAACCATCTAGAAAAATAAATCTGAAATGGTGCATTTTGTTATAATAAATATTCATAATATTTTTATTAACCTGTTGTCTTCATTAGATTCAAGAGCTTTTATTGTCATATTTACTAGTACAGAGAAATTCTTACTTTGTTTACTCCTCTGGAGAATGACATAAAAACATAACTTACAAGGACAATAAAAATGATAAATTATAACATAAAAT
Source organism: Sinocyclocheilus anophthalmus (assembly GCA_018155175.1). Lineage (NCBI taxonomy): Eukaryota > Metazoa > Chordata > Actinopteri > Cypriniformes > Cyprinidae > Sinocyclocheilus > Sinocyclocheilus anophthalmus. The sequence continues at coordinate 102,095 of JADLZN010001644.1, forward strand.
AAATAATAGCAAAAAAAGAAAGTAATGAAAGAGAAACAGAACCTGTATGCAAGTTAGAAGAAACGATTGACAATAAAAAGTATTAAAAGCTGCAGTGCAAGTAACAATAAAGTGAGAATTTTAAGATGTCTAGTGGTGTTAGTTTAAGATGAGTGTATGATGTGCAGATTATTAATGAATGCTTGAATAAATATGTCCTAAAACAGACACCATTTAAATATTATATTTCAACAATTTATTGGGCTAGAAGCATAATTATATTATTAAAAACCAATGATGTATCATTACTGTGGGGTTTTAAATAAATGTAATGACTTAATTACACGTTTTTTGTCTGAAAGAAAACTTGCAATCATTTCAACACATCACAAATGTGACCCTGGAGCACAAAACCAGTCATAAGGGTCCATTTAGATTTATAACTAATCTGAAAGCTGAATAAATGAGCTTAACATTGATGTATGGTTTGTTAGGATCGGACAATATTTGAAAATCTGGAATCTGAGGGTGCAAAAAAAATCTAAATATTGAGAAAATCATCTTTAAAGTTGTTCAAATGAAGTTCTTAGCAATGCATATTACTAATAAAAAATTTAGTTTTTATATATTTACGGTAGGGAATTTACTAAATATATTCATGGAACATGATCTTTACTTAATATCCTAATGATTTTTGGCATAAAAGAGAAATGTATAATTGTGACCCATACAATGTATTGTTGGCTATTGCTACAAATATCCCCCAGCGACTCAACACTGCTTCTGTGCTGCAGGGACACAGATTAGGTTTATTCCTTCATCCATCCAAAACTGTGGAGTCTCTGACATGGCTGATGTTTCACCTGTGTTTCTGCAGATCACACGCTCTCAGTATCAGCACGGTCTGATGGCGTCTCGGCTGGACAGTTCCCCGCAGTCTCCAGACAACAGCACAACATCCGCTCTGCATCCATCTCCAGAAAACACAGACGAGACGACCTCGCTCCTCAACGAACAGAACAGCCAAACACAGCACACATAACTACACCCGTATCCCACAATCCTGCTGGACGTGAAGCACTTCTCCCATTAAGATGTTGTGTAACACTTTGTGCAAGATGAAAAAACAAAGACGCCAAAGCGTATCTGGACTGAGAAAAAGGCCCCTGTTTCAGACGGACTGTGTCTGGGGCGTTTTATAGACTGCGAATAGAGACGTTTCTACAGATGAAGATGGTTATTTAGTCATTTTTCTATTGAGGTTGATCAGAAATGTCAACGAGGGAAACTGCAGATGCCTTTTTATTTTGTTATGTTAGTCTGTAACATTAATTTACCATTCTGTGTGTGTGTGTGTGTGTATTAGTGTGTGAGTGTGTCTGTGGGTGTGTGTGAGAGTGTGTGAGTGAGTGAGTGTGTGTTGGTGTGAGTGGTGTGTGTGTGTGTGTGTGTGTGTGAGTGTGAGTGTGTGAGTGAGTGAGTGAGTGAGTGTGTGTGTGTGAGTGTGTGTGTGTGTGTATGAGTGTGTGAGTGGGTGAGTGTGAGTGTGTGAGTGAGTGAGTGAGTGGATGAGTGAGTGTGGTGTGGGTGTGAGGTGTGTGTGTGTGTGTGTGTGTGTGTGTGAGTGATAGTGTGTGTGTGTGTGTGTGAGTATAGTGTGTGTGTGGTGTGTGTGTGTGTTTGTGTGTGTGTTGTGTGTGAGTGGTGAAGTATAGTGTGTGTGGTGAGTGTGTGTGTGTGTTTTGTGTGTGTGAGTGAGTGAGTGAGTGGTGAGTGTGTGTGTTTGAGTGTGGGTGTGTTGTGTGTGTTTGTGTGTGTGTGTGTGTGAGGTAAGTGTGTGTGTGTGTGTGTGTGTGAGTATAGTGTGTGTGTGAGAGAGAGTGTGTGATGGGAGGGGGTGAGGTAGGGGGGAGGGAGTGAGTGAGTGAGTGTTTGTGTGTGAGTGTGTGAGAGTGAGTGAGAGAGAGAGAGAGAGTGTGTCTGTGTGAGTGTGTGTGTGTGTGAGTGAGTGTGGTGTGTGAGTGGGTGTGTGTGTGTGTGTGTGAGTAATAGGTTGTGTGTGTGTGTGTGTGAGGTGTGTTTTTGTTGTGTGAGTGGTGTGTGTGTGTGTGTGTGTGTGTGTGATAACTGATGTTCTGGTGTGTGTGTGTGTGTGTGTGTGTGAGTAAGTGTGTGTGTTGTGTGTGTGTGTGAGTAAGTGTGTGTGTGTGAGTGAGTGAGGAGTGTGTGTGTGTCGCTTTTTGTGACAAATGAGGACATAACTGTGTATAATGACAAAGGTATGACAGGTATTACAAGGAGAAGGTGACTTTTCAGGACATTACCCCATGTCCCCACTTTTCAAAACGCTTATAAATCACACAGAATGAGTGTATTGAAAATCTGAAATAGCAGAAAGTCTCCGGTGAGGGGTAGGTTTAGGGGTAGGGTTGGTGTAAGGGGATAGAAAATATAGTTTGTACAATATAAAAACCATTACACCTATGGAGATTCCCCACAAGGATAGCAAACCAGACAGTGTGTGATGTGAATTTTTGTGTGTGTGTGTGTCAGGTGTGTGTGTGTGTGTGTGTGTGTCTCAGTGTGTGTGTATGTCTGTGTGTGAGTGTGTGCGTGCGTGTTTGTGTGCGTGAGTGTGTGTGTTTGTGGTATTGTTTGGTGTGAGTGTGTGCGAGTGTGTGTGTGTGTGTGTGTGTGTGTGTGTGTGGAGTGTGTGTGGGTGTGTGTGTGTGTGTGTGTGTGTGTGTGCGTGTGCGTGTGTGTGCGTGTGTGTTTACCGAGTCCGATTTGGGCCGTTGCAACGCACAAGCCCCACTCAGGGAGACGGAGAGCCACTGAGCTTCACACTAACTGCATGTTCAGTGATTCCCGCTGATTTACGTGAACCCATGATCAAAAAAAGCGAAGCATGCTGTTGTCAAATGCACCCAAGATGCACATGGCATCCGCTTGTCGTTTTTCCGTCAGATAATTCTGTGGCAGTGTTTGTGTGTCCTTTTGAAATGAATGCATTGACTTTTTTACTCCAAAGAGAACAAGTGTTTGTCATTGTAGTTCCAAAACAGGCAGAACACTCAGCAGACCGTCATCACGGACCCCATCAGCATACAGCCGGTGAGTCCCATGAACCTAGACAATCTCAACAGTTTATACCAAGTGTAGAGGAACAAGCCGAAACTGATTGTCACACTACTCAATGGCACAAACAGGGAGCGAGACCCAAAGGCAGTAGAGACATCAGATTGTCACGAGTTTCTCATATTGCGGCCGTAGCATCCTCTACCCCAGATTCGATTATGACGAGGCTTGTGAATACTGGTATTCTACCCCCCCCTATACATCTTGAGAACAGATTTGAAGCATTAATGAATGCGGGTGAGGAATCCCCAAATGTGATTAAACATGGATCGGATCAGCCAGCAGCTAACATCGCTGCTAACAGACGCTGAATTCTTGCACCGCTCTTGTTTAGCCTGTATATGTCAAATAATGAGAAAGAACCAAATCCCCTATCACAGCTATGCAGATGATACCCAGATTTACCTAGCCTTATCTCCAAATGACTACAGCCCCATTGACTCCCTCTGCCAATGCATTGATGAAATTAACAGTTGGATGTGCGAGAACTTTCTTCAGTTAAACAAGGAAAAAACTGAAGTCATTGCATTGGAAACAAAGATGAAGTTCTCAAGGTGAATGCATACCTTGACTCTAGGGGTCTAACAACTAAAAATCAAGTCAGGAATCTTGGTGTGATTCTGGAGACAGACCTTAGTTTCAGTAGTCATGTCAAAGCAGTAACTAAATCAGCATACTATCATCTCAAAAACATTGCAAGAATTAGATGTTTTTTCCAGTCAAGACTTAGAGAAACTTGTCTGTGCTTTTATCACCAGCAGGGTGGACTATTGTATTGGTCTCCTCACCGGCCTTCCCAAGAATACCATTAGACAGCTGCAGCTCATCCAGAACGCTGCTGCCAGAATTTTGACTAGAACCAGAAAATCTGAGCATATTACACCAGTCCTCAGGTCCTTACACTGGCTTCCAGTTATATTTAGGATTGATTTTAAAGTACTTTTACTCGTTTATAAATCACTCAGTGGTCTAGGACCCAAATACATTGCAGATATGTTCACTGAATATAAACCTAACAGACCACTCAGATCATTAGGATCGAGTCAGTTAGAAATACCAAGGGTTCACACAAAACAAGGGGAGTCCGTTTTTAGTTATTATGCCACCCGCAGTTTGGAATCAGCTTCCAGAAGAGATCATATGTGCTAAAACATTAGTCACATTTACAACTAGACTCAAAACTCATCTTTTTAGCTGTGCATTTATTGAATGAGCACTGTGCGACGTCCGAACTGATTGCACTGTATTTTATGTATAATCGCATCAATCATTTTCAAAGTATTTTTAATTCCTTGTTTTATTGTTGTGATTATTTTTTTCTTTTCTTTTATGTAAAGCAGTTTGAATTACCATTGTGTATGAAATGTGCTATACAAATAAACTTGCCTTACAGCTGTGAACAGAGTCACTTTTCTGCACAGAATATCTGTGATTAGAGCTCTTGAACTGTATCTGTCGCTCCTGATGGACCAGAGGTAATCTAACCAAACGAATTGAGCTCTTTGCAGTATTTATTGAGCATAAAATTGAGGTTGTATATTTTTTTAAATGATGTGATTTATTTTTGTGACTGCGTGTTTTTTAAGCATGGTTGACATAATACAGACTACAACTTGTAGAGGCCTAAAACTAGGAAAATTCAGGAAGTGACTTGTTTTGTTTCTTTGCCTTTTTTCCACTGTGCACATCTTTTGCTTTCATACCAAGTATGTTTGAAACTGATAAGAACAATCAGAGCGAACAGTGTCTGGTAGACGCGTCGATAGGAAGATATCATCCCGTGTCTAGTCAAATTAACTCTTATTCTATATCATCTCGATGAAAAGCGGAGCAAGAACTGCTCTATTTCTAGTTCTGACCGCTGGAGATATTCCGTTTGTTCAAACTGTTCATCTAATTATGTCCTGTCCTTCTCAAATGAATCATAAAAAATACATTGTGAAATTACACCTTTTTTTCTTTAAATGGAAACTGCAGATTTTTTATACTGTATTTTTCCAAGTTATTTTGTGCTTTGGGAAAGGTCTTTCTGAGTTTGAATATTAAATTATATTGTATTAATTGTCTGTAAAGGGTTTTGCAATAACTCTGATTGATTGGGTCTACAGATGGACCAAAGGGAAGTGATCTCAAGTTTATGTGAATAATTTAATGTGTATATGAATCAGTGGTGTACTATGAAAGAAAGTGATTTGCTATTCCCTAGTCAACAACAAAAATAACCGGCTGACAGAGTAGTTCCAGGTTTGCTGACTGCATTGCAGTTATGAGACTAATTTCAACATTATTGTTGCTTTAATAAGAAAATTATAGTTCCTGGGCCCATCTGAATTTCTCTATTGCACAATCATCGTTTCTCATCGTATCTTTCAGTGACGACTCACTTTTTTGAGCTCAAGAGAAAGTGTTTTTATGGATGAAAGTGTTTAGTCTTAAAACGTTAGCAATCTAATTTGTTTTCTTCAAGACTGGTCATAAATTCAGTTATGAAAAGGTAGATTGGTCTTATATGCAATGGAAAAGTAAGACTGATTACCCTAGTTGGTTAAACTAGTTTTGTGTAGTGTTTTCTTTACTCTTTACTTAAAAAACTATGTATAAAGAGGTAATATTTTATGTATTTGAGATCTGAGATGTGGGAACGCTGAAGAGAGAGAGGACAAACATTTTGCATCTTAGGTCTAATCAGTCAATATTGCCTTACAGTTTTTCTCGATTGCTTAAACACTATCACCAGGCTTTTGAACAAAAATTTCAATAACGCCATTTATCAAAAAGCACACCCATTTCCCTAAACTATAAACACTATTCCCCTTTTTGACACATGAATCAGATTTGTTGAACTGTCACTGCAAAACTCTACACACAAATCCCTTAATTTCTCATTGCCTAGACCATGTTGTCATTTAGAAAGCACTACATTCAATATGTCATCACGTCAGCATAGCTGGCTCAATTTGAGCAAAGTTACCCAGATGGAAACACTAAAGCCTGTGTTATACTTTCCGCGTGCGCTAGTCCGCTAGGGTCTGCTATGGTATGCGTGACGTAAAAATCGTCATCGGAGAGTGTGCGCGGAGGCTCTTCGCGGACATCCGTGTGCCTCCCATTTTTTGTGACCGCGCGTACTTGTCCAGTACGGCTACAGTAGGCTACTGCGCTGGCTGTGTGAAGAAGCCCATTGCTACTCGAACCTGTACAATCCGTCGATAAAACAATATAAATACAGCCAAATGTGCAATAACTCTGGGCAATTCTTTGTTCACATATTTGTTTATTGTTCAAGCTGATCTACTACGCATGTGTGGAACACGTCCGCGGAGCGGACCATCAGCGTATGGTTTCGGAAGTATAAATACAAGTAGTCCGCATCCGCACTGTCCGTGTACGCGTCCGGATTGCTCATGCGGAAAGTATAACACAGGCTTAAGAGTCAAAATTTATCACACACCAATAAGTTACCTTCAATAGATAGGTAAAAGAGCCCAAGTCAGTTCATTCAGTTTTGGAACAATGGATCCAGAGAGAAATTAAGGAACAGGTTGAAGAGGAAGGAGAGGAGGAGGAGGAGGGAGGGAGAGGAGGAGGAAGAGGAGGAGGAGGAGGGCGAGGAGGAGGAGGAGGAGGAGTAGTGAAGGAGGCGGGACACGGGGCGGAGGAGGAGGGGAGAGAGAGAGAGAGAGAGGGGTTGGTGAGGAGGAGGAGGAGGAGGAGGGGGATGAGGAGGAGGAGGAGGGGGAGGAGGAAGAGGAGGAGGAGGAGGAGAATGTAGTGAAGGAGGAGGGGGAGGAGGAGGAGGAGGAGGAGGAGGGAGAGGAGGAGGAGGAGAATGTAGTGAAGGAGGAGGGAGAGGAGGAGGAGGAGGAGGAGAGGAGAGGAGAGGAGAGAGAGAGAGAGAGAGAGCGGCAGGAGGACGTGGTGGAGGAGGAGGAGGAGGAGGACGTGGTGAAGGAGGAGAGAGAGAAGGAGGACATGGTGAAGGAGGAGGGAGAGGAGGAGGACGTGGTGAAGGAGGCGGAGGAGGAGGACGTGGTGAAGGAGGAGAGAGAGAAGGAGGAGTGGTGAGGAGGAGGAGGAGGTGAAGGAGGAGGGAGAGGAGAAGGACGTAGTGAAGGAGGAGGGAGAGGAAGAAGATGTGGTGAAGGAGGAGGAAGAGGACGTGATGAAGGAGGAGGAAGATGACGTGGTGAAGGAGGAGGGAGAGGAGGAGGACGTGGTGAAGGAGGAGGAGGAGGAGGACGTGGTGAAGGAGGAGAGAGAGGAGGAGGACGTGGTGAAGGAGGAGGAGGAAGAGAACGTGGAGGAGGAGGAAGAGGACGTGGTGAAGGAAGAGGAGGAGGAGGAGGAGGAGAAGAGAAAGGAGTAGGGAAGACGAGGAGGATGAGAAGGATGTGGTGAAGGAGGAGGGAGAGGAAGAGGACGCGATGGAGGAGGAAGAGGACTTGGTGAAGGAGGAGGAGGGAGAAGAAGGGCAAGGAGACAAGCAGTCTCAGATGAAATTCAAGCCACTTTAGTTGACCATGTCCTTGTCCATGGTATGACTATGAGGGAGGCTGAGCAACGAGTACTGTTGCACTATGCTACTGTAATAAAGAAATGCATCAAATTGCCTCGCATACAGATAGAGTTTCAGTATGTTTCCATTTTTTCCTGTAAAAAGGATGTGTGACAGTTACAGTAATGAGTGCTTCTATTTTTGTAGGACACAGAGACGACCACCTAGTGGAGGCAGGCTAAGGCTTTTGTCGGAGGAGCAAGAGAGGGAGCTTGTAAACATGGTCATTGCCAATAATGTAATCTGCCTGCGAGAGATTCAAAGGAGAGTGATTGAGGATAATCATCATTTTCGAGGGATAAATGCCATCAGCCTCTCCACAATTGATCGTATCCTCCGAAAGCACCGGTTCCGGATAAAACAGGCGTACCATCCCTTTCGAACAAAAGTCTGACAGAGTGAAAGACCAACAAGTGGAATATGTTCAGGTATGAGTTTTGATATTGTATGAAATATTGTGTACCATCACAGTATAGCAGTTTGTTGCCATTTGTGCCCTCTTGAACTGTGCTTCAGGGCAGTGATTTACTCTACTGTGTTTCATGTGTTTTGCAGAGAATATTTGAGATTGAAGGCCGGCCTGTTCCCCATGAAATTATCTTTGTGGATGAGGCTGGTTTCAACCTGACCAAAAGAAGGAGAAGGGGGAGGAACATAATTGGCCATCGGGCTATTGTAAATGTCCCTGGTCAGTGCGGAGGGAATGTCACTATGTGTGCCGCCATCAGCCGACGAGGGGTACTCCACCGTCATGCCATTCTAGGACCCTATAACACTATGCTCCTCCTTGCTTTCCTTGACGGTCTAAGAGAGCATATGTTCCAGCTGGACCTCAGGGAACCAGTACAGCCAGAGCAGCCTCGTTACATTGTTGTTTGGGATAATGTTAGCTTCCATCGCGCTGCTCTGGTTCGTGACTGGTTTACCAATAACCCGAGGTTTTCTAACATCTTTCTGCCTGCATATTCTCCCTTTCTAAACCTGATATAGGAGTTTTTTTCGGCATGGCGGTGGAAAGTGTATGACCGAGAACCTTATATCCGTGCTCACCTCCTCCAGGCCATGGAAGAAGCCTGCCTAGACATATCAGTAGATGCATGCCAGGGGTGGATCAGGCATGCAAGAGGATTTTACCCTCGCTGCCTGGCTAGGGCCAAGATAGCCTGTGATGTGGAAGAGATTCTCTGGCCTGACCCAGAACAAAGACGGGATGCTGAGGTGGAATTGTAGTACATGTACATGAATGAATAAAAATGTGCCAATGTATAGATTGGTTGTGTCTTTTGTGTTCATGTGAAAAGGTTTTGAGGGGGAGAACCACAAGCAACGTAACTTACCAGTTTTGGATATATTGTTTTGAATTTATTGCACCAGTGTGTAATACTATGTTGTAGTATGTGTTTTTGAAAGCTTGTGTGCGATGTCTGAGGGAAAAGTCTGGTTTTTCAGCAAGAGTGAAGGGTTTTGAGTGTAGAGCTTCATTTTGACCTGAAAATAGGATGTTTGGGTGAGACGTTATGGACTTGTGTTTACTGTTTTGAGAATACGAGGCATAGTTTCAAGAAATGTGTTTAAGCAATCGAGAAAAACTGTAAATAGAAGTGCATAGCACTTCATCTTTTATAACATGGGGTTTTGACCAAATATGGGACACGGAGCACAAAACCAGTCACAAGGGTCCATTTTCTGAAATTGAGATTTATACATCATCTGAAAGCTGAATAAATAAGCTTTCCATTGATGTATGGTTTGTTAGGATAAGACAATATTTGAAAATCTGGAATCTGAGGGTGCAAATATTGAGAAAATAATCTTTAAAGATGTTCAGATGAAGTTCTTAGCAATGCATATTACTAATCAAACATTAAGTCTGTGTGTGTGTCAGTGAGTGTGTGTGTGTGTGTGTGTGTTTCTGTGAGTGTGTGTGTCTGTGAGTGTGTCTGTGAGTGAGTGAGTGTGTGTCTGTGAGTGTGTCTGTGTGTGTGTGGGTGTGAGTGTGTCTGTGTGTGTGTGTGTGTGTCTGTGAGTGTGTGTGTGTGTGTGTGTGGTTGTGGCGTGGTGTTGTGAGTGGCTGAGGTGTCTGTGAGGTGTGTGTGGTGTGTGTTGGGTGTGTGGTGTGAAGTGTGCGCGTGTGTCTGTGGGTTGTGTGTGTGTGTGGTGGTGTGTGCGGTGTGTGGTGTGTGTGTGGGTGTGTGTGCGTGTGTGTGTGGGTGCGTGGAAAAATTACAGTTTGGACATATAAAGGTAATAAAAAATATTTTTAAAAATACTTTAAAGTAACTACAAATGAGCATGTAAAGCAAATATCTTTAAAAGTAATTCTGTGTGGAGCATGTCCCGATCCGTGCAATCTTCTCTAATTCTAAGAGCATGGCCCCGACTACAATACTACTAATGTACTTTAACAGTTATTCTGACTGATGTTCACAGGAAATATTTGTATTTTGGCAGGATGTACAAACATGTGTTGCACAATTTAGCCACATGTTTAAATAGGAAACATGACACAGAGCCAATCTGATGCAACGCTGCTATCATGACAGGAATATTTGCTTATCAAACATGATTATTTAGCTGTCACACACGCTCGCACTGCCAGTGTGCTTAACAGGGAGATCAGTTAGAAAATATTACAATGATAAAAAAAAAAAACGATATGGTGAGACCCAAAAAATTACAATGCTACTTTTCTCCCCAAATGTTATTAAAATAAAATAATAATAATATTAATTCTGTTGTATTATAATCTTCACAACAACTTACACTGAAATGCTGACATGAATATCTGACTTTAAATGGTTAATGTCATAGATTGTCCACATATCTACATGTTTTTCTTTATTCCATGATTCAATTTTGTAATACCATATGATATATGACAAAAATACCGAAATGGCATTTCTAACGAATTATCAAATCATATGAATCATCAAAACTGACCAACCAATAGCCGGGGTTTAAAGATTTGAACGAACCAATGGGAATTGAGGTGGGTGTGTCCCCACAAAATTCAAGCGTCAGTTTCTGCGTTAGCTGTAGCGTGTGCTAATAGACTCGTGTACGAAGTTATGAACAAACACTGTATTTATTGTGATTAAATATTTGGTGAGTGATCAGATAAAGCGATGGAAATTGTGACGGATGAAGACGCATCTAAACGATCTAATGTAACGAAATGACAATTTTCAAGATTTGGAGCCAATTTACAACAGGGGTGTAAAAATGGAGAAAAAGATGGCAGTATTATTTTATTTTCACACAGATTGGTACATCTGTTAGTAGAGTCTGTTGACTTTAGTGATCTTTGTTTTATTATATGCCAACAATTTGAACGTGGAGCTGCTGTGAACGTCCCATATCTAGCAAATAAACTATACGGGGCCTTAAAAATGAATTTTCCAAAAGAAAAGTTGATTAAGAATGAGAATCTAGAAGGACAGGAAGATATCATGAATGCTTTCAGAGGTACAGGCATGCAAACTTGAGAAAAACACAATATATGGCATTTACAGACAGTTGTGTTCGATTTAATTGAGCTGAGAGAAACAAATGAGATGCATTTCTAGTTTCAACATTATTTGTTCTTCAGATATTGCTCTTTAAAATAAAAAAGTGTCGGGTGAAATGCGAAGTGACCCACGTTTGGTTTTTGACCGCTGAATATGTGAACAATTGACCAATTCCTCATGCAGCCGCATTCAGAGCTCCGCATCTCTGGAACTGAACCCTCGAGGGCCTTTAAAGTGAAGATACCAGAAGGAAAGTTTCTTCAGACCCAGAATCTACAATTGTATTAAGATATCTTTAATACTTCTTGAGTTACAGGCATGCAAACTTAAGGCAAAAAAACACGAGAAGTGCTTTTTGCCATTTTTGAGCTGTCACTGTTATCATATAATGAAACAAATATTACTAAAGTCAACAGATTTGACTAAAAGACATACCAGTCTCTGCATAAAAATAAAATAACGATGCGGCCATCTTTCTGAAGTTATTTTTATACACCAGTAAATTGGCTCCAAATCTCGTCATTTTGACCCCACTCTACAAAAATAGTGGATTACTCTGTAAATATACATCTGTGTCTGTGACGTGTATATGTTTTGGCTTCCATCACTATATATATGTTTGTCTTACTACAGAAAAAATATTGAAAAATCACATTTCTGTGTGACTACATTATTGTCCTGCATATTACACTGCTATTTATATAAAATATATATATATACAGTGGGGCAAAAAAGTATTTAGTCAGCCACCAATTGTGCAAATTCTCCCACTTAAAAAGATGAGAGAGGCCTGTAATTTTCATCATAGGTATAACCTCAACTATGAGAGACAAAATGAGAAACAAAAAATCCAGAAAATCACATTGTATAATTTTTAAATAATTCATGGTAAAATTCCTCTGTAAAATAAGTATTGGTCAAACTCAAACAAGCAAGATTTCTGGCTCTCACAGACATGTAACTTCTTCTTTAAGAGGCTACTCTGTCCTCCACTCGTTACCTGTTTTAATGGCATCTGTTTGAACTTGTTATAAGTATAAAAGACACCTGTCCACAACAACCTGTTCAAACAGTCACACTCCAAACTCCACATGGCCAAGACCAAAGAGCTGTCAAAGGACACAGAAACAAAATTGTAGACCTGCACCAGGCGGGGAAGACTGAATCTGCAATAGGTAAGCAGCTTGGTGAGAAGAAATCAACTGTGGGAGCAATTATTAGAAAATGGAAGATATACAAGACCACTGATAATCTCCCTTGATTTGGGGCTCCACGCAAGATCTCACCCCGTGGGGTCAACAAGAACTGTGAGCAAAAATCCCAGAAACACACGGGGGGACCTAGTGAACGACCTGCAGAGAGCTGGGACCAAAGTAAAAAAGGCTACCATCAGTAACACACTGCAACGCCAGGGACTCAAATCCTGCAGTGCCAGACGTGTCCCCCTGCTTAAGCCAACATGTCCAGGCCCGTCTGAAGTTTGCTAGAGAGCATTTGGATGATCCAGAAGAGGATTGGGAGAATGTCATATGGTCAGATGAAAACAAAATAGAACTTTTTGGTAAAAACTCAACCTGTCGTGTTTGGAGGAGAAAGAATGCATCCAAATAACACCATACCTACTGTGAAGCATGGGGGGGTGGAAACAATCTCTTTGGGGCTGTTTTTCTGCAAAGGGACCATGACGACTGATCCGTGTAAACGAAAGATTGAATGGGGCCATGTATCGTGAGATTTGAGTGAAAACCTCCTTCCATCAGCAAGTGCATTGAAGATGAAACGTGGCTGGGTCTTCAGCATGACAATGATCCCAAACACAACGCCCGGGCAACGAAGGAGTGGCTTCGTAAGAAGCATTTCAAGGTCCTGGAGTGGCCTAGCCAGTCTCCAGATCTCAACCCCATAGAAAATCATTGGAGGGAGTTGAAAATCCGTGTTGCCCAGCGACAGCCCCAAAACATTATGCTCTAGAGGAGATCTGCATGGAGGAAAATACCAGCAACAGTGTGTGAAAAACCTTGTGAAGACTTACAGAAAAAACATTTGACCTCTGTCATTGCCAAAAAAGGGTACATAACAAAGTATTGAGAAGAAATTTTGTTATTGACCAAATACTTATTTTCCACCATAATTTGCAAATTAATTCTTTAAAAATCCTACAATGGATTTTTTTTTCTCATTTTGTCTCATAGTTGAGGTATACCTATGATGAAAATTACAGGCCTCTCTCTTCTTTTTAAGTGGGAGAACTTGCACAAGTGGTGGCTGACTAAATACTTTTTTCCCCACTGTATACATATATATATATATAGAGATTATATAATATATATTATTAGGTTGTGAAGAAAGTTACAAGACAAAATGCAAATCTAGCACATCTGTGACACTTATTAAATGCATGCAATGTTAAATTGCAAACGTGTTTCTCTTTGGTTTGCAGAGCTACGCAAACTGAAATTGGCAGAATACCTTGCGGCCAAAGGCAGACTGAAAGCACCTAATCCAAAGTAGGTGGTCTTGAAGGGTCTTTCCGTCTGTAACAACTGTTGAATTTATACTTTTTCCAATTTTAAAATAAAAAATACATAGCCTATTTTCCGCATTCAGAACTGCCTTAGCTTGTTTATGTTCTGAATCGATTGTTTTTTTAAATTGTTTTACTCAGAGACCATATCTCAAGGAGAAGCCTGTTACAAAGAAACGTGCTGAAAATAACAAGAAGTCCAAAACTGTAAATTAGATACATTTCGTGAAACTTTGCAGCATTCAGTCAGTGTGATGAAAGTCTGCACTGTATCTCTTTGGTTCTCTCAGACAGCTGAAGGAAAGGAGAATTGTGGCGTCAATGGCACAAATATAAAAGAGTTTGATAAAGAGGATGATAAAAACACATCCTCAAAAAAAGGACTTGGTATGAGTTAGCTAGCCAAACCCCAAACACAGCTGTCCAGTAATTCCCGTAATGCTAGCCGGGAAGGCCTTCGTGTTTTGAGGACACAGAGCAACAAAACAGCTTCTCTTCAAAATCCAAGGAAGCCCACAATGCTGAGAAAACAGCTGTGCTGTTCATGAGGTCTCGTTCACAACGCCTTCGAAGTGTCCAACCCAAAGCTCAGCCAGCTTCCCAGTCCCATGCTGCAGATACAAGCAAATCCAGTCTTGTTTCCATCTGTAACCCTTCACAGTCTGCACGTGGCATCTCTGCCCTCAGAAGCACGGATCACAGCTGCACCAAGACGGACATTCAGTCAACGTCAAAGAAATTACCTGAAACGAGCGTCAAATCAACCTCAGCTGCCAATTTGACAAGTCAAAGTCAAGTCAAGTCACCTTTATTTATATAGCGCTTTTAACAATACAGATTGTGACAAAGCAACTGAACAGCATTAATTAGGAAAATAGTGTCAATAATGCAAAATGACAATAGTAAACACTCATTTTTCAGTTAAAGACAGTTCCTCATTGAATTCAGTGATGTCAACATCCAGCTCAGTTTAAATAATATCTTTGCAATCAAGTCAACGATAACGCTGGAAATGAAGTGTCCCCAACTAAGCAAGCCAGAGGCGACAGCGGCAAGGAACCAAAACTCCATCGGTGACAGAATGGAGAAAAAACCTTGGGAGAAACCAGGCTCAGTCGGGGGGGCCAGTTCTCCTTTGGCCAGACAAAACCAGCAGTACGGAAAAATCAATTTAAGACGTAATAAAACATACGATGAATAATATTAACAGCAATTAGTATATGATGCAATCAAACTTGTGGTAGTTCTGTAAGTTGTTTCAGGTTGGCATCATCTGAGGTCCTCTGAGGGGTTGCATCATCTCTTCTCAGGTGTTCTGGATCCAGACTGAAGCTTGTGTAAATCCTAGTTACCACGGGATGTCTCGTGTAAAAGCTCATTCAGTGTTTCAAACGGCGAAACCCTGTAAAGCTTGTAAACATTGCAACGTAATATACATTTTCCTCAGAATAACCATCAGGTGTCCATAAGCTCATCAGTCAGCTAGAAAAATAACTATAAAGAGGAGCATTTTGCTATATTTATGCACTATTGGATGTTAATATTTTTACTTAACCTGTTGTCTACATGACTCAACTCCTCCTACAAAATTGCATTTTACTAGAAAAACAGACTGAATGTGTGAAAGACACATGACAACACTTATAGGATGCACTGAGGAGGAGCCCAAACTACACTCAGTGGCCAAGTGATGCTTATGGTCCGTGATATTGGTACAGATTCTGTGTCATGAACAATTCTTTGTGACTATATATTTCAAGTTTGAAAAGACATTTAGTTCCCACTTTAAGTGAACCTTAGTTCCCAGGTCATCTACAAGATCGATTACAATGCTGATAAATTCAAGAAAAGATGAGACATAAACACATGAAAGTATGATTGAAATGTAAAAAATAAGATAAAACGTGTTTATTCTGTGGCACCTAAAAAAAAAAAAATTTGTCACCTAAAATTTTTTCTTATAGGAGCCAATGACTCCTTACTTGATTTTTTTGTCTGGAGCCAGGGTATTTTCCACATACTGTACATTATTGTTTCTTGGTTTTTACAAAGCTCATCGGTCGAAAAGAGGAGTGTGTGAATGGCAGCTACACAGTGGTGTGATTGGCCGAAGCCCTCAAGCGTGTGACGGAAATCATAACCATACGGCCGGCAAATTTTTTAAATATGAAAAACGTACTTACAGTATGTGAGTCAAAACAGCCGGCATTGTAGTCAACTCTCCCAGCATCAAGAAATAGTCCTCCATAAAATGCGCTGCACACAAATAAATATTTGGGTTGAACTGTTCTGTAACAGTGTTTTAAATACCACTTAACCACTGATTTCTAGTTGTCCTCTTTTGGAAGACCAAACAATTAAAGTAGTTTCGCTTTCACAACGAAGTACACAGCGTCTTTACGACATGGCGGCTTAAATAACAAAACTACAGCGAGAATAAAAGTCACGCTGCCTTACTTTGCGTGAACAAATGGGGGCGGCGTTATGCAAATCTTCCCAGATAGTGATGTAGACATGTGGGGGCGTGTTAGAACGAGCTGTTTTAGGAGGTGTGGCTGACTCTTAACTTTGATAAAGAATATATCTCTTTGGTTTTGAGACTTTAGCCTTTGCAACTTCAGGGATCTTATCTATTCACGAACAGCTTGTAAACACTCCAAAGAGAAAGGAAAAATAATAATACATCATATGACCCCTTAAACTCTACATTTACATTTACATTTAGTCATTTAGCAGGAGCTTTTATCCAAAGCAACTTACAAATTAGGAATACAACAAGCGATTCTTCTTTAAGAGGCAAACAGACACAAGATGTGGTTGTAATACCAAGTTCTTAGACATTGTTCAAATAAGTACAAGCTAGAAAGAGAAGGAATAAATAAAGAGAGAGATTTAAAAAAAAATTTTTTTTTTATGATGAAGTCAAGTAGCTTCGAAAGAGATGAGTTTTCAGCTGTCGCTTGAATATTGTCAGGGATCTTCAGCATTCCGGTTAGGGGTGGGAAGATCGTTCCAGCAGCCAGGAGTGGTGAACGAGCATGTTCTGGAAAGTGATTTTGAGCCTCGCTGTGATGGTACCACGAGGCGTCGCTAACTAGCGGATCTCAGACTTCTGAAGGAGATGTAAATTCGTAGTAGTGAGTGGAAGTAGGCGGGTGCAGAGCCTGTGGCTGTTCTATATGCAAGCATCAATGTCTTGAACTTGATGCGAGCCGGAACCGGTAGCCAGTGCAAGGAGATAAAGAGAGGTGTAACATGGGCTCTTTTGGGCTCGTTGAAGACCAGTCGTGCCGCTGCATTCTGAATCATTTGTAGAGGTTTGATTGTGCTTGACGGAAGTCCAGCCATAAGAGCATTGCAGTAGTCCAGCCTAGAAACGACAAGGGCCTGGACAAGAAGTTGTGAAGCATGCACGGTTGGAAGGTCCTGATCTTTCTGATGTTGTGCAATGAAAACCTGCAAGACCAAGCAGTCTTTGCAATGTGGTCTTTGAAATTCAGCTGGTCATCAAAGATTACACCAAAATTTCTGACCGAAGTTGATGGGGTAATTGTTGAAGAACCTAGCTGGATGGAAAAATCATGCTGTAGAGTTGGAGTGGCAGGGAAGACAAGAAGCTCAGTCTTTGCCAGGTTGAGCTGTAAGTGATATTCTTTCATCCATGCCAAGATGTCCGCCAGGCAGCCTGAGATCCGTGCAGCTACCGTTGGATCATCTGGTTGAAATAAAAGATAGAGCTGTGTGTCATCAGCAAAGCAATGGTAGGGGGGGGACGGAGAAGCCATGTGCCTGTGTGATGGGACCCAGTGATGTTGTGTATATGGAGAAGAGGAGGGGTACAAGAACTGATCCCTGAGGAAACCCTGTGAACAAAGTTGATGGGCTTTGGATACCTCCCCTCCCCAAGACTATAAGGATTCAAACCAGCGAAGTGGAATCCCTGTGATGCACAGTGATGAGAGGGTAGACAGGAGGATCTGATGATCGACAGTGTCAAAAGCAGCAGAAAGATACAGCAGAATAAGGACTGATGATTTGGAATCAGCTTTTGCAATCCGCAAGGATTCTGTGATGACAGTAGAGCAGTCTCAGTGGATGGCCACTCCGAAACATGACTGGTATTAGGGATCCAATTTGTTGTTCTGTGAAAGAAACAATGATATCTGGTTGAAACAACTCTTTCGAGGGTTTTCGCTTTGAATGGAAGGAGAGAGACAGGTCTGTAGTTATCTGTAAGTGAAGTGTTTAATGTAGGTTTTTTTGAGCAGTGGGGTTATCCGAGTCTGCTTGAATGCAGTGGGGAAGGTGCGTGTGAGGAGAGATGTATTGATGATGTTTGTGAGTGTTGGTAAAAGTGTAGGAGAAATTGCTTGGAGGAGGTGTGAGGGGATTGGGTATAGAGGGCATGTTGTAGGATGGCTGGAAAGCAGAAGTTTTGATACTTCTGTCTCAGTGGGGGGACAGAAGGAGAAGATGGGAGTTTTTGCATTGGGTGGGGTTGGTTTGAAGTCCTGTGTGAGTGGGGCTGAGAATTGGCTACTGATTTTTCTGGTTTTGTCTGTGAAGAATGTGGCAAAATTATCAGCTGTTATAGAAGTGGTAGGAGATGGTGGAGGGGGACAGAGGAGAGAATAGAAAGTTTTGAAGAGATTACGTGTGTATGGAGCGCTGTTGATCTTCTTGTGGCTAGTATGACGATTTGGCCAGTAGGGAATTAAGGCCAGAAGAAAGATGAAAGCAAAGGACTGATACATACTGAGGTCTTGACGGATCTTTTGATTTGCACATTTCTCTCAGCTGCCTGGTTTGGTCCGATGTGCGGTTTCACGAAGACAAAGGGGGCAGGAAGTGTGGCGGAGGAGAGGCGGGGGCAAGCCGTGCTGGCCGGAGGAGAGAGGAAAATACATCTAGGACAAGAGGTAAAGTAGCGCATTGATAAAGTGGTAACGTGGAGCATTCAAATCCAGAGATGAGGAAACTGGGTAGGTGAGGAAGAGAGGAGGGATACAATGGAGGCAAAGATGGGAGGGGGGGAGGGGAGCGTAGGTTTCGTCTAAGAAGTAACCGGTATAGGGGTTGGTGGCATACAGGTAGCAAAATGTAGTTGAAATGATCAGAGATATGTAGGGGTTTGACCAAAATGTTGTCTGCAATACAATTGCATCTGTAAATTAAGTCAAGTTGGTTGCCTAATTTGTGCGTGTTTGTAGTGGTAAGTCGTTTGAGATCAAATGAAGCAAGGAGTGAATGGAAGTATGTAGCATAAGGCTTGTCCAGATGAAATGTTGAAGTCACCAAAGACTAAAAGTTGACTGCCATCCTCCGGGAATGAGGTCAGCAGCCCATCCAGCTCCTCTAGGAAAGTGCGTAGAATTTGCCCAGGAGGGTGGTAAATTACCACAACCTGGAGTTTTACGGGAGCTGTTATAGTGATCACATGAGATTCAAATGAGTTGCAATTGCATAGGGGAGAGTGGGTTGAGTATTGCCAATTGTTAGAAATGAGCAGACCAGCGCCCCCACCCCGGCCAACCTGACGGGGGGTATGAGAAAAAGAGAAATTGTTCGAAAGAGCAGCTGGGGTTGCTAAGTCTTCTGGACAAATCCAGGTCTCAGTCAAACCCAAGATACTAAGCGTACACTGAGAAGCAATGGCCAGAATTAAGTCTGTTTGTTGACAGCTGACTGACAATTCCACAGACCCACAGAAAAAGAAAGAGGTGCAGTATAAGATGTAGAGATAGGATTCAGGTTAGCAAGATTGCGTTGCCGTCCGCGTGTGACTGTAGAGCGTCGTCGAGAGACAACCGGAATGTGTTGGAAACACATGATAGAGGTGGAAAAGAGAACAGAAAAGGAGAGTGTGTACAGGGAAAAGCAAAAATATACTTAAGTGCCTGGGAGATTTTGTTGCTCGGTGAAGTAGCGCAGGTAAAGTCGCAGGTCTTTACACTCGCTGGTCTTCCCACGAGGAGGCCTGAACGCTTCCGCTGATGCTTCCGCGTCAGCACACAGACATCAGATAAATACACAGTCTAAGACACCAAAGTGAAAACTGCTGTGGCTGCCTTCTAATTAGCACAGCCAATAGCATGTAGCAGGGCAATTCCTCAAATCGAAACTACAGTTCGCACTTAAACGCAAGAAGGGAGCAATTAAATTTCACGCGCTCCTTCTTAGCCGAGGGCAGTTATTAAAATTACCAGAAAGTGCAATCAAAAATACAAACGCAAACAAAAATATAACGTAGAAATAGGCAGAAAACGAAATATTCCTTCTTAGCAGCAAGTAATAATTCCAACAGCAGATCTATAACCAAGTATTACGCAGGACACTCACGTGCAGCCGTCTGTCTCTTCTGTTTGAAAAGATTAATTTCTATCACTGCTGTGAACTGACCACCACACAGAATATGAAGAATATCAGAAACTTCAGGAGTTAGCTGTCCACAGTAAAATATCAGCACAATAACAAAATATCGTCTAGTTATCGTTATCGACAAAATTCCAGAAAATATCAAGATATCTTTTTGTTTCAATATCGCACAAACCGGGGAAAAGTATCTTTTATTGTTTCGTGTATGGGTCAAAGCGTAGCTGAAGTGCTGTGTGTGCAGGCGTAAGCTTCAGGACTGGAGGGACTCGAGGGGCATCACATATAAACGCCCCCCATGCCCATTCATCTGGTGAGGAGGAAGACTGTTTCTGCTCTTCCTCAGCCGTTCTGGACTTCTATGGAGAATGAAGATGAGGTTCATGACTTTGTCTTTGCTGTGGACCGATCGCTGGATGACTGCATATATTTATGTGTATATATAAATACAAACACATGCATATATATATTTTGAAAATGTATTTTATATTCATATAATTTATATTATAAATATTTAATATATAAAAATAAACCTATTTTCGACATACAGCATGTGTGTGTCATTTATGTATACCTTAATAATATACACAGAACACACACACACACACACACATTGTAAACAAAAACATTTATTTTGGATGCGATTAATCATTTGACAGCACTATTTCCATTATTAAAAATATAGTTAATATATAAACAATCTATTTTTCTTTAATATATACGAGTGTGTGATTATGTACATACTAAATATACACTGTACACACACGTACTGTGTGTAAACAATATGTATTATTGACAGTTATATAATTGTCAATCATATATTATTGACAATAATATGTAAACAAACTTATTTTGGATGCGATTAATCGTTTGGCAGCATTGTTTTTTTCTTAGAATGTAAGCTAATTCCTCTTCTTAGGCAAGAGCTTACAGTAACAGCAGATGACTGACTTTAGTGCGCGTGTAAAATTAAATCCAAATATCTCACAGCTTATGAGTAACCAATCTGTTTTCACTTATTGCGATATGTTTCGTAACAGCCAGTGGATGAGCTACGATCTGTGGTTTTTGAGATCCTTAAAAAGAGACAGATTCAAGGTAAAGGCATTCAATATTTTCGTCATCCAGTGGCATACACTACATTTTTTTAGCAATGACTTTTAACAAACTGTATGGCAGTGATTTTTAGTTTTGCACTGCTGGTTTGAAATTCATACTTTTTAATATAGTTGATAGATGTCTCTTATGTTCAACGAAGGCTGCATTTTATCAAAAATACAGTGTTTAATAAACATTACTGCAATAAAAAAAAAAACGATTTTCTATGTGAATCTGTGTTAAACTGTAATGTATTTCTGTGATGTGCAGCTGTATTTTCAGCATCATTCCTCCAGTCTTCAGTGTCACATGATCTTCAGAAATCAGTATAATATGCTGATCTGCTGATTTGATGCCATTCAAAAAGATATATAAGAATGAATTTAATTGATCAAAAGTGACGATAAAGACACTTATAATGTTACAAAAAAATCTATTTCAAATAAATACTGTTATTTTGAACTTTCTATTCATCAAAAAAATCCTGAAAAAAAATCATGATTTACACAAAAATATTAAGCAGCACAAACTGTTTTCAACATTGATTGTTGAGCATTAAATCAGAATATTAGGATGAGTAGAATGCCATCACAGGAAGAAATTACATTTTTAAATATATTAAAACAGAAAATGTGTTCTAATATTAATTTTTATTGTATTTTTAATTAAATAAATTCAGCATTGGTGGGCATAAGTGACGTCTTTTAAAAACACAAAAAACTAATCAAGTTATTATTAATAATAATAAAATAACTAGATAAAGATTGTCAAGACAAACTTTAGGTTGGCTTATAGCCTGAAAGTTTAAAGCAGTTGTAAAAAAAAAGCCTGAAGTTTGAACATTTAGGTAGATATGCTTAGCACGTTTTTAAATGATGGCTTGTTTACTGCATTATTTGCTGGCATGATAACATGTACTAGAATGATTAGCTAGTGTCTGCATATTGCTAGGCTGATTAGCAGTAAACTAGCAGTTTGCTAGCCCATGATTAACAAAGTACTAGTATGTTTTGCTAACAGATTGCAAGTAAACTTAGCATGTTTTTGCTAGCAGGATGAAACAAGTAACTAGCATGTTGTGCTACACAGATTAGCAGTAACTAGCATGTTTGGCTAGCATGATTAACAAGAACTAGTATGTTTTGCACAGCTTAGCAAGGAATAGCCATGTTTTGCTACCATGATTAGCAAGTAACTAGCATGGTTTTGCTAGCATGCATTAACAAGTAAACTAGCATGTTTTTGCTAGAATGATTAAACAAACGTAACTAGCAGGTTTGCTAGCATTATTTGGCAAAAGTAACTAAAATGTTGCTAGCATGATTAGCATGCTAATAGCAATGTCGTTAGCCATGCTTGTTTAGCAAGTTGATAGCATGACAAGAAAGTGACTAGCAGATTAACAAGTGATTAGGCATGTTGTTAAAAACATGTTATAGCCATGATTAATTTCGAATTAGCCGTGATGCTAGCATCGCTCTCATGATTGCATGTTTATAGCATTTTTGACATGCTATAGCATTTCTTTTCTAGCTGAGTTCTCAAAGCCAAACCTACTACTAAAAACAAGCTACTCATATGCTGGCATGATTAGCTAGTTGTAGCATGATTAGCTACTACTAGCATGTTGCTAGCAGTAGTAACAAGTATTAACATATTTTGCGAGCATGAGTAGAAAGTAATAGCATTTTGTTGAACTGTATGGAACTAGCATGATTCGCATGGTTACTAACATGGTGTTAGCATTATTAACAAGGACTAGCATGATAACATGTCGGTAGCATGTTTCAGATGTTGTTAACATTGCTGCTAGCAGTTGATAAGATGATTTCTCCAAAGCCAACCCTAATAAAAAAAACAAAGCACTAGGCATATTGTGGCATGATTGTAGTTGCTAGCAGTTGCTAGCATGATTAAAAGTAAACTAAAACATGTTTTGTTAGCATTGATTAGAATTTGATTAGTAGTAAACTTAGCTGTTGCTAGCATAGTATGGGGACCACATCGCATGAATTAGCATGTTCTAGCATGTGTTCGCATTTACCAAGTGAATAGCATGATTTAACAATGTCGTTTAGCAATGTTTCTAGATGTTGTTAACATGCGATAGCATTGTTGCTAGCATGATTCTAAGGCGCAAAAATGAAAGAATAAAAACAAGTACAGATATTGCTGGCATGAATTAGCTAGTGTGCAGCAATGATTAGCTAGTTTACATAGAATGTGATAGGATGATTAACAAGTAACTAACTGTTTGTGCTAGGCAACTTTTCTGTTATGGCATAGCCTGAATTTAGCAGTGTTAGCATGTTTCTAAGCATGTTGCTAGCATGATTTCTAAAAGCGACCTAATAATAAAAAACAAGGCTACTAGCATTTTGCTAGCATGATTAAAAAGTGTCTAGCATGTTGCTAGCATGATTAACAAGTAACTAACATGTTTTGTTAGCATGATTAGCATGATTAGTAGTAACTAGCATGTTGCTAGCAACTAGTATGGCACTAGCATGATTAGCATGTCGTTAGCATGATTAGCAAATTACTAGCAAGTGGACTAGATGATTAAATGGCGTAGCATGTTTCTAGGGCATGTTGTACATTGCTGTGGCATGGTGCTAGCATGATTTCTCAAGCCAAAAATAAAATAAAAACAACAAGCTAATAGGCATTTGCTGGCGATGATTAGGCTAGTTGGCTAGAATGATTAGCGAGTTAATAGCATGTTGCTAGCATGATTAACAAGTAACTAACATGTTTTGCTAGCAACTAGTATGGCACTAGCATGATTAGCATGTCGTTAGCAGTTTCTAGGCATGTTGCTAGCAGATTTCTCAAGACGACCTATAATAAAAAAAAATTTAAATCATTCGGTTTGTCTATGATGCCAAAAGATGTGAAGCAGAAGAGGACTGGATGTTCTGTGAGGAAGAGCCACACCCAAAACACATCAGGTGCACTTCATATCTGGAGCGAGGGAGGACTCGTCGTCGTCAAGTTATAAAAAGCACAGCGACCCCAGGGGAGACCACCTGCACACTATAGGGATGTCAAAAAATTAGATTTTCAAATATTCCCCCAATTTAAATATAAAGCCACATTCGAAGGTAGGCGTGCCAATTCAGGCCGCGTATCAGCGGGCGCACGAGATGCGCTACGATGTGGTGTAGTTGTATTGAGCTTTTGTTAGTCTAGCCAGCTGGAAGCCACTAGATTGAGGCGCTGTGCGTATGTCATTACAAATAGTGGGGAAAGAGACCATAAATGCAGTTAGAAGATGTGTTTACGGCCAAAAACCTGAAACCAAAAAGCAGTTAACACAAAAAAACATATTCTAGAGGGACAATCATCACCGCTGGAACTCGCCCTGTCTTGGACAAGTGAGAGGGTTCGGGTTAGGGGGGTTAGGGTTAGGGTTAGGGATGTTTAGAAAGCATGTAAACTAATACAACTTTAACTTGAAAAAAAAAAACACATTCCGAGACTTTATGGCAGTTTTTCCCCATCCTACTGCATCTCATGTTTTTAAATGAAAAAAGCACTCTGTGATTGGTTTTCAGTCCTTTGTATTAAACTATACATACACGATGCTGTTTTGTTTCTAATTGTTTAAGCAACTTGATTAATTATGTATGGTTTATAAGTGTAGACAAGACGTGAGACATGTGGATTCATCTGCAGGCTTTATTTAAGAGACGTGGTAAACAGGCAGGGTCAAAAACACTGGCAAACAGGTATATAGCAGGCAAAACACAAGAATAGTCCCAGGGCTAGCGTAGGTCAACAATAAGCAAACAGAATCAAAAGGGGCGCGACTAGAGGGATAAATCCAGGAAAACAAGCAAAGATCAGAAACCGCAAAAACAGGCAAGGCAAAAAAAGGAAACCCACGGAGACTCGGAACAGGGGTACAGGCTAAACAATATCAGCCGGAGAATGTGGTTAGAGTGGGGTGGTATATAGGAGTGAGGTGATTTAGGAAAAAGTGTGTGCAATCAGTGCTGTTTGCAATCAGTGCAATGAATGATGGGATTATGTAGTCAGGGGTGATATGCAACAGTTTGTGTTGTGCAAGAGTCAATGAAATGGAAAGGGTGACCTCTGGTGGTGAATAAAAGGAAGTCCATGAACCGAATTCGTGACAGAGCCCCCCCCCCAAACACTAAACGATCCAGGTGGGCGGTGGAGCGGAGGCGGAACAGGGGGGAGGGACGGAGGGCCAGGTCCAAGGCTAGGAGAGACCAGGGACTGAGGCAGAACCGGCAGAGCTGAGGACCACCACAGCAAAGCAAACGGGACCGAAGATCCCCACGGCGGAACAGAGGACCACCAGAACCAGACAGTAAACCACCACGGCGGGGCAGAGGACCACAACGGCGGAGCAGAGGACCAACAGAAACAGACAGTAGACCACCACGGCGGGGCGGGGCGGAGCAGAGAACCACCACGGCGAGCAGAGGACCACCAGAACCAGACAGAAGACCACCAGAGCCAGACAGTAGACCACAACGGCGGGGCAGAGGACCACCACGGCAGAACAGAAGACCACCACGGCAGAGCAGAGGACAACCAGAGCCATACAGTAGACCACCAAGGCGGGGCAGTAGGCCACCACGGCGGGGCAGAGGACCACCAAGGCGGAGCTGTGACTTGAACTGAACTAGGGAACAAATGTGACTAGACTGAATCAGACGCCAGTTGGGAACGTGACTAGACTCATGCATATAGATGTGGACTAAACGTGACTCATTGAATCAGAATTCAGGAATGGCTTTATTGCGGTATGTTTACAGCATACGAGGAAGTTGTTTTCCATGAAGGGAAGTTCACCAGTTGTTAAACCATCCTTTTCTCAATGGACAGTGTGACAGAACAAAAAAAACACAGATAATAAAAAATTAAAATAAAAAATGGAACAAGTAAATAAGGAATAAAAATATATAAAATGACAATTGTGTGTGCAGGTATATTAAAATAGACAGTTTTTTTTTTTGTATGTATAGGTACTGTATATTATGTGCAAATTGAGGTGTAGGCTGAGTATGAGTGTGAGATAAATAAGTGTATGAGTGAATAAATAGTGTGTGTTCCACGGTTATTGTCAAGTGTTCCTGAGATGGATGGCCTGAGGGAAGAAAATGTTCCTGTGTCTGGCCATTCTGCTGCTCAGAGCTCTGTAGCGTCGACCAAATGGCAACAGTTCAAAGAGGGAGTGTGCTGGATGTGAGGGGTCCAGAGTGATTCTGCAGCCCTTTTGCTTGCTCTGGATGAGTACAGCTCTTGGAGAGAAGGGAGGGTTTTACCAATGATTCGCTCAGCAGTCCAGACTAACCTCTGTAGTCTTCTGAGGTCAGATTTGGTAGCTGAGCTGAACCAGACAGTTATTGAAGTGCAGAGGACAGATTCAATAATGGCGGAGTAGAACTGTTTCAGCAGCTCCGGTGGCAGGTTGAACTTCCTCAGCTGGCGAAAGAAGTACAACTTTGCTGGGCCTTTTTAGCAATGGAGTCTATGTGAGTGTCCCATTTCAGGTCCTGAGAGATTGTGGTGACCAGGAACCTGAATGACTCCACTGCAACCACAGTGCTGTTCATGATGGTGAGTAGGGGAGTGCTGGGGGGTTTCTCCTGAAGTCCACTATCATCTCCACAGTTTTGAGCGTGTTGAGCTCCAGGTTGTTGAGACTGCACCAGACAGCCAGCTGCTCGACCTCCTGTCTGTAAGCAGTACTGAATGAGGCCGATGAGTGTGGTGTCGTCTGCAAAATTCAGGAGCTTGACAGAGGGGTCTTAGAGGTGCAGTCGTTGGTGTACAGGGAGAGAACACAACCCTGAGGAGCTCCAGGGCTGATCGTACGGGTGCTGGATGTGTATTTTACCAGCCTCACTAGCTGCTGCCTGTCCGTCAGGAAGCTGTTGATCCACTGACAGAAGGAGGTGGGCACGGAGAGCTGAGTTAGTTTGGGCAGGAGGATGTTTGGGATGATAGTGTTAAAGGCCGAGGTGAAGTCCATGAACAGGATCCTCACATGAGTCCCTGGTCTGTCTAGATGTTGCAGAACATAATGCAGTCCCATGTTTACTGAATCGTCCACAGACCTGTTTGCTCTGTAAACAAACTGAAGAGGATCCAGCAAGGGACCAGTAATGTCCTTCAGGTGGGCCAGCAACAGTTTTTCAAAAGACTTCATGACCAAATACGTTAGAGCCACAGGTCTCATGATAATGAACTGGAACCTGACCAGACTCATGACCATCAGCTGTGACTTGACGGGGTGACGTGGTGGTACGCCTTTTGCGGATCAGGCTACAACTGTGCCGCCAATTTTGTGAGCGTGCTCTGGACAGCCGAATTTCAGTAACATACACTGTGTAGCGCTCCTCCCCGCGTCACCCACAGTAAACAAAGAGACCAAACAGACAACAAAGATAATCCATAGGTCCGTTAAACTACAGTTAAAGATCATCTCCAGGCTAACCAAGAGGTTCGTGGGTTCATTGAGTCCAAAACTGAACAAGTCTTTAAATAAAATTTCATTATATAGGGGTACCTGGTAAGTTAGTTCACAGAACCGGTGAACATACTCATCAATAGAAAGGCCTCCTTGCCGAAGATGTAATAACTGGGTGACTGGGTCCATACCTGGCCAAAGTCCTCTGGAAAAGCCGCTGGATCCTTGTTGGGCTGAGTATTCTGTAACGGGTCTGACAAGACGTGAGACGTGTGGATCCATAAGCAAGCTTTATTTAAAGAGACGTGGTAAAAAGGCAGGGTCAAACAATGGCAAACAGGTATAAGGCGGGCAAAACACAAGAATAGTCACAGGGCTAACGTAGGTCACCGATCAGCAGACAGAATAACAGGGGCGAGACGAGAGGGAGAAATCCAAGAAAACAGGGCAAAGATCAGAAATCGCAAAAACAGGAAAGGCAAAACAAGGAAAACACGGAGACTCGGAAAGGGGTACAGGCTAAAACAATACTCAGCAGAGAATGTGGTAAGGAGGTGGGTGTGTATTTAGTGAGTGAGGTGATTAGAAAAGCGTGGTGCAATCAGGCAGTGTGCAAAATCGTGAAAGGAATGATTGGGATTTATGTAGTCCGGGGTGCCTACTTGCCAAACAGTTGTGTTGTGCAAGAGGTCAATGGAAAATGGAAAGGGGGTGACCATTCTGGTGGTGAATAAATAAACGGAAAGTCCATGGAACGAATTCGTGACAATAAAGCTTATTTTTTAAAACATTCATGCCTTTTTCCCAGATAGGTCATGTCTATTGTATGGCCTTTGAAAAAACATTGCATTAGCGATATTTTCCCTATTGTGGCCTAGGAGAGAAGCCAGACGCATTGTCACCCCTCCTAACTGAAAAAGTATGAATTTTTATATACAGTACAAAAATTTAAAATTGAGTTTTTCACCATTTTGGACAGCCCAACCAATTAACAAGCCAGCTTTGAACTTCAGTAACCCTGATCCCGTTTGTGAGGCGAATAATGATCGTGGGACTTGTACCTCTTTTAATGTGCTCCTGGCCCTCTTGAAAAACTGATTTTTGTAAATCAGTTATTACCGCTTTCTGAGATGTTTGAAATATGCATAATCAAGGGGTTTTCCGCTAAGAATGAGGTGTTGAGGTGGTACGTCCTGATTCATGTGCAAACATGATACGGCTAAAAAAGTGCACTATGCCCCATAAAATGACTTACGGTCATAAAACACTGAAGGAACATTTCATTAAAAAAAATCTCCAGCAGCCTTATTTTTAATCTTTACCCTCACAGTTCCAGCTGCTCTGGATCGCCAGATCGCCCGACCCAGCGAACATTCTATAACAATATTCTAACAAGCATTCTAGACAACTGAATCAAAACTCATTATTATGATTTACGTGAAAACGTGTAGGACGAATGTGTTAAAGTTATAATCTGTTAAGGGGGGTGTATAATTTTAATCTATATTGATATATATATTATATCTATATCTTATACACCGCATGATGTGTAGATATAAAGAAAAAGTTTGAGTTGAGATATTTTTAATATATTGATATATAACAAATTATATGAATACACATATACATGTAAACATTTTCAAAATATATACTGTATATCTGTGTATTTATATATACACAGTACACGCATATATTATGTAAACAAACTATTATTTTGGATGTAATTAATCGTTTGACGGCACTAGATGATTAAACTGTGATTATTGTGTTGTTTGCACAAATGCATTGATCACCGCTGATCAAAGTGACCGTAAGGTCATTTATAATGTTACAAATATTTCAAATAAATGAAATTCTTTTCAGCTTTCTGTTCATCAAAGAATTCTGGGAAAAGATGTGTTTCCACAAAATCTGTTTTCAGCATTGATAATAATGAAAACAATCATTAATAACTGAGCACCAATAATAACTGGTGATAATTGAGCACCATCAGCAATTTAGAATGATTTCAATTGTAATATTATTTAACAAAATTACAGTTTTTTTTTTTTTTGTTACTGTGCAAGAGACTTCTTTCAAAACTCTTAAAGTCCTTGCACACCAAATCCAAAATTTATCAGATTAAAAAAATTAATTAGTTTTGCATGTTAAGAAATAAACACTACCTCACGTTGTGTTCATCACGTTTACACTGCCTCCGGAACTTTTGTGCATTATAAAAAAAATAATTCGGCTCGGGTTCTATTTTCTAGATTTTTCGCATCCGTAGCAAGCAAGCATTTTGAGAAGTGCTTTGATGTGTGCAAGGTTTGGATGATGATGAATATGAATGAATGCATATGGAAAATTGCATCGGAAAAAATCTGGACTAATAATTTAGGTGGGTTCAGGTTAATCGGGACATCTTTTCCCCGGGCATCTCCGTGGCACAGTGTCAAATGACCTGCATCTGAAATGAACATTTTTCAGTTGCCAGGATGATTGTGAGTTGTTTTGGCTCTGATCATGCTCTCTCATGTTTTAGGGGCAAAAGGAGTCCGCGAGGAGCAGAAGCAGGGCAAGTGGACGGTCATGAGATCCACTTCTTCACCCCGGTGCGCCGCTCGGTGCGGATCGAGAGAAGCGCTCGGCGTTATCCCACAGCTTTGCAGGAGCACGAGCCCTGTGTGACCTCTCTCTGTGAGCGTCAGGAAGAGGTCAAAGGTCAGAGCTCTCCGGTGTATGTGTACCATGAGAACGAAGCGCTGACCGACCGCGTTCACATTACACTTGTTTATCCAGAGGAGGAAGAAACGTGATGGTGTTTATCAGCACGCTCTGACGTTTTCATTCTGCATTCACTATTTCTCTGTAAAACAGCAGATTTCTGTATGTTATCTGATTGGTTCATACCTTCATTGCTATGCAGCACTGCTGTATGTACAGATAAGATGATGGTTTTGTCTAAATGTGCTGATAAAGACTTGACACGACGTCTAACTTATCTTTATAACTTGTGTTATAATTTATGAATTAGACTCAATCTCTGCATGAATCTTATTAAAGCATATTTGAGTCAGTGTTGCTGTAATTTTGTTCCATTGAAAGTGGAGAGTTATTGATCAAAGCGAACAAACATTTTATGAATCTTTGCATGGCCTGAGCTCTGTTTTTAGATCATTTCCCATTGGTGTTATGTAATATGCCTTTATCTACAGTCTTCATTGTTTATTGAATCTTGAAACGCACAGGACATTAGGTCCAGTAAACTGATGATTTGAAGGGATACTTTAACCAAACGAGAAATCTAGCATTATTTATTCACTCACATGTCAGTCTGACTTTTTTCTTTAGAACACAAATGTTGTTGTTTTTCTGGTCGTGTGTTGTTGCCTGTTAAACGCTCTTCAGAACATCGACAGAGCATCTTATCTGCAGGAAGATGAAATACAAGATCTTCAGGAGCCACTGTGTAAAATATAACAAAAACGTACATTTATAAAGCGGAGAGTTCCGGTGCTTGATTCTGATTGGCTGAGCCACGTTCGAAGCTGTTGTAAATTACTCTACAAACACACGCCTTTGTTTACTTCTGTGTGCTGCTCGGCCACCACTTTGTAGCAACCACAACTGTTTCTGAGGAGCTACATTGTTTAGTGGAAGAATACTGTGTTTATTAATATCATTGCACTTTATTTGCTCTGTTTTATTTTGTGAAACCTTACTACGTATATGGAATAACTGTTTTATAAAAGCAGTAAGCCCCGTGAAGCCGTGCTTTACAGTGAATTTATAACAGCTAAATCCGCTTCACCTCGTACCTAACAACGCCCCTTAGCTGTTATAAATTCACTGTAAACTGACATGTGTTATTGCTTTATTTTGCATTATTTTTAGAAGATTTGTGGTTGGTAAGATGTTTTTACGTTCTCTTAACAAGCCTGCATTTATTTGATCAAAAATAAAAACAGTACTAATGTGAAATATTATTACAATTTAAAATAATAAAAATGTAATCCGTTTTATAATTGATTCTGAAGCCGGTGTCACACGATCCTTCAGAAATGGTTTTAATGTGCTGATTTGCTGCTCAAGATTTTGTGGGAATTCTTTGGTGAAAAGAGAGTTCAAAAAACAGATTTAATATTTGAAATAAAAATATGAGAATGAAGTTGCACAGATGTATAAAGCTGAATGTAGTGTGAGATGATGAGATGAGACTGTGTGGCAGAAGTGCCTGAGGATAAAAAAGCGATAAAGCCCTGATAATGATAGGTCTGTTTGAAAATGTGGAAGTGCTTATTACATTTCCGTGAGTAACGCACGACAGAAATTTGTCACTCGGCAGATGACGCAAGGAATTTTTTGCAGTTCACAGCAGCAGTACGTCACGACAAAACACCGCTCCAGTGCTCACCTTTCAAACAGCTGGCATAACTCCATATTGCTCATCTATAATGGGACTGCAATACAGGTGTATATATTCCAGCGTTCAATACAAGTTCAACTCGATCAACAGCATTTGTGGCATCATAATAAAAAAGCAACAAGTAAAAGACTTCCAATGAAACCGTTCAGGAAACCACTTTTTTTTTTTGTTTGAGTACAGCTCAGTTCCCATCTTTACAATAACGTCACAATGCGTTACAGTATTCCAGGTTCAATGCAAGTTTTGTCTCAATGATTAAATGTATTGCAACAGGGTCAAAACCACAGAAATCTGGGTTAAAGTAAAGCACTTCCAATGAAAGTTGCGTGAGAATTTATCATCTAAAATGACTGTGTGGCTATATTAAATGTACTGTCTGCGCTTGGATATTAAGTATTGATCAAATCTGAACTGTTGTTGATGTAATTGTTTTTCGTCCTACATCCTGTCTTAGAAACACACACACACCCTATAAAAACATTGGAA
Source organism: Sinocyclocheilus anophthalmus (assembly GCA_018155175.1). Taxonomy (NCBI): domain Eukaryota; kingdom Metazoa; phylum Chordata; class Actinopteri; order Cypriniformes; family Cyprinidae; genus Sinocyclocheilus; species Sinocyclocheilus anophthalmus. The sequence goes on from JADLZN010001644.1 coordinate 134,612, forward strand.
TGGTTTATTCCACCACTCTCATGGTTACAATGGATAAAAATGATCAACCAAACCTCCCTTGTATTCTATAAACAACTTGTCTTCATTTTTTCTTTTGTACTTCTTTCTAAAACCCAAACAAAAAGTATATTTTTTAGTTTTAAAATAAATTTTATACTTGAATTTCACATACTCTGTTATTGTTCTGTAGACTGTGGCTGAGTTTAGTGCTGTTGCTTAATAAGCTAACATTTTTTGCATAACTTAATTTCCAAGTGTTTTCATCAGATTCCAATGAACCTGATCTAGTGCCGCAAACTGCGCCTTCCAAGAGCCTCGTATCTGGTAGAACGTATCTGACGATGCTTACGATAATGACGAAGAGTTACAACTGTTAACTAGTAACCACTAAGTTTTACTTCTAATTATTATGCATGTAACCGTCTTCAGCAAATGAAGTTTTGCACGCTAAAGCTTGTCCCAGTGGAGAATTTAATCACTTGTGTCATATCTTTAAAACTCTTCAGTCAGAACTTGAATTTGTGCTTAAGGTTTTTTTATATTTCCGGTGACATTGTTACTTGTGATTGAGGAATAGTTCAGCCAAAAATAACTCCACTGACTCACCCTCAGGGCAAGTCTTTCAAGATCGAGAGGTTTCTTCATCAGAACAGATTTGGAGAATGTAGCATTGCATCACTTGCTCTGCAGTGAATGGTGCCGTCAGAATGAGAGTCCAAACAACTAATAAAGACAGTCACAATAATCCACACCATTCCAGTCCATCAGTTAACATCTGGAGCTGAAACAAATCCAATGACGTTTTTTTTTTAAGAGTTTCATTCTGACGGCACCCATTCACCTCATATGATCCAGTGCTGAGCAAGTGATGCAGGCTACTTCTCCCAATTGATGAAGCAACAAACTCGTCCACATTGAGAATTTAGAAATTGGTGAACAGTGGAGACCAAGATTGCAGAACTGGTTTACATGAGAGCACTTGAAAAAAAATGCATTCTTCAATCTCTTTTTATTTTTATAGTGCTTTACGCATTAAAGTAAGATCTTTCAGGGAGTACCGCATCTTGGATGCACTTCAAATCTAATTCCTGCCTCTAATGCAGTGCAGCAGACACTAGTGTCATTAATGGAGTTCATGAGAAACGGTTTCATTTAGCGATTAGCAGCTCTACTGCAAAACCGTAGTGAGATTATTCCATACGGATCTGGTTTAATTTGATTCCGTTCAGTTCCGCAGGTTAAACCCGTCTCCCAACTGATGGCAGGATTCTTCATCTTCGCTAAACACACCTTTTTTACTAAATCAATAAGGCCTGACCTGTAGACAGCAAAACACTTTGATGGAACATCTGAACATTGAACCACGTGGGTGGCAAATGGCCCTATGTAACCAGCTCCAAGGTAATGATAAAACAGCCTGAATTTTATGTAATCGATTAAAAACAAGTGTACTTGACCGCACTAAAAAAATACATAAATACAAGCAAGCACATTTGTAGCACACTCTTTTTTTTTGTGCTAAATAAAATTGTAAAAAGTTTTACGCTATAAATACACTAATTAAAAGCATATTTCTACTTAAGTGCAATTGCAATAGTATACTAAATACCACTGATATTTAAATTGATTTTTAGTGCATTGAAATAAAGTATACTGTACCCCAAAAAGTCTATTTCTTAAAAGTGTGCTTTGACTAATTTAAAAATTAAGAACACTTTTAACACAGTTTAAATTGAATTGATTATATATTTAAAATATCTTAGTAATGTAATAGTTATAAGTACGTTTTCCCAGCTGTGCTACTTAAGTGCACTTAATATAAATACACTAATTAGCACTAACACTGATTTTAAGTGTAGTCGGATGAAGTGTTTTATAACTGCATTGCTTAAAAGTGTGCCACGATCACTTCACATAAAATTTGAGTGGATTTTTAAAATATATTATAACTACGTTCTAGGCAAGGCAAGTTTATTTATATAGCATTTCATACACAATGGTAATTCAAAGTGCTTTACATAAAAGGAAGTAAAATAATCATAAAACAATAACCACAACAATAAAACAAGGGATTTAACCGTTAAAAAATACAAATATTGCAAAAATACATTGCACAGTGCTCATTCAGTAAATGCACAGCTAAACAGATGAGATTTGAGTCTAGATTTAAATGTGACTAATGTTTTAGCACGTCTTTAGCTCTTCTGGAAGCTGACTGTATTACATTTGCTGTTGTAGCACACATGTGAGAGTGGAGTGAGGAGGAGAACGAGGTTCTGCGTTGATTGCGAGCCAGCCTTTCTGCTTCTTTATGCAAAGCCAGTTTCTGGCCTGAGCCGTCCCAGCTTCGTTTTCTACACTGACTGTTTCTTCTTCTGGATTATGCATTGCTCTATAGCACAGCATGCACAGTGCTTCCTCACGCTGCTGAATCCCATGTCTCAGCTGTTTGTTGCGAAAATGGCTTTTGTTAATTCACAGTGTTCAGTATTTATTTATTTATTATTTATATTTATATTTTTATAATATTTGCAGGCCATTTCAAAGCGGTTTTCTTTTCTAGATTCAGTTCATTCTCTGCTTCACCTGCTGCTCTGCACTGACTGACTGATCATGCTGTGCTTTTGATCTCTCTCTCGCTCTCTCTCTCTGTTTTTGTTCTTTGTTTAGGGGGAATCTGTTGGCCCTGGATTTGATTGGATTTCAAAATAAAGGCTTATCTGAAGAATTTGTCTACCAAGTGCTTTATTAACTTTTTTGTGTAGCCCCAGTGAATGCTTTTTTACTCTCTCATGCTAGAAGTAATTGTTGTGGAGGATTAATAACAACGCTGTCCTTCCACAGCACTGCAGTGGTGTTGTGTGTGTGTGTGTGTGTCTGTTTTGTGTGTGTGTGTGTGTACCTGTTTTCTATTCTGCTGGGGACTTAAACCTGACTACACACAGACTCATGGGGACTTGTGTCACGGTGGGGACCTAAATTGTGGTTCCCATGGGTAAACAAGCTAATAAATCACACAGAATTAAGTTTTTTTTGAAAATCTAAAATTGCAGAAAGTTTTCTGTGAGGGGTAGGTTTAGGGTTGGTGTAGGGTGATAGAATATACATTTTGTACAGTATAAAAACCATTGCGCCTATGGAGAGTCCCCACAAGGAAAGCTGACCAGCCATGTGTGTGTGTGTGTGTGGTTGTGTGTGTGTGTGTGTGCCTGAGTGTGTGTGTCCTGAGTGTGTGTGTGTGTGTGTGAGTGAGTGAGTGTGTTGTGATTATAGATGTGTGTGTGTGTGTGAGTGTGTGAGTGTGTGAGTGAGTGTGTGTGTGAGAGAGTGTGTGTGTGTGTGTGTGTGTTGTGAGTGTGTGTTGTGAGTGTGTGTTGTGAGTGTGTGTTGTGGTTGTGTATTATGGTGGTGTGTGTGTGGGTGTTTGTGTGTGTGAGGTGAGTGTGTGTGTGTGTGAGTGAGTGATGAGTTGTGTGTGGTGTGTGTGTGGTGTGTGTGCGTGTTTGTGTGTGTGTTTGTGTGAGTGAGTGTGTGTGTGTTTGTGTTTGTGTGTGAGTGAGTGTGTGTTTGTGTGTGTGTGTGTGATGAGTGGTGAGTGATTGGGTGTGTTTGTGTGTGTGTGTGTGGGGTGGTGTGTGTGTGTGTGGTGTCCTGAGTGTGTTGTGTGTGTGTGTGTGTGTGCCTAGGGTGTGGGTGAGTGAGTGGGTGTGTGTGTGTTTGTGTGTGTGTCTGAGTGTGTGTGTGTGTGTGTGAGATTGTGTGTGAGTGAGTGTGTTTGAGTGAGTGAGTGAGTGCGTGTTTGTGTGTGTGTGGTGTGTGTGTGTGTGTTGTGTGTCTGAGGTGTGTGTTTGTGTGTGTGTGCGCGCACACACTACTTGGTCTCTGCAGAGCATCATTCTGACGCGCATGGTTCTCTTGGCTTCAAGTCACATCATTCACTTAAACTGTGTATTCAGCAGGTCAGAACAGATGAAAAACACATCCAGCATAAATCTTCTGACAGAGAAGAAGGTCAGTTAAGGCAAATTCCCTCAGTTACAGTAAACATTTACAGCTTTATAGTAGACTGACTTCAGTTTTAACCTAAACTATTACATTAGTCTTTCAGCCTGTAATGAACTGTTACATATGAACTGTTTTTTTATTAGAAATAATAGTGTTAAAGTGGTAATAAACGGGTTCTAATGCAAATTACAAGGTAAGTAACAAAATTCCCATGTATTGTTACAAACCACTGTAAGTACTGTACATGTTACTGTAAATAATGCTTATCAACATCCAGTCAGAAACCCAAGACTGATTTTTCCCTCCTCAGTTCTATATAAATTATTTGGACACTTACGCCATCTGTAAGGATGTGCATCAGTGCATTAGATAAATGTAATTGTCCTGTACTCATAGAGAACAATAGGGTTCATAAAGGATGCTGCAGTTGAGACATTGCAGTTTATTAAGTAGACATGGTGTGACAAAGTTCCACTTTAAACTGGTTAGCCTAGTTTTTTTTAATGAAAGAGATTTCTATATTTTACCCATTCAATAGGCAACCCAAGTTCCACACACAAACCTAGTGATGTATATTATAGCGGGACATTTGTGTCTATGACACGCTGAGATTCATTGATTATAAAGGATGTTTGTGAGATGAGTGTTGTGTGAGTGATTTTATAGTTCAATAAACAAGAGGTTAATATGAAGTGACTTACATTTTATGAATACTGTTGTCTGGTCATCTGATCATGCTGCTGTCATCAATGTCTACACCCACCCAACCCTAAACTTACCCTTTACAATAATGCAAATACAGTCATTGTTGTTCAGTGTGACAAAAATTACACAATGAATGGCTCAGCGTTTCTCACCTACTGGCTTTTTTAGTTCCATTTTTAAAGACAGTTCTTCAAATAATTTGGTATTTCTATATTTTTACAAATTTGTATTTAAAATATGAATCTCAAAACTCAATCAATCAAAACTAAAGTAACTCAAAACTTTGTTATTATGAATTTAAATGCAATCATGCCACCGCTGAGCTTCATTAAACAGTCTGTAAATATGCCAAAATGCCATTTTTATGTGCACCTCTGATGGATTTTGTTGACACACCGATTTTATACTTAATCTTCGTGTGTGTGCCATATTATTCCAATTCAATTCATTGTTGTATTGTTTTGAAAAAGTTTACAATAGACCTATACATTTATGAATTCATCATAAAAGATGACACGCATTTAATAATGTTAGAAAAAAATGGCATCAGAGAATCACTGTAAGGAGTCACATATCGACTCATGATGGGAAGGTTGATTTTTGACATTGATCAAAAGATGCTCTTAAATTTTCATTTGATAGCTTTTTTTTAAGCACAATTAATGATGCTTACATTATTGCAATGAGCCCGGTCTCATGTTAATGCACATAAATAGTACGCCAAATAAAAACAGAAAATCGTCGTACTGATACGCAAAAATGGACTTTGGCGTGCATATGATACGCTCTTGTTTCGCGTGTATATGACACGCATCTACCCCACAACCCTAATCCTCCCCATTGCGTATCATATGCACGCCAAACTCAATTTCTGCGAATAAACAGCACGCGAAACTTAAACTCGTGCTATTGATACGCACTCTCAGGATTCCTGCACAATGTGTCTTGAATGATACAGGTAACTATCTCCAAGCAGAGATTCTGTTGAATGAGTTTATATCCCACATCATTAATGGATGCTGTTCTTTTGTGAACTTTGGCCATGGAGGCGTTTCCTTCTCATGTAAATTCTTCCCAAAAGCCTCGCAGAAACGGGGACAGATCCGTCCGGAGTAATGATTCCGGTAAGGCGGCGTCCTCCGGTAAACGTGAGAATGCTGCATCAGTTGTGTCTATAAATGCGCACGACATCCCCGAGATCTGCAGACACACGCTTTCTTCGGTGAAGCATCTCGAGGACGGGGAATTCAGCTGATCATCCGAAAACCAGGTATATTCATGCATCTTTATCATTTGCACATTTCATTTCTAAAGGATATGTTTCTTGATACAAGAAGCAGGTTGTCTTAAATAGATTTCTTTTTTTAATTAAATGACAGTCAAACTTTAGGAAAATGCACCCCTCAGTGACTGACTATTGCACTTTGGTATATTAATAATACGAGCTATATATATATCTAATATATATATACACTACCGCTCAAAAGTTATATGTAGGCATTCATTAGCGCTGTATTTGATGACTGGTCTATTCTTGGGCTATGGTTAGACGTCTGTTACATTTTCACTGACAGCCCAAATTTAGCCTAGACATCTAGGCTGTGTTTAGACGACTATTAGACGTCTTTTTGAAAATTGCTTGCTGGGAAAGACAGTCGAATATCGTATAATGTGTATGAATGTAACATGTAACAGCTTGTGGGATGCATGGCATCATATCATCAAATGCAAGTAAACTTTTGAAACATTTAAATTAGCATTATTTTTGGCATAATAAATGATGCTATATTTAATAATGCTGTAAAATAATTAAATAAAATAATGCTAATTTAAATGTTTCAAAAGTTTACTTGCATTTGATAAGAAGCTGCGTGGGCTAAAATGACATGTAAATAACTTTAAGGCTATTGTGGCCATGCTCTTCGCTGGTCTGGTTACTGGTACAGGGCTATAGCAAGCTGTTCAAATTAGACACAGATTGCCGCGATTTCGCTACATATAGAGCATGCCATGAATGACACTTACTGTATATCTTTGTCGATATTATTGACACTGCGAACGTGATTAACCGAGACTGAAATGACGGCTATTGCTTGCTGGGAGTAAGACGGTAATGTGTGTTAAAGAAGTCTCTTCTGCTCATCAAGACTGCATTATTTGATCAAAAATACAGAAAAAACTGTAAACCTTGCAAAATGTTATTACAATATAAATTAATGGTTTCTATTTTAATATCCTTTAAAATATAATTTATTTCTGTGATGCAAAGCTGAATTTCCATCATCATTACTCCAGTATAAAGATCACATGATCTTCAGAAATCAGTATAATATGCTGATTTATTATTAGAATTATCAACAGTTGTGCTGCCAAATATTTTTTTGGAAACTGTGATATTTTTTCAGGATTCTTTGATGAATAAAAAGTTAAAAAGAACAGCATTTATTCAAAATATAAATCTTTTCTAAAAATATAAGTCTTTACTATAACTTTTTATCAATTTAACATATCCTTGCTGAAACAAATTTTTAATTTCTTTCAAAAGAAAAAAAATAAAAAGGACTGAAAAAAAAAACTGACCCCAAACTTTTGAACGGTAGTGTATATTGTTAGAAAATATTTATATTTTAAATAAATGCTCTTCTTTTTAACTTTTTATTCATCAAAGAATCCTGAAAAAAAGTATCACAGGCTCCAAAGAAACATGACGCAGCAACAGTTTCAGCACTGATAATAAATCAGCATATTATACTGATTTCTGAAGATCATGTGACACTGAAGACTGGAGTAATGATGCTGAAAATACAGCTGCGCATCACAGAAATACATTACAGTTTAAAAGAGACACCTTATTTTATATTGGTAAAACTTTTGAAATTTGTTTACTGTAGTTTGATCAAATAAATGCGCATAAGAGCATAAGAGACTTCTTTAAAAAACATTACAAGTCTTACTGATCCCAAACTTTTGACCGTGTTTGTGTGTGTGGGTTGTGTGTGTGTGTGGGTGTGTGTGAGTGTGTGTGTGTGTTTGTGTTTGTGTTGTGTGTGTGTGTGTGTTGTGGGTGTTGAGCGAGAGAGTGTGTGTGGGAGTGTGTATATATATATAATATATATAACCGTGTTTGGGGAAAGTTACTTTTAAAGTAATGCTCTTAGAAAAACTGATTCTATATAGAACCTTAAAAGGTTCTATCAGGCACTTCATATATGGAATCCCTAAAAGGTTCCATATAGAACCCTTTTCAAGGGTTCTTTGTAGCCTGGAAAAGGGTTCCATATAGAACCCTTTAGGGGTTCCCATCATGGGATTATTCTTTGGATTTAATTTTTGTTTTATTTTTAATAAAATGTTAAGACTTAAACAGCTACTTTATCACTAGAAAAACTGAAATAAGCATAACACATCAAGGTGTTGTGTGATCATTCAAGACACTTTTATTAGCGTTTACAATGACAAGCAATATATAACACAGCAATTCATAGTGCAACAGTTACAGGGATTAACATAAATCCATTTTTCTTTATTTATTCATACTTTTTTATTGTTTTTACTTCTCTAAAATAGCACTCTTTTTATTTTAAAAATTAAATCAAATCTTAAAACTTACTTGAATTAGAGAGGAGTGTGGTGTTTTCATCTGAATGTAAGAATGACCAACACGTAATCTGCACTCCATAGTCCACCTTCATTGACCGTACAAAATATGAATTTATTTATCGACACTCACTCACTCATAAGCCCCTTCATGATAGCCAAAAAAGTATAATGGCAACCTATCAAGAAAAATGCCACACAAAAAATACTAAAATACCAACACACAAATACACCACAAGGAAGGAATCATATTAGATTATGATAGTGGAAAACTATCGACCTTTAAACGCAACACAAGAGCAAACAAGATAAAATAGTACATGAAAAAGAGGTGCAGGAAAAAAGAGAAATAACCAGAACACCCAGAGCCACTTTAATAGTTAGGAAAATCTAATTCAAAAAAGAACTATCAAATCACCCATGTCCCCACACAATCTTCACAAGAACCAATACTACACTCTCACGTTATCGCAAAAACAACGCAATACGAAAAATCACACTGTATTACATGAAGAACAAGCATAAAGGTATTATTAGAGGATAAAACGATTAAAAGTGCATAACAAAAAAGATAAAATACACACACAGACAAGCCAAATACAGGTTTATTGACACATAAACCATACAATACTAACATAAAAAATCAAAGCAACAACTATTGATTTTACGATACGCACACCACAAATACCAAGTATTCCCAGTAGAAATGTTAACTCTGCCATCACTTGGGCTCTCTGGTCTTCTTGTTTTGAAGTCTGTTCATAGGGTCGTTTTGATTGAAATCGGAAAGAACCCTAGGGTTCTTAGACCCCAAAGAAACCCTTTTTTTTAAAGTTACAATATTGGCATTACCTCATAAAAAGAAGTCAACTAATTATGTTTGACTTAAAAAGACGTTTAGGGAACATGTTAAATGTACTTGGTGGCGTTACTTTAAATCTAACAGGGCATTGCGTGTTTTGGTGTTTTGAAATAAAAAAGTTCTATTTGTTTGCAATATAAAAAGGACCTTTTCAACCAAAAAAGTGGGGAACTATCCAATCAATAGCAAGCATACTGCAAGAAACATAAGTGAACATCACGTGACACGTTAAGAGAGACCTAAGACACAAATAAAAAAAAAATCAAACCACACTCACATAACAGAGACGTACGAAATTTGTCAAGTAATGTGCTTAGTACACGTTGAACGGTCTCGAAGCGCAGAAGCAAAGACTGGCTTAATGAATTGGATAACGAACTACATCATAGTTGTGTTTAATATTTACAGTGCAGGATGGCTCAGTCTGAGTGCATTATTTTTATTCATTTTGAGGAATACTGATCTGTTTTTTGGTTTTGTTTTGGGGAGTGAGATGAATTGATGCATTTTCATATTTATTTTAGAACTACAGTAACTTCTGATTTCTCTCAACATGGGGACAGGAGAGGTGTCAGTGAATAAATAGGAAAACAAAATAACTTGCGTTACTTATTTGAAAAAATAACTCAGATATTCTCTTGTGGTGAGGCACGGATGAGTACGAGAGTAATGGATCATGCGTGATGTTACTTATTTGAAAAAGATCTGATTACGTAACTCGCGTTACCTGTAATGTGTTACAGTCCCGCACTGTGTGTGTATATATATATATATATATATTATAGATAAAGTCAAAAAATACATAAATCTAATATATTATATATATATACCACAGGTGATGAATATATTTCAACTAAAAAAAATAAGTAAACGTTAACTATTGAATGCGTATTTTATGACCTTTTTTTACTGTTTTACACACGCAATAAACCGTGAGAGGCTGTGTTTTTAAAAATTATTATTAATTAAAATGAAATGTTACCACAACTAAGGGGTACTGCAGAGGACATGTGCACCAGAGATCAGATGCACGCCCTAAATATGCCATAGTATAAAAATGAGTAAACGAAGAGATTTTATTGCTGATGGAAGAGTTTTCAGTTGTTTCTTGAATAGTGTAAAGGATTCGTGCTCGGGCTTCTGAAGGGGATGTAGACCGTGCATGTTCTGTATGCAAGCATCAGTGACTTAATTGGTAGTCAGGGCAGAGAGTGCAGCAACAGACATGAATTATTGTAGAGGTTTGATTGTCTGCAAACATGAGTTCCTCAGACAACTGGCAATAAGGCCAGCCAAAGACTGAAATGACTGTTCCGACGAGCAGGGTAGCAACCCGCAGAAGGTCAGTCTTGTTCTGCAGTATAGTCGTTGAAGTATTACTTATATCCTTCAAAGTTCTGCAATTCATATTAACATGTACAACCAGATCAGCTAATTATATTTCCTTATTCCTAGAAGAAAACTACCTGGGTAGTGTAGGTCATGTGCTGGCTTTTTGAATTTGCTGCCCCAAAACGATTGGAATGGCTAGTCAAAGCGATTGAAACTAGAGACAAATTTTAGCGGCATTTTCAAAATGCTACACTGTAAAAAATTATTCATTGAATTTACTAAAACAAATTAAAGGTAAGTGGTTGCAATCAATTTATTATAGCTACATTTAAATACATTTAGTTGACTAACTTTCAACATTTTTTTTATTTAAATGTAGCTAAAATAAAATGCAACCACTTACCTTAAAAAATTGAGTATAATTTTTTTTCAGTGTATGAGTGCTTTTACTTTACTATAAATGATTTAACTGAGATTTTTTGTTTGCTTGTTTTGTTTTATGTGCCTCTCGTGTATGGTTGTATATGTCTATATGTATATGCCTGGTTAAATAAAGGTTAAATGAAATTAAGGTCATCAAAGATTACCCCAAGATTTCTAACGGAGCTTAATAAGATTGTTGCTCATGAACCTAGCTGGATGGTGAAATTGTGCTATAGAGTCGGAGTGGCAGGGAAGACGAGAAGCTCGGTCTTTGCCAGTCTGAGCTGCAATGAGTGGGGGTTTTTTTCTTGCGTTCGTCATATGCCAGGTTAGGGATTTGTTCCTGCTAGAGTTGGTGCCGCGTTGTTTCATCAGCATAGTAAGCCATGCTGCATGGTAGCCGCACCATGGCGGGTGCCGTTCTAAAGGGTGTTCCCAGCATTAAGGTATAGGAGAAGCGAGCGGTCCAAGGACTGAAACCCTCATGAGCCCTCCGTGAGCCTTGATGTGCTTTGGATACCGATGGACGATGTGCTTTGGATACCGATGACTTAGAATCAGCTTTTGCAATTCGCAGAGCTTCAGTGACCGTCAGCAAGGCAGTCTCAGTTGAGTGACTGCTTTTAAAACCTGATGGGTTGTCATCCAGCTGGTTACTCTGAGAAAGAATGGGTGATACTTGATGTTATGAATGGGAAAAGAGAAACACATCTGTAACTTTCCACAAGTGCAGTGTTTAGTGTGTTTTTGTTTTTTGGAATGCTGTGATGAGATGTGCTGAAATACATTTGCATTTGATCCCAAAATCTTTCCCAAGATTTATCTGGTTCCCTGGTGCCCTCCAGGACCGAAGTTGTCCAGCCCTGCTTTAGGGAACCTTATTTGTTAGAAACAACACGGATTTGGAATGCATGTGGCTGCTTGCATTAGGCTGTATGTTTTCCAGTGCTGCAATGTGAGGTTTGGTGATATGCTTTTTAATGAATGTTTTGTTTCCAATTAGTTAGATGACGATTATAATAATAACTGATCATTACGACAGATTATTTCCATGTTTGTTGTGCATAGTGCCTTTGATATCCATTAAAATGCAATTTTTGCTGTTTTTTTTTTTTAATGTTGTTGCTGTTACAGTCTGTATGACCTGTTTGTCTATGGATATCTTTGTCTATTAGTGTCCAGAAGAAGCTTTCCAAGAATGAACATCAGCTCGATTAAACCGGCGCACCTGTCGACCAGCTGTGGAAAGCTTTTGTGCATTCAAAGCAGGCTGAGGCCCAATCGTTCTCATCAGCTGGTTGCAAAGAATGAACAGAAATTCAACCTTGGGAACTCAGGTAAAAGTCTGAACCTGTGCTGTGATCTGTCTGTGTCGCAGTCATTACTGTATGTACTGTGATGTCATTTGTAGTTTCTTGTTTTGTACAGTAAAGCTCTGTTTTGTTTTGTTTTTCAACTGTACGTTTCATGAAAGTGTTTTGCATAACGATTTAATTCTAATTCCAGCAATATGATTTGTCTTGTCTTCTTCAGTCAAGGTGTATCATATCTTGTATAATAGAACCAGACAATGCATGGCTTTTGGCTTTGAGGTGGAAAATAAGTCTGTTTTCCCTTTTGTTACTAATGGTGAAGAGGTCAAATTTAAGGTAATGTCTCAGACACTGAATTGCAAAGAAATCGCTTATTGCCAAATACTTTCTTATTTGATCATTTCTGATTCTATATAATCATGTCTGCTGGCTTTCACACGCAGGCTTTACTCACAGACAAGCTGATTACGGGAAAGGCCTTTGATGAAACGTTCTTATTTAAGTGGGGTGAGCAAGCGATCTCTGGAGGTTGGAGGAGTCTGGAATCAGTGGCTAAACCCAAAAAGTACCTGTGTGTTAAAAATGAGGTCAAAGTGATCATCACAGAAAAACAGAGTCCGGTTTTTCAAATCTGTTACTCAGATGAGAAAAAAGGTAATGTTTGCGAGAGGAATATTGTACTTTGTGAATAGTTACCGTGTCTGCTGACTCTGCACAATACACTGCAAAACCTAATCATCCATCTGTTGCATTTATAAAACATAACAGGTGAAATCCAAGATAATGAGAGAAATCCATACAAAGAGATCTCCAGGCGAAGACGCAACTTAAAAAGAGGACCTTCATGCCACGCGGAATCGGAATCCAATAAACCACTGTGCTGCAACAACAGGTACTCCTAAAGTGTAATCCGTTACTGACTCCAAATTGCATGACAAAAAATTGACTTCACATATTTAGGTAATATAATCAGACAGCTTTTCGATTGCTTTTGACCTTACTCATCTATCACATTGATTTAAATAGGATAATTTTGTACCATATTGATATAAAAATGGGTAACACTTTATTTTGATAGCCCCCACTTAGAACATTAACAGTACGTATCTTTGCAACTAAATTCAATTTTTTTTCAACGCTTACATTTTTTAAACTTTGCCATTTTTTTTAAAAACTTTCTTACACACATTGCAAAAAAACGCAACCAAATGAATTGTTGAGAATCAAGTCAACCTAAGTTGCTTGAGTAAGTGTTTGTCTTGAAATATTAATAACCATATTAAAGTTATTTTTTTAATGGGTTAGGGACATTATACTGACGAGACCTTTTGCTCACTGAAAAAGTATGTTTGGTGAGTTCCACCGAGCAAGAATGATGCCGATGAACTGAACTGAATCTTTCTTTCTCAGCAAACCAAGCGGATGAAAGATGTGAAAGCTGACGCTGCTTCTTCACACCAACAAAAGGGTTTGATCTCAACACCATCTGAGAAAACATGAGCGTTGATGCTCCGTTGGGTCTTTGAGGGCATGGCAACGAGTTCTCCTAATGCAAGCAGTTTCTGATATTAAAGTAAACCAAAAAAAAAAAAACACTATTTTTTTGTTGGTTACTTGAATCAAATAAACCTTAACTGAATAAAATATAAAAAAATCCAGATATTATCGTATATAATGTATTATATGCCTTAGCACATTTCCACATTTTCATTCACATTCTAAATCTAATCTAAACTAACTGAAAAGCTAAAAACAGAAATAAATTAAGTCTATATAGACATATTAAAAAACGGATTATAGAAAACACAAAACAAAATGATTAAAGTAAAACTACACTTTGAAATAAAATAAAAAAAAGGCAAAACATATAATTCAATGTGACGATCTTACTTTTTTTATTGCGTGTCAAACAACTGATTAATCAAACGATTAATTGCATCCAAAATAAGTTTTTGTTTTCATAATATATGCGTGCATACTGTGTATATTTATTATGCATATACATTTGATAACTTGTAAGCCAGAGATCTGGTACTTCTTGCTTTTGTCCAATATAATATCTCTGTCTATCCGAAGTTAATCTGAGAAATTATTGGTCCCACTCTTTTACATTTTTAATACTATCTGTGTTAGCTTAGATAATTTAGAAGTTTCATCTGGTCTTGTTGAGATATATAGTTGAGTATCATCGGCATAACAGTGGAAACTAATCCCGTATTTCCTAATAATATTACCAAGTGGCAACATGTATAACGAAAATAGCAGAGGACCTAGGACAGACCCTTGTGGCACTCCATACTTTACTGGTGATAATTGAGATTACCGCCTCTCTCCCTCGCTTTCCGCCTTGTCCCCATTTAAATGAACAAAGTGGTAGCGATTGGACAGGTAGAATCTAAACCATCTTAAAGCCTGCCCTTGGATACCTGTATAGTTTTGTAATCGATCTATGAGTATGTCATGATCTATAGTATCGAATGCAGCACTAAGATCAAGTAAAACTAGCAATGAGACATAGCCTTGGTCTGACGCAAGAAGCAAATAATTTATAATTTTAACAAGTGCAGTTTCTGTGTCTATGGGGGGGCCTTCCTGAAAACCTGCCTGCAATTCTTCATAGAAATCATTTTTTTTTTTTTTTGTTTTTTTTTGCAAGAAAGGAGCTGTCAAGAATTGTGAAAGAGTAAAACAAACTCAGGTTCTCAGCGAAGAAATTCTATTTATTGTTCAAAGGAAGTTTGTGGAGAATTACAGCAGTACACACTTGACTGAACAGCTGCCTTTATCACATAACACAGTACAGACAAGAATGAGGTCGAAACTCGTATGGATATTGAAGTTAGTCAAAAATCCCTATGGCTCCCGGGTGCATGTATGGCTAATCCTCGAGATTACAGAAGGCTTGAAAACAAAACTCCTTTTTCTTTTCTCTCTTTCTTTTCTTTTTCCTTTCCTTTCTCCGCTCAAATGAAAAATATCCAACACCCATGACAGAGAGACACACATTCGGACAGATCCACTGCAGTAAGACTCGCGACAACTTAATATGCAGAGAAAGAGATCGCCGAGAAATAAAGGAGAGGTATTACGTCACTGGGGTTGGAATACAAGCTAAACTGAGAAGTCTAGTTTGTATATTTCACATATATTTCACTCTTCCAAGACCATAGGAAATGAATGGAAAAGCAGTAAGAAATATATCCCTATAAATAATTGCATCCGACTTTTATTTGTTAAATAGCCTGTTCAGGAAGCATTTATAATTGATTCTATAGGTCTATATATAAATATATTTCTATATATTATAGTTGTGTCTTTCTGATTATTTGTTTGTTTTTAAAAAATAAATCTATTTAAACCCAGCTGGGTGTTATTTCCAGTTATGTCACCTAAGCTCTAAAACTACTAAAGGTTTTCGCGACCCCTTTTCGCCCGTTCAGGCAATGTGCTCGACTCCTGACAAGAACCGGAAACTACGAATAAAGGCACCAGCCCGGCGTGGACACCTTTATAGCAGCACCTTTTAAAAAACGTTTGTACATTGTTGCTTGAACTGTGTGTTTGTCCACAAGCTGCAATTTTGAACGCTGTTTGAATCTGAGTCTTATATGTACACCCCACACACATCACACACCACAACACAAAACAAACACACTCTCCACACACACTCCACAACACAAACACACTTCTCACACAACACAAAAACACTCACACTCTCACACATAACACACACACACACCCCTCCTCCGACACACAACACCTCCCCACACAACACACCACTCACACTTCATCACACACACACACTCTCTCTCACACACACACTCTCTCTCACACACACACACACACCCACTCTCTCGCACACACACACACCTTCACACTCACACAACCCACCTCACCACACACACTCGTCATCCCCTCTCACACACACCACTCTCTCAACACAACACATCGCTCTCTCTTTCTCTCACACACACACACTCACACAACACACACACACACAAACACACTCACATACACACTCACATACACACACACTCTCTCTCTCTCACACACACACACACTCACTCACACACACACACACACACCCACATCCCCTAAAAGAGCTACTATGAGATTCCACTCAGATCGCTCATATGAGCTGGTTTGCTCTCCATCGGGCAGCAACAACACCAAAAACAACTATAGTAAGATAATCATCAGTCCTTCTTGACACACTAACACTATACCATCCCTGCTTGTGAACTCAGACTGTGTGAAAAAGGGTGGTGCTAAGTTTTTCTTTCTCTATCTTTAGAAGGGGGTTTTCTTTCTATCTTTATAAAGGGGCACACTTTCAAAACGACAAGACCTACAGAGAGCAGCCAGCAGAAACATCCATTTATCTAGCCACACATAGTCTAAACTGCTTTAAACAGGATTCTCTTACATCTACACGACAGTGTTTCTCAGTCAAACATATGTTCTCTCGCCTTCGGTCGCTCCATGCAGCCCTCTCCAGAGAGCGGCTCTCGCGCTGCGCGGCTGCCCAGCGACGCGACACCTCCGGCGGTCAGTCGTCGTCCAGATCTTCGCCCTCGGACTCCTCTCCGGTTCTCCGCTCGAACGCTTTATCTCTGTGCCGCTCCTGGATCTCCTTCATCTCCTCGGCGTAGCGGCAGAACGCTCCGCCGAATCTGCTCCAGGCTTTGAAGGGGATGGTGATAGAGTTCCTGTAGCTGGGCTTCACCTCGCTCACACGCAGAAACACGCCGTACTTGTTGGAGCCCACGTCGAAGAAGAACCGCTTGGAGTCCACCGCTATCGACGTGCCCTCGGGTAACTCCGCGTAGCCTCCTCCTCCTCCTCCTCCTCCTCCTCCGCCGGAGCAGGCTAGCTCCTCGTCGTCGCCGCCGTAGTCGTCGACCAGCTTCGCCAGCGCGTCGCGGAACTCGATGAGACCCTGAGCGGGAAGAGCGATAGTTTGCCCGGACTGAACTCCTCCGCCGGGAACACCGAACCCGCCGCGGTTAACGGTCTGCCGGATCCGCAGGAATCTCCCGCGCTGGTTCTCCTTCAGATCGAGGTAGTATTTGCGGTTTTCCCTCACGAGATACTCGCTCTTCAAGGCCCGTCTAGGCCCGCCGTCCTCGCCTCCGGAGGACTGCGCGATCTGCTCCGGAGTGCTGGGCCCGAGCTGGGCGTAGTGTTCGATGAAATCCCCGAAGTAGTCCCGGAACTCCGCCGCGACCGACATGGAAAGCGTCAGGCGGCTTTTGGAGCCCCCAGCGCCGACCTCGGCGATCTTGATGAACCTGCCCTTCGAGTTCTGCTTGACGTCCAGATAGAAGCGCTTGTTCTGGATGTCGAGGCGCTTGGACGCCAGCTCTTGGGTCTCCTGGTCCCTCTGGACCGCTTGGAACCCGCTTCCTCCGCCGCGCTCACTCCCGCTGTCCCCATCCGCCATCTTCTCCAGCACCCGAGCAAAGCTTAGTTTTTCCCACCCGTATTTCATCAGGTCCCGCCTTCTGACCCGAGAGCGTCCTGTGAATGGGCCGTAGCCCTGGGACGTCACCGCCTAGGAACATCCTGTGATTGGGCGGTTGGCGTGTCAGTCATTTATTCGCTTCTCCTATTGGATGGTAACCCGTCTGTCATCTGAGTAAACACCAAATCCTCGTTCTCTTTGGCCTGTCCAAGTGTAAATCCCACCAGTGTCGATAACGCACTGTCACAAGCACTTTAGTACAGATAACACTTCACTTATACTACTGCGGTTTTTACCGCCTTCTAGCTATTTAAATATGTGACCCTGGAGCACAAACCAGTTCCATTAGGTAATTGATATTTAATACATCTCTGAAAGCGAATAAATATCTCGTCCATTGATGTATGGTTTGTTAGGATAGAACAATATTTGAAAATCTGGTAATCTTGAGGGTGCCAAACAATCTAAATATATGAGAAAATCATCTTTAAAAGTGGTTCAGATGAAGTTCCTTAGCATGCATATCTAATCAAAGGGACCATTTTTAAGTTTTTGGATATATTACGGTAGGCTATTACTAATATCTTCAGGAACATGATCTTTACTTAATAGCCTAATGATTTTTGGCATAAAAGAAAAATGTATAATTGTGACCCATACAATGTATTGTTGGCTATTGCTACATAATTGACAAGTGCTACCGGTATATTTTGTTAGCACAATAGTAAGAACCTTTCTTCTAAACACTATAAGTTCGTCACGAAAGTGTAAACCTTCATAACCCTCTGGGGCATTTTTGACCAGGATGTTTTTTTCTTCTTAACAATTTTTTTTTAAAAGTGGTGTTCCTCTTGAGTGGTACAGGACTTTTGTTCCACTTGAATTTGGAACTCGCACACAAAATATTTAGTGGATTCGAGGACACACACACGACACTTACCCACCACACTCTCTCTCCTCTCCCTCCTCTCTCCTCCCTCTCACACACTCAATCACACACACACACACCCCCACACACCACACACACACACACACAAACGCAGCTCTCTCTCTCTCGCTCAACACAACACACAACACTCTCTCTCTTCTCATCTCCCTGCAAACTCTCACAATCAACTCTCTCGTCCGGCGCACACACCACACACACACACACACCCACACACTACACAGACACACACACACACCACACTCACTCTCCCCTCTCTCTCTCTCCTCTCCTCACACACACAACACACACTCTTCACGCCTCTCTCCTCTCACCACAAGAAACTCTCTCCTCTCTCTCGCACACACACACCACCCCCACCACCTCACTCTCCCTCTCCTCCTCTCTCACACACCCCACCCAACACTATAACACACACTCTCTCTCCTCTCTCTCTCTCTCACACACACCACCACTACCCACACTCTCTCCTCTCTCTCTCACACACACACACACACACACACCATCTCTCATCTCTCTCTCACCTCTCACACCACACACAGACACACTACCACCCTCTCTCCTCGCTCTCTACTACACACACACACTCACACTCTCCTCCTCTCGCTCACACACACGACACACACACACTCTCTCTCTCTCGCTCACACACACACACAAACACACACTATCTCACACTCTCTCTCTCCTCCCCTCTCTCTCTCTCTCTCTCCCCCACACACACACACACACACACACCTCTCTCTCCCTCTCACACACTCGACACTCACGACTCTCTCCTCCACACACACACACACTCTCTCTCTCTCTTTTTCTCTCTCTCTCTCACACACACACCACACACACACACACTCTCTGCCTCCCGCTTCTCCCTCACTCAACGCCTCTCTCCTCTCTCCACAACACACCACACACCCCCTCCTCTCTCTCTCTCTCACACTCACCAATACCACCTCTTCGCTCACACACAACACACACACACCACACACACTCCTCTCTCTCTCTCTCCCCCCTCCCCCTCTCTCTCTCTCTCACACACACACAACCCACACACACTCTCTCCCTCTCCTCGCTTCACACTCACAACACAGCTCGCTCTCCCTCACACACACACACACACACACTCACACACACGCTCTCACACACACACACACAAACACAAAAAAAACACACACACACACACACTCTCTCGCCTCTTCACACACACACTCACAGACTCTCTCCTCTCTCAACACACACACTCACAACTCACCTCGCTCTCCTCTCTCTCTCTCTCACCACCAACACACACACACACACACACTCTTCTCTCTCACACACTCTCTCTCTCTCTCTCTAACACTCTCTCCCTCCTCTCTCGCACTCTCTCCACAGACACACACACAACACCCACTCTCTCTCTCTCTCACACTCACACACAAACACACTCCTCCTCCACACACACACAAACACACACACACAAAACTCTCATCTCTCTCTCACACACACACGTCACTCACATCTCTCTTCTCTTCACACAACACACACACACACCCCACTCTCTCGCTCTCTCTCACACACTCTCTCTCTCAAACACACACACACACACACACACGCTCTCTCTCTCATAAACACACACACACACACTCCCTCACCCTCTCTCTCTCTCTCTCACACACCCACACACCCTCTCCTCCCCGCTCGCAACGCTCTCTCTCTCTCTCTCACACACACACCACACACACACACTCTCTCCCTCCTCCTCTCTCGGTCACCCAAATCCACACCTCACCAATCTCATCTCTCTCCTCACACACACACAACACACCATCACTCTCTCATCCTCCTCACACACAACAGGAACACACACACTAGCACTCTCTCTCTCTCTCGTCTCACCAACACACACACCTCTCTCTCACACATATCTCTCTCTCTCTCTCTCTCTCGTCACACACACACAAACACAACACACACACACACAAAACACACCACACACACACACCTCATCAATTCATTCAATTGCTTTCTTGCAAGACATACTTAAGTAACAATATTGCCCAACCATTGTCACATAGCAGAACCAATACACATAAACATCCATAAACAACAACAAACATGCATGGTAAAATACATCCATATAGATTTATCTCAACATTGATGGTACTACTAATCCGATGTTGTTCACTCCTCTTTTAACTCTAGTTTGTGTCAATTTATAAATATATGTCTACCAAAGAGAGGACGAGGTTCCTTTCACCAAGTAATATTCTTAAGTTGTGGTTTTCATGAGCACCTGGAAGTCAGAAATGCTCTGCTGTATTGAACTGTACAGTGAGGCTCTTAAAGGATGTAAGGTTTGTCCCAGTGGAGGAAGTGCTTCCTCCTCTCTACTTGATCCTGAATTCTACATATTCTTAAACAGATGCTCTCTTCTTTAGTGTTACCAGGTGTTTTTTTATGTTATTGTTCTCCTCTCTCTAACTGTGGCCAGCTGGTGGTCACTCAGTCTGTACGTGGTTAGTAAATTTCTGTGTGTTATATTCCTGACTGAGACCAGATAGTCAGCCAGACTGTAATCTCTGTTGAGTTTCAGATAACATTGGAGACGAATTTGGTCTTTGGTTTGTTTTTTCCAATGCTGTATGTATGTCTCATTCTCTTCATTCATAATGTCTTTGATTCTTCCGTGTTTTTCAGGGTTGGTGATATCGAGTGTTTTGTTAGTCAGATCTGACACCATTACACAGAGATTACTTTTTTGAGCACTTCTTTTTTGTGTTTTTAGTGTTTTAAAATGAAGAGAATCTTCCGAACTAGAGTTCAAGTGGATCCAGAACTTTAGAACTCTTTTTTTTTTTTAATGATTCGATTTCAATTAGTCCCTCTCTCTCTCACACACATACACACTCACACACGCACCTCTCTCTCCATCTCCTCTCTCTCACACACTGCACACTCAGCTTTTCCCAACCACATCTCCCTCTCTTCCTCTCCTCTCACCACACAACGACACAACACTCTCTCTCTCTCCCCGCCTCCTACAAAACGATCCCAACTTCCTCTCTCTCTTCTCAACAACACTCTCACACTCTCACTCGCTCACTCTCTCTCTCTCTCTCTCTCACTCACACACTCACCCACTCACTCACACTCTCTCTCTCACAACTCTCTCTCATCTCTCTCACCAACACACTCTCTCATCTCTCTCTCGACACCTCGACAACTCTCCTCCCCCTCTTCACTCTCTCTCTCTCACAACACACACACACTCAACTCCTCTCTTCCTCCCCTCGCTCCTCTCTGCGGGTCCTCTCACACACACACACACACATCACTCACTCTCCGCTCTCACTCCTCTCTTCTCACACACACAGAGACACGTCTCGCTCTCTCTCTCCTCCCCTCGTCTCACAACTCTCTCTCTCTCTCTCACAAAAACACAACACCAACACCACTCTCTCTCTCGTCTCTCTCTCTCACACCACCACAACACACACTCTCTCTCCACTCTCTCTCTCTTCACTCACACTCTCTCCCTCTCTCTCCTCCAAACCACACACACCCTCACGTCTTCCGACCACAATCCTCTCCTCTCTCTCTCACTCTCTCTCCTCTCTCCACACGCACACACCCGCATCCATGCTCTCTCGCACACTCTCTCTCTCTCACACACACACTACCTCGTCCTCTCCTCTCTCCCCGCACCTCCTCTCCTCTCCTCCCTCCTCTCACTCCCGAACAACACACACACACACTAAAACTCATCTCATCACACGCTCCTCTCTCCCTCCCTCTCTCCTCCTCCTCTCTCACACACACACACACACACTCTCAGTCTCACACACACTCTCAGTCTCACACACACACACACACTCCTCCTCCTCTCTCTCGCTCACCCGTACGAACCTCTCTCTTCTCTCTCAACATCCTCTTCCTCATCTCTCCCCTCACAAACAAAACACACAACACACAACTCACTCTCTCTTCGTCTTCTCTCTCTCTCCTCTCTCACACACCACACAGAACAACACTTCACGTCACCTCTCCTCTCTCTCTCTCTCCCCTCTCTCTCACACTCTCCCCTCTCTCTCTCTCTCTCACACACACACACACACACCACTCTCTCTCTCTCTCACACACATACACACACACACACACACTCACTCTACACACACACACACACACACTACAGAACACTCTTCCTCTCTCCACACTCTCCTTCCCTCCTCTCTCACCAACACACAAACACATACTCACGATATCGCTCCTCTCGGGGTCCTCACTCTCTTCTCTTCCCGCGTCACAACCACACACCACCACAGACACTCCACTACTCCACCTTCTCCTCCCCCTCTCTCTCCGTCCTCATCACCAAACTCCCTCCGGCGCTCATCTCTCTCTCAACAACAAACAAACCACCTCTCTCTCTCCTCTCCTCATCCACACACACACACACTCTCCACTTCACCTTCTCCCCTCCTCTCTCACACACACACACACACTTACACACAGACCACTTTCCTCTCTCTCTCCCTCTCATCTCCATCTCCTCCTCTCTCCTCTCCACCCAGGCAGACTACCTCACTCCTCTCTCATCACACATACACACACACACCACCACCTCTCTCTCTCTCAGCCTCACAGCACACCCCACACTCCCTCACTCTCCTCTCTCCACAGACACACCCACACACAAGACTCTCTTCCTCTCTCTCCCCTCTCACACACACACCCCAACCAACCCACACTCTCTCCCCACCTCTCCCCTCCTCTCCCTCACCAGCTCCGCCCTGCTCTCTCATCTCTCTAGTCACACACACAACACACACACTCTCTCTCCTCCCACCTCCACACAACACAAACACAGACAACAACCCACTCTCTCTCTCTCTCACTCCTCACCCACACACACACCACACACTCTCTTCTCACTCGTCTCTCTCTCTCTCTCACACACCCACACACCCACACTCTCTCTCTCTCCTCCTCACACACATACACACACACACACTCTCTCTCTCTCTCACACACACACACAAACCACCTCTCCTCTCTCTCACACACACACCACACTCACCTCCCTCTCTCTCCTCCGCCTCCTCTCATCTCACACACACACACACTCTCTCTCTCTCTCTCAAACACACACACAACCCTCGCTCTCATCTCTCATCACTCACTCTCTCTCTCTCTCTCACCACACACACACACACACACAAACACCATCACACACACACACACACACTCTCTCTCATCTCCTCCTCTCACACACACACCACGCTCTCTCTCCTTCACACCCCACACACACCACACATGCACACTCCTCTCTCTCTCACAACACACACACAGAACCACACACCCAAAACACACTCTCCTCCCCTCTCTCGTCTCTCTCACACGCACACATACAAAGACACTCTTCGTCTCTCACACAACACACACACACACACTCTCTCTCACACACCACACACTCACACACACCCTCTCCTCTCCTTCCTCTCACACACACACCGACATACCACACAAACAAACTCACACTCCAATCTTCTCCTCCTCCTCGCTCTCGTTCACACACACACACCTCTCTCTCTCACACACACAACACACACTCTATCTCTCACACACACACACACCACACTCTCGCTCCACTCTCTCCGTCGCTCTCACACACACCACCTCTGCTCTCAAGACACACACACACACACCACACACACACACACACACACACACACCCACCCACACTCTTCCTCTCTCTTCACACACACACACCACACACAACCCACACCCCACACACACACACCACACCCACACTCCTCACACAAACACAAACACACACACACACACTCTCCCTCTCACTCTCACACACACACACACACAGACACAACACACACACACACACACCACAACACAAACACACACACACACACAAAAAAAAAAAACACACACACACACACACATACACACACACACACAACACATACACACATCACATCCACTCTCTCTCTCACCAAACACGACAGTACACACACACACACCACGCCCTCACACACACCTCTCTCTCTCTCATCTCACAACACACCCCACACACACACACACTCTCTCTCTCGCTCCCACACACACACACACCACACTCTCCTCTCACACTCTCTCTACTCTCTCGACACACACACACCACACACACAACTCTCTCACACTCTCCTCCTCATCTCTCCTCACCACACACCCCACAGACCCACACATAAGCCACTCCTCGCTCGCTCTCATTCCTCTCTCTCGCCTCACACACACACCCACACACACTCTCTCACACACACACACAAAAACACACAAACACACACACTCACTCTCTCTCTCTCTCACACACACAAACCACACACACACACCCACACGACACACTATCTCTCTCTCTCTCTCTCACACACACACCAACACACACACTCACACACTCCAAAACACACACTCACACACCCCAACACACACACACACACACTATCTCTCTCTCTCACACACACACACTCATTCTCTCTCTCTCTCTCTCTCCCCACACACACACACACACACTATCTCTCTCTCTCTCACACACACACACACCACACACACACACACACACTCTCTCTCACCCCAAAAACACCACACACACTCTCTCTCTCTCTCTCTCTCTCTCACACACACAACACAACACACACTCTCTCTCTCTCACACAAACACAAACACACACACACAAACACAGGCACACTATCTCTCTCTCTCTCACACCACACCACCACTATCTCTCTCTCTCTCTCCTCACACATACACACCCACCCTTCTCTCTCCCTCTCTCTCACACACACACCCACACTCACACACACACACACTCTCTCTCTCATTCACTCACTCACACACACACACACCCAACACACACCCTCCTTTCTCTCTCTCGCACCCACACAGACCAACACACACCGACAAAAAGCTCTCCTCTCTCCACACACACGCACACAAACACACACCCACACACACAGACACACACAACACACACACTCTCTCTCACACACACACCCACACACACAACACACACACACACAACCCAACACACAAACTCTCTCTCTTCCCACACACACCCCCACCACTCTCACTCTCACTCTCACTCTCTCTCACACACACACACACACACATCTGTCACACACACACACACACACTCTCTGTTTCTCTCACACACACACACACACAAACCCTCTCTCTCACACACACACACACACACACAACAACCTCTCTCTCTCTCTCTCTCTCTCACACACCACAAACACCACACCACACACACACACACTCTCTCCTCTCCACACACACCCAAACACCGACACCCACCCCACACACTCCACTCTCTCTCTCTCACACTCTCACTCTCTCACTCTCTCACACACACACACAAACACACACACCAACACACACACACAACACACCGCACACACTTCTCTCTCTCTCTCACATCACCACAAACGACACACCACACATGCATCACACCCTTCTCTCTCACCCACACACACACACACCCACACACCACACACACAGACACACACACACACACACACACCACACTCACTCTCACTGCTCACTTCTCCTCTCTCTCACACCACACAACCACACACACTCCTCTCACTCTCACTCTCACTCTACTCTCTTCACACACACAGACCCCCACACCACATCCACTCAACTCTCACTCTCACTCTCACATCTCTCCTCACACCACACACACACACACCTCCCTCATCGCACACTCCACTCTCTCTCACACACACACACACACACTCTCTCTCCTCTCCACACACACACAAAGACAGAGTGGACCCCCGCCATTATGCGGAATGTGCACATTTTCGAAAAACCATTTTTTATTTAAAAAATTTTTAAACGAGTAAAAAAAAAAAAATTGAATAAAAAAAAAAAACTCATAAATAAGTAAGAACAAAATCAAACATGGATCAAATATAAGCTTTCTGGACAAAAAAAGAGAGAGAGAGAAAAGTATAATTTTAGGCCTTCGGGTCATTTTGAAAAGATCTGCTACAAAATGCGAGAGAAGGATGAAGGTAAAAGGAAAAGGTGTTCTCCTTAATGTACAAATAAATACACAAAACCAGAAAATGATCTGCGTCAGATTTTATTTTTTTCATAATAATAAATAAGTCAGAAAGAGCTTTATTGCCAAGTGTTTTTGTGCATACCCCGGATTTAGTTTTTAATAATGTTCAACAAGCTTCCGTCCAAACTGGACATCAACAACACACAGATAATAAGAAATCATGTGAATAAAATATACATATGTATATATAAATAAACAAAAAACAGACAAATTAATTAGTTTATACATATTAATACTAGACATTCAGCAAGCTGTGTAAACGAACATGTTAAAGACTCCCTCCCTATATTTATGAAAAGTCTCGTTTTAAAAAAAATTCAACATATGAAATAATAATTTAAAGTAATCTCCAATTTATGATGATTTCGCCTCGTGTGACATAATTACAATAGTGAGGTCAGAAGAAGATTTGATTAGAATTTTTATTTCGTTTTATTATTCAGCTCACTCTTAAGTAATTTAGATAAACTCGCGAGTGCTAGTAATGTTTGTCAGGTCATTTATGACTTTTAATTAGAGGTTAAATGTTTTCGGTAAAAATTTCAGCCAAGTCCCGCCCCCTGTGGTATCTGTGCAGACGTCACTCATCGATGGGGGATGGTAGCAGCAGATCCATGCTGAAATCTCATTGGCCTGCCTGAAATTCGAATTATCAACAGGCGTTGTGATTGGCTGATTCCAGCGCTCGGTTAGCCTCAAGCGTTGAACGCGCTGTATTGTTCCTCCGAGTCAAGGGGCGAGACAGAGTTTACACAGACCTCTCCGGATCCCATTCAAAGGAATACTTCGCTGAAATGGTGTGTAGTTCTTCGGTATTGGCTCGTAAAGCTGTGTTCTATAACTGTAAACTTCTGTTGTTTTCGTGCGTGTTTGTCGTCTTGCTAGAGGTTCTGCGCTAGCTTCGCGCTAACGCCGCTAGCTCGTGCGGCTAAAACCGGGGTTTTGTAGTTGCTATGTGTTTAATCTCGACGTATGTTGTGCTAAATTAAACGACTAGCCGCCTATCGTGTTTATTTGAGGGGTTTTGTTGATGTACGTCGCAGTTGTTGTGAGATTTCTCCGAGCAGGAGAGCTAAGCTAAGCTAAGCTAGCCGTCAGCGGCAGTGAAATGCAAAGTTTATGGTTTATTATATCAGAATTTAATTACGTAGTAAATTAAACATCAAGTATGTAATTGAATAAAAATGTTAAATATATTCTATGAGTATAGACATTTTTATTTAATGTTTAATTTGTATGCCAGCTATATTGTTACATATGGAAACATGTTACATATTATTTAACAATTTTATGCTATGTTTGTTTATTATATATTTTTTGCGTATGGGAAATAGTTGCATATTCTACGTAAATATTAGTAGTTTTTTTGCAGTTGAAAATTAGATTTTTTTTATGCACTACTTACTCTATGTGAATTATATCGATACATATTTTTATATACTTTATAGAATGATTGCATATTTATTTTATATTTAAAATGCATGTTTTTCAGTATACTTTAAATGTCTTTGCACAGCTAATATGCTGATGCAAATGACCATAATTGTCTGCTCGTAATATAATGCTAGTTTCTGCTGGAGTGTGTGTGTGTGTGTTTGGAGGG
The DNA here is from genome assembly GCA_018155175.1 of Sinocyclocheilus anophthalmus. Lineage (NCBI taxonomy): Eukaryota > Metazoa > Chordata > Actinopteri > Cypriniformes > Cyprinidae > Sinocyclocheilus > Sinocyclocheilus anophthalmus. Next base: position 162,969 of record JADLZN010001644.1, read on the forward strand.
GGGGGGGTGTGTGGTGATGTGTGTGATCGTGGAGCATGAGAAGGTGTAGAGGGGTGAGAGTGTGGAGTGTGGGACCGTCGTAGTGATAGTGAGAGAGAGTGTGTGAGGTACCCACATGGTGTGATGTTGAGAGAGGTGTGTGAGTGTGTGGATGTGAAGGAGAAGATGGTGTGTGAGTGAGAGAGAGTGTGTGAGTGAGAGAGAGTGTGTGAGTGTGTGTGAGAGAGAGTGTGTGAGAGAGAGTGTGTGAGAGAGGAGTGTTTGCGAGCGTGAGAGAGTGTGGTGTGACGTGTGAGAGTGGTGAGAGGGTAGAAGATGTGATGAGGTGAGGGAGTCGGTGAGGATGTGAGAGTTGAGAGTGTGAGTGTGAGTTGTGAGTGTGAGAGTGCGTGCGGTGAGTGGAGAGGTGCGTGTGTGAGAGAGAGAGAGTGTGTGAGAGAGTGCAGAGAGTGGGGGTGTGAGAGAGAGAGAGTGTGTGAGAGAAAGAGAGAGAGAGAGAGAGTGTGAGGCACCGAGAGAGTGGTGTGTGTGTGTGACGTGATGGATGAGACTTGGCAGGTGTAGGGTTGCTGTGTGTAGGGAGGGAGGAGAGTGTTGATGGAGTGAGGAGACGTGAGTGTGTGTGTGAGTAGCGAGAGTGTTGCGTGAGGTGAGATGAGAGTGTGAGTGAGTGAGAGAGAGTGTGTGAGTGAGAGAGAGTGTGGGTGAGAGAGAGGTGTGTGACTGCCAGGAGTGTGTGAGTGAGGAGAGTGTCAGAAGAGTGAGAGGACAGTGTGTGAGAGAGTGGTGGAGTGACTGGTGTGCGGTGAGTGTGTGTGATGTGAGGAGAGTGTGTGAGTGAAGAGAGAGTGTGGAAGTGAGAGAGGAGTTGTGTGTTTGTGTGTGTGAGAGAGAGTGTGTGAGTGTGAGTGAGAGAGAGTGTGTGACGGCTGTGGTGAGAGAGAGTGTGTGAGTGTGGAGAGTGAGAGAGAGGTGTGATGAGGCGAGTTGGAGTGTGAGAGTGTGAGTGTATGAGGAGAGTGTGAGGTGTGAGTGACGTGAGTGAGAGAGAGTTGTGTGAGAAGTGAGGTGTCGGGGTGTTGAGAGTGAGAGTGTGGCGCACGTGAGGAGTGAGTGTGAGTGTGTGAGAGTGAGGGTGTAGAGATATGTGAGAGTGAGTGTGTGTGAGATTGGGAGTGTGGAGGTGGTGTGTGTGAGTGTTTTGTGGTAGGAGAAGTGAGTGTGTGTGTGTGAGAAGGGGTGTGTTGTGTGTGTGTGGTGTGTGAGTTTCTGTGTGTGGTCGAGAGGAGTGTGTGTTTTTGTGTGTGTGTGTGAGAGTGAGTGTGTGTGTGAAAAGTGTGTGCTGTGAGTGTTTTGTGTGTGTGTGGGAGTGTGTGTGTGTGAGAGGGAGTGTGTGTGTGAGAGTGAGTGTGAGAATGAGTGTGAGTGTGTGTGAGAATGAGTGTGTGTGTCTGTGTGTGTGAGTGAGTGTGAGTGTGTGTGAGTGAATGTGTGTGTGTGAGTGTAGGTGATGTGTTGAGAGTGAGTGTGTGTGTGGTGTTTGAGAGTGGGCTGTGTGTGTGTTTGGGTGTTGTGATTGGAGAGTGAGTGTGTGTGTGGACGTGAGTGGTGTGTGTGTGTGTGAGAGTGAGTGTGTGTGTGATGTTCTGTGAGTGACAGTGTGTGTGTGTGTGTGTGAGAGAGAGAGTGGTGTGTGTGTGTGTGAGTGTGTGTGTGTGGGGTGTGTGTGTGAGAGAGAGAGAGCGTGTGTGTGTGAGAGTGAGTGTGTGTTGTGAGACGTGAGGTAATGTGTTGGGTGTGAGAAGTGGTGTGGGTGTGAGAGTGGTGTGTGTGGCGAGAGGAGTGTGTTGTGAGTGAGTGAGTGTTTGTGTTTGTGTGTGTGTGTGAGAGTGAGTGTGCGTGAGAGTGAGTGTGTGAGAGACGTGATGTGTGTGAGAGAAGTGAGTGTGTGAGAGAGGCGTGACCGGTGTGAGAGAGTGGAGTGGGTGAGGAGACTACGTGCCGGTGTGAGAGAGTGAGGGGTGAGAGAAGTGAGTGTGTGAGAGAGTGAGTGGTGAGAGTGATGTGTGAGGAGGAGGTGTGTGTTTGTGTGTGTGTGAGGTGTGTGTGTGTGAGAGTGTGTGTGAGAGTGAGTGTGAGAGAGAGAGAGTGTGAGTGTGAGAGTGAGTGTGTGTGTGAGAGTGAGGGTGTGTGAGAGTGAGTGTGTGAGAGAGAGTGAGTGTGTGTGTGTGTGTGTGTTTGTGTGTGAGTGAGTGTGTGTGAGAGAGTGTGTGTGTGTGAGAGAGTGTGTGTGTGTTGAAGAGAGTGTGAGAGTGTGTGGTGAGAGAGGTGAGGGGGTTGGGGCCTGAGAGTGTGTGGAGAGGTGTGAGAGTGTGGGTGAGAGAGGGTGAGAGTGTGGGGTGGGTGTGAGAGTGTGTGGGGCTGTGGTGTGAGAGGGCCTCGTGTCATTGTGTGCTGTGTGTGAGAGTGTGTGTGTGTGTGAGAGTGTGTGTGTGTGTCTGAGAGTGTAGGGTGTGTGGGTGAGAGTGTGTGTGTGTGTCTGTGACTCTGTGAGTGAGAGTGTGTGTGTGTGAGACGTGTGTGTGAGAGAGTGTGTGTGTGGGTGAGAGTGTGAGTGTGAGAGTGTGTGTGGGTGAGAGTGAGTGTGGTTGTGTGGGAGAGGATGTGTGTGTGGGTGTGAGAGTGAGTGTGTGTGTGTGTGTGAGAGTGAGGGTGTGTGGGGAGAAGGAGTTGTTTGTTTGTGTGGAGAGTGAGTGGTGTGTGTGAGTGTGTGTGTGTGTGTGGAGGAGTTGTGTGTGTAGACGGAGTGTGGCGTTTGTGTGAGAGTGAGTGGTGTGTGTGTGTGTGTGAGAGGTGTGTGTGAGAGGTGTGTGTGTGAGAGTGTGTGTGTGAGTGTGGGTGAGAGTGTGTGTGTGAGTGAGAGTGGGAGATGTGAGTGAGTGGCTGTGTGTGAGTGTGTGTGTGGAGAGTGAGTGGTGGTGCTGAGATGGTGTGATGGAGAGTGTGTGTGAGAGTGATGTGTAGAGTGTGGAGAGAGGTGTGTGAGTGTGAGAGTGTGTGAGAGAGTGAGAGTGAGTGAGTGAGAGTGATGTGACTGTGAGTGAGAAGTGAGTGAGTGAGTGAGTGAGTGAAAGTGTGTGTGTGTGTGTGTGTGAGATAGTGAGTGTCGTGTGTGTGAGAGTGTGTGTGTGATGTGAGTGTGAGTGTGAGTGTGAGTGATTGTGTGTGTGTGTGTGAGTGAGTGAGTGAGTGTGTGTGTGAGAGTGTGTAGTGTGTGTGTAGTGTGTGAGTAGTGTGTGAGTGAGTGTGGTGAGTGTTGTGTGAGTGTGTGAGAAAGTTGAGGAGAGTGTGTGTGTGAGGTGACGAGTGTGGGTGTGTGTGAGTGAGAGTAGAGTGAGTGAGGGTGGGTGAGGAGTGAGTGTGCTGTGTGTAGAGAGGGAGTGTGTGGGTGTGAGAGTGTTGGTGTTGAGACTGCGTGAGGGGGAGTGTGGTGTGCAGAGAAGTGAGTGTGTGCGCGTGTGAGTGTTGTGGAGCAGAGTGTGAGAGTGTGTGTGATGAGTGAGTGAGTGAGAGTGTGGTGAGGAGAGTGGGTGTGAGTGAGAGTGGTGTGTGCGAGAGTGTGTGTGATAGATGTGGAGGAGTGGTGAGAGTTTGTGAGTGAGAGGTGGTGTTTGTGAGGTGAGAGGTGTGTGTGAGTGAGAGTGTGTGGGTGTGTGTGGTGAGAGTGTGTGTGGTGAGAGTGTGTTGTGAGTGAGTGTGAGAGTGTGTGGGTGTGTGAGAGAGAGATTGAGTGTGAGTGTGTGTGTGTGTGCGAGAGTGTGATGAGTGGTGAGTGTGTGAGAGTGTGCGAGTGGTGTGTGCATGTGAGTGGGTTATCGCGGAATGTTTAGGACGGCTAGTGTGTCGTTTCAGGAGACGGGTGCGGAGAGAGAGGTGCGAGAGAGGATGTCGGGCTGAGGACCGAAGAGGTGCGAGAGGGAGTGTGCCGTGTGGAGCGAGTGGGACACGAAGAGAGAGTGTGCGCGATGAGAGGGGTGCAGTGAGCTTGAGTGTGCGAGAGCAGAGACGTGTATGGCATCTGGAGTGTGGGAGGAGTGTGTGTGAGAAGTGAGGAGTGTGTGGATGTGAGTGTGAGCTGTGAAGTGTGTGTGTGTGTGTGTGGTGTGGTGTTGTTGGAGTGTGTGTGTGGGTGAGTGAGAGAGTGAGTGTGTGTGTATGCGTGAGACGGTGAGGGGTGTGTCAGTGAGTGAGAGAGTGCGATGATGAGGAGTGCGAGGAGGAGAGTGCGAGTGAGAGTGCGAGTGAGAGTGCGAGTGAGAGTGCGAGTGAGAGTGCGTGTGAGAGAGTGCGTGTGAGTGAGTGAGTGAGAGAGAGAAAGAGTGTGTGTGTGAGAGAGTGTGCGTGAGAGTGTGAGGTGTCGTGCGTGAGAGAGGTGTGCGTGAGGAGTGTGGGTGGGAGAGTGTGTGTGTGAGAGAGAGTGGTTCGAGTGTCCGTGTGGAGAGTGTGGTGAGAGAGTGGTGGATGAGAGTGAC